>BSBK01012069.1:0-289637 GCA_027943335.1 Chamaecyparis obtusa
TTGCCACCCAGAATGCAAATAAGTGTTGTCACTAGTGGCAATTCTTCTTAATGCCAACAATCTCCCCCTTTGGCATTAGTGACAAAAAACACTTATTGGCCAAAACTTATATACATGAATCATGCTGAGTTTTACTTTGATTTTTTCAAAATTTGTCTTTGTTATAAGGCTTTATACATTGTCTCCCCCCTTTCAATGTGCTAACTTTTTCTATACAAATCTTCTTCTATACATATATCTCCCTCTATACATATGTCCCCCTTTTTGGCAATAATGCCAAAGGTGCATATACAAGTGATTTATAGAGAGAATCCAAAATTTGATAGAAAATTAGAATGTACCTTCATTATTAGTGCCAGGGTTCTATCCCAACTTTCTTGCAGAATCTTGCATGTTTGGATTGCAATTTGGACTTCTGCAGAGAGTTCAATCATGTGATCTGCTATAGAGAACTGATTGTCATGAATCAATGTTTTGGAATGTTCAATGTGCTTATACATTGTATTCATGATGGGAAGGATCATGTGTTGGATGTCTAGCAGTGTGGACCGGATCCTTGTGTCTTCTTTCAGTAGATCTGACTGCATATTTGATAGGTATGAGATTTTCATGTGATAAGCAGAGCTTGAACTTAGTTCAAGTTGCAGCTTCTGTATGCTAATCTTCATATCCTCATCCATTTTATTCATTTTATCCTTAACATCCTTTGTGAACTTGGCAATATTGCACAATCTGGCCAAAAGAGAGGTAGCATTCGAATAGGTAGATTCAATGTTTGACAAAACTGAAGACAATTCTACTTGGTTAATAGCTATGTGCTGAGCAATGTGCTCAAGCACTTTATTGTTGAATCTCTTCTCGGCTCTTTCAACTAACTTTTCTATCCTAGATGAATCCTCATTGTATTTATTAACTGCTTCTGCTAATTGTAGCAAAACATGTTGGGAGGAGTCTACTTTAATACCTAATGCATCAGAGAAAATGTCCTTAGCATCCTTGATGATTTGATATTCCTTGTCTCTCTCCTCTTTAAGCTTCTTTTTCTTTGCTTTCCTTTGAAAGATTTCACCTATATTTTGCATTTGGTCCGCTAATAGATTTGCAAAATCTAATGTTGGAATCTCTATTTCTTCATCTAAGTCTATATCCTGTACTATATTATTACCCAAAAATCTTATGCTTGGTTGAGCTTTAGGCTTATCTGTGCTTAATGCCTTAGTAGTAGTGACAGTAGATATAGTAGGGATGGCTATAGAGACTGGTATACTTTCTACTGGAGAACTTAAAATATTTACACTTGTAGATTCAAAAACTGGAAAACTTACTGCTAGAAAACTTGATGATGTGGGAGACTGCAACTCGGTAGAAGAAATGGTAGTTGCTTCTGTTGTTGCTATAGATGATTGGACAAATGTTGAAGTTGTCACAACCATGCTTGAAGGTGTCTCCGGGCTGGATGTAGAGGCTTTTACTAGAGAGGTAGGAAGTGATGCAATGACTTCTACCACTATTCTCACAGTATCATCTACCTCAGTGGCTTCTTCTTGTTCATCACTGTCATCTTCAATGTCTTTTATTATGACTGTTTCAATACTCGGTTGGTGAAGATGGTATATGTTTTTCCATGTGGCATTTGCAGCCTTCACAACCGATTCAATATTGTTGATCAGAATCAAACAAGTATTGAACTTTAATGTCATCTTACTTTCATTGTCCTTCAATGCCTTCTTTACTTCATCATTTTTCAAGCTCGACATTAACTGTCTCAGGGTTTGATCAAATATGTCTATCACAGTTTGCTTGGCATTGCTCCATCTCATTTTTATTGGATTTAATAAGACAACTGGAACCTATGGGGCTATTTCTTCAGGAGAGTATTTCCACTATCCCATTTTTTCAATAACAGCATCTTCTATTTCCTTCTGTTCTATTTCCGTTCTTGTTTCATATTTAAAAGATTTTATGTTACTTACTCCAAATCCTGATCCGTCTCTAAAAAGTTTGATCCTCTCTTGAAAGTTTAGAGGAGGCCTTTTGAATACTATGTCTTTATATGCCTTATCTTTATCTGCCTTACCTCTTGCACTTCTCCTTGTAAATACAGCAGTGGGAGGCTTAGGTGCCTTAGTGATAAAAACCTTTCCTTTCTTCTTTGCAGGTTCTGGTTCCTCTATTTTCTCATCCTTTCCCTCTTCTTCTTCATCTTTTTCTCCTTTGTCCTCGGTTAGCATTTGCATTTTGGCTATCCTCTTCTTTCCTTTGTTTACCGCCTGTGGAAGCTTTATGCTTAATTCAATTCTCACCTTAGCTTCATCATATGTTCCAAAATATGGAGCTTTGGGATTGACAGGCTGATTAAGAAGAGCTTCAATGATATTCTTGGTTTCATCAATATTTACCTCATAAGGAAGAGGTTTTACATATACAGTCCTCGGTTTAGCTGCTTGAATATATACATTGTCACAATCCACCATAAAACAAATGTCATCCTTGTAATCTTCCACCAACTTCTGTGGAATTTGGAATCTGTCATTCATTTTCTCTTTGAAAGACTCAAAATAATTATCCATGATGCTTTCAAAATTTTCACCCATTTCTGAGATGTATTCATTTATTTCATAAAGGACTGGCACATCTTTTCTCCATACAACTTTTCCTTTAGAAGGGAAGAATTTCTGAGCATAGAAGAATAAACAGACCAATAAGGATCCAAACGTACATGGATTGTTTTTGGAAGTTTGAATGCTTTCCATGTTTTTGTTAAATTGCTTTAACAATAAGTCTGCTAGGTCAAATGTTAAGTTATTCTTGACCACTTTGTATGCTAGGTCAATAGCTTCATAGGAGACACTATTCTGTCGACTTGAACTGTAAATCTTATGGGCAATAATGTGTGTACCAAACTTTAGTTCAGCATCGGTAATGCTGCTAACTTTCATGCCTCTACCGTCCCACTCGGCTAGGGTTTTCTTCTCTAGTTCCGTCCGACCTAGGGTTTTGGTAGTTTTTGCTTTGTTCAACATGGGAAGACCGGTGATTTGATGAATCATCTTCTTTGTGATCTCTATGGGTTGCTCAAGCCAAATCTTGCCATCATGTACACGGCTGAGAATGTATCTAACCCATTTCTCCCGAAAGTTTCGAGGTAGATGTGCAATGTGAACTAAACCTTTATCTTCCAGATGTTTGTGCTCGGGTTTGAGAATACCATCCACACACAGTTCCTTACGCACAATATCTAGCTCTAGATTTCCCATTTCTTGAATTGAATAGTTGAAATGATTGCGGATATCGTTAATAAGTAGTACCTTAGGAGGAATCTGAGATTGAGCTCCGTTTAGATCTAGGGCTGCTGCAATTGCAGGCACGATCTTGAAATCTGGTGCTCTCCATTCCCCTTGGACTAACATTTCTGATCCTTTCTTCGCTGAAGTGCTGGATGATGCCATGGTAGCTCATAGAAAATTCCTTTCGCAAAAGTATTGAATCGCTGGGTTGCTCTTGAAATTTTCTGCTCTCAAAGTGCTAAAGGTTCACGGTGAAGAATGAGTTCGATTACTTGCCTGTTGTTTACAATTCTGTCATTAATGCTCAGTACAAATTAGGGTATGAATTCTGACAGACTGTCACCCACTAAGAATTAATTTCTCGATAAAGACTTCACAACTCGGTGAACTTGAGAATTCATATTGCTCCGACCTCGCTGGGTAAAGACTGGTACTGACCTTGCTCAGTAAAGACTGATACCGACCTTCTTGTGATCTTACTGCATCTTGCATGCTGATTTAGATCTTTCTTTTAATTCAGTTCTGGAACTGCTTGAGATTGGTCTATGAGAGTACAGTTCCAGTGCTTTCTTGGAAATTTAGTTTGAGTCGGTAGAGCCACCCATTCCATTACTTGGACTGGTTTGCTCGGTAGATTTAGGAATCCATTTTTGTCTCACCTATTTTCTAACCTTAGTTGCTTCATTCTTCTTTCCATCTTCAACTTCACTAACATTCATGCAGTTTCTGGCTATGTGACCGAGTTTAGTGCATTTGAAGCATCTTACGGTAGTATCTCTTTTCCTTAGATGATGTTTTATGCAATTCATGCCAATGTGTCCATATTCTCCACAGTAATGACATCTACACCAGGTGTTGTAGTCCCATCCAAACATTTCTTTCATAATTTTTTCTGCTGGATTGAATATTTTGGATCTACACTCGGATGCCTTGTGACCTTGTTTGTTGCATTTGTGACAATTACCTCTGAATCTTGGTTTTTCCCTGCATTCATTTGCTTTGTGACCAGGTTGATTGCAGTGGTAGCATTTTCTATTGAATTCTGCCTTTTTATTGCTCCAACATTTATTTGAAGTATGTCCTATTTTACCACAGTGATTACAAGTACGTTTCTGATTCCTTTGAGTACCTTGCTTAGAAGATTCACCTTCTCCTTTGTATCCAATTCCTGCTTTTCCTTTTTGCCTATGAAGATTTCGCTCATACAGCTGATTCAAGTCTTCTTGACTTTTCAACATTCCTTCATTGATTTGTTTTTCAGCGTTTAGGTCATCCACCAATCTTAGATTGATTTCCTTTTCAGATCTTAGTTCTTCTGTTGTGCTTTCTATTCCTGATCTTAGATTCAAAATTTCCTCATTTGTATGAGAGATCTGATCAATTAGATTTTCTAGCTGAAGGGTTTTATTTTGGACTTCAATGTTCCTTCCATCTAATTCATCTTTCAACTTGTTTCTTTGTTCCAAGATCTCACAAAATCTTGTAGAGTGTAGCTCTTGTTCTCTTTTTAATTTTCTCATTTCTTCCTGCAGAGACCCATTCTTTTCTAGGAGTTCTTTGACAGCATTGTTTGCTTCATCTGAGCTATTTGAGGGAAAAAGATCTTCAATCTTTTCTTCAATGTAATTCTGATCATTCATCTGATTTGCAAGTTCCTTCCTTCTTCTTAGGGATTGGGAAAGATGTTCTTTTGCTTCTTTAAGTTTAGCTATGGCCATTTCCAGATCTAGCTTTTCATTTTCAATCACCTTGTTCAGTTTGAATACCTCCATTGTCCTGGATCTTTGCTCAAGCTAGTTAAGCTTTGTCTTGAGAACCAATGTCGCTCTGATACCAATTGTTGGAAATATTAAGGAATTAACCGAGTTACTGAGAGGGGAGGGGTGAATCAGTAACTCCAAATTTTCTTTCAATTACAGATGTATTAACATGTAATTTACTTTAACCTTTGCATACAGAAAGCATGAAACTTAAAAACATTCACAATAATGACACATAGATTTGGTTATCCAGAAACCTTCCAAAAAGAAAGTAAAACTGGGGTGGGGATGAAACCCACAAAGCTTTAATACTGCAAAATAAAGTTGGCTGGTTTAGGCTTACAATTTGATCACTTCTGATGATCTGCCCTGTTAGGAGCAAAAAGGATTGCTAAATCCACCTTGTTAAAGGATTTACAAACATACAATGAAGTATGCACTCAGTAAAGAGATTTTACAAAAGACTGTTAAGTCTACCCGGTTAAAGGATTTTAGTACTGATTCACCTATTAGGATGAAACAGTAGATCTCTTGCTTTGCAACTAGATTGCTGATTGAGATTCGCTGATGTACTGATCACCTTCGGTGATGAATTTGTCTTTGCTGTTCCTTATACTACTGAAGCCCTTTGTAATTCGCTTATCTCTGCCTTTCTTTTTTTCACATACATACTTATTACATTTTTCTTGACATTTTTACAACATTGTTTATATACAAGTCTTAAACAATTAATTACAATTACAATTACAAAGTCGGCTGCTACTAAGTCGGCCCAAGTATGGTTACACGGTTCCTACAAACTAACTCAGTGACTTTCTGATACTCAGCGTCCACTGCATTACTCGGCATCGTCATGCACTCGGTAGAAGTGAAGGCACAGTTCATACTGACCACTCGGTAGGTTTTGAACTCGGTAAATACTGGTGACTCGGTAGACATGATGTTACTCAGTTTACACTGTCCTGCTCAGTTTGTACTAACTTGCTCGATTTGCACTGTCTTGCTCGGTTTGCACTGTCTGCTCGGTTTGTACTATTTGCTCAGTTTGCACTGTCTGCTCAGTTTGCACTGTCTGCTCGGTTTGCACTGTCTACTCAGTTTGCACTGTCTGCTCGGTTTGCACTGTCTGCTCGGTTTGCACCCAGAATGCAAATAAGTGTTGTCACTAGTGAAAATTCTGCTTAATGCCAACACATATGTGTGTGTGTGTGTGGGTGTGTGGGTGTCTATGTATATATATATATATATGTGTGTGTGTGTGTGTATATATATATCTATATATATATATATATATATATATATATATATATATATATATATATATATATATATATATATATATATATATATATATATATATATATATATATATATATATATATATATATATATATATATATATATTCATCCTTCTTCTGTATACATATACAATATTTCATTATGTTTGCATATCTATACATATTTTCCCCTTTTTAAAACAAAAATGCCAAAATTAGAACTTACTCTTTATTTGCTGTGCGGATCTTGTCAATAATAGATTTGTACTTGTCATGAGAATCCTTCATTGATGCCTTCCATGTATCCTTAAGTTTCTACAACACTATTATTTTCTTGCTTAAAACAACAATTAAACTTCCCATCCTATCCATAGAAATAACATCTGGTGTGTTGGTGAAGTCTTTTGCCTTTAGTACCTATTTCTGTAATGATTAAATGCGTTGAATCAAAAGTGTTTGGAGTTCCAATAGATCCATTCTGATATGATTCTCCTATTTTCTTAGCTCATATTGCACTCTCATCAAGTGCTTTAGCCTTTCATAATATTCCTTTATAGAGTTAGGCTTGGTGGAAACTTTTCACAACTGCTCGGTGAGCTCATTTTCCACGTTATTATCCTTTTTAAAACTTGAAATTAAGAAAATTTATTGAAATAATGAAATAATTGTTTGCCACTAATTCTCCAATTCATTAATTAACTCAGACAAAGTTTCCTTATCTAATGCAATTGATTGAAGAATTTCTTTAATCAATGTAGTCTCCATTTTCTTCTTGTGTATTTGCATCATATATTTTGTTGTATTAGTACTATGTTGGTTTACATGATTTACTAGTTCTCTCAGTTGACTAAAAATATCTCCTTTTTTCATTTAGACTGGCCTCAGGTGATGAACTGCAACTAATTCAAAACCAGATTGAAGAATCTGTAATTCAAAGATTACTGAGGAGTTGATGATTAGATATGCAAGATGATTAAATCAGTATTATGTTGCCATTGATGTCAACTAGCTTGATAGTACTTATCTTGTAAGCTACTATACCAACACATCTGAAGGAAGGTGAAAGAGATGAAGAACAAAAATATCTACATGAGGAAGATGTATATGACAGATGAGGATAAGGAATACACTGAGTAACTTGTTGATGAGTCTATGACTTCATGGAATTGACTTTATTATGTTGCATTCATCTATGATGAATAATAGAGTTGAAAGACACAAAGCAGTGTTGTCGGTAAATAAAGTATTTCAGTATACACCGATGAAGTGTAGTGTATATTGAGCACAGTATTAACCGAGCTTGTGTTCACCGACGCATTTCTTTGTTAATCGAGCAAAATAGAAAAGAATTAAATGATAAGTTTAGCTGATAAAGTGTATGAAATTGAGGTAACAGATAATGTTTGTTATGAAGATAGATGACTAACATAAATCAAGAAGGATCTAATAGATCAGATTTAAACATGTTACTAACACATCAGCCGAGGGATCTTAAAGCGAAAAAATCTATGAATATGATTAAGCGGCAAAATTTGATGGAGCAAAAGAAAACAATTTACTTGTCTATATAAGAGACATTGGTTTCATTATGAAAAGATGCTAGAAGAAGAAGATACTACAGAATAATCACATGGAGAGGTTTTTCTGATCATACTAGTTAATAAGAATTGAGCTACAGAACAGTTATCAAGCTATAGAGAGTTATTACCGATAGACAAAGTAGTAGAGTTGTTTTGATTATACATTTTGAATTGGGACACTAGATGACTGATTCACCCCCACTCTTAGTTATTCTAACAATTGGTATCAGAGTGGTGGTTGCTTAGAACAAATTTTTAAGGACTTCATCAAAAAAGGTCTCAAGATGTATAAGAGGGAAGTGCCATAGCTGAAAAAAGATAACTTCGTAGTATGGCAAAGCCAGATGAAGCTGCACATATCTAGAATTGGGAATTCTGCACTAGAATTGATGGAGAATGGCTACATTGAACCGACACTAGGTCCCCTGACTCTTGATCAACTGAAGGATAGGCATGAACACAATATTACTATGATGGAACTTGTTGTTTCCTATACTGATGCCAAATTTAATGACATCAAGGAATGTGATACTACATGTGGGACAAGCTGACTCTAATATACAGTGGAGATGTGAATGTCAAGAGAGCTAGAGCAGAAAGCCTAAGAGGTCGATTTGATGATATGAAGATGAAAGAAGGTGAGAACATTGTGCTTTACACAAATAGACTAAAAGAGGTAGTACATGCTATTAGAGCATCTAGCGGAGCTATTGATAATGAAACATTGATAAGCAAGATTCTCAGAACTTTGCTACCAGTTTATGCGATCAGGATCTCTACAATTCATGAAACAAAGGCTACATCCAACCTCACCCTTGACACTCTGATCAATAAGCTTAAAACCTTTGAATTGAATAACTTTGACAATAGTGTTGTACCTTCTATTGAATCTGCTTTCATGTCCTCTTTGAAGATTGGTAAGTCTAGTAGCAAGATTGATAAGAACAATGACAGTGATAGAAATACCGATGATGAACTTGATGAGCTTGAAGCTCTTATGGCTTTAAGATTTCCCAAAGGTAAGGGAAGATATAGAGGCAAGTTACCTCTAGCTTGTGTTAATTGTAAAGAAGTTGGCCACATCATTGCTAGATGTCCAAATAAGAAAGATGATGATAGATCTAAAGACCGATCTGAAGGAAGCTATGAGAGAAGAGTCAACAGATGCTACTAACACAACAACATAGACAACTGAGATAGCTATGAAAAAGGGAAAAATGTATATTACATAGCCGAAGAATTTGAATCTGAATTTGACACTGATGATGATGTAGAAGTAGTATTTTTTTCTATGAAGGATGACTCAGAGGAAGAAGAGAAACATGAGGAGATAGCACTAATCTATAAAGTAAGTAGAAATGATACATGGATCATAGAAAGTGGCCGCACACATCATATGACTGGTGATATAGAGAAATTTGATCTAATTGATGAATATGATGGTGGATCTGTTAGAATGGGAAATGATGCACCTTGTATGGTGAGAGGTAAAGGTTCACTGATGATTAATGACAGAATAAAATGTGAGAATGCATATTGGGTAGATGGAATGAACTACAATTTGATAAGTGTGGCATAGCTGAACAACTTAGGTCACCGACTTTCTTTTTAGAGAAAAAAGGTAAGAATTTATGATGATGGGGGAAGACTTGTTGGAACTGGTACACAATCCAGAGGTAATTTGTTTTATCTTGATATTGGTCAATCCTCTTGTTTATTAATGAAAGATGAAGATGCATGGTTGTGGCATAAGAGGTTATGTGATGTGAATTTTGATAACATGGTCAAGATTAGTAAGAGGAAAAGAGTTAGATGATTGCCTAACTTGTCAAAACCAGATCATGCTATGTGCCATGAATGTCAAAAAGGTAAGATGACTAAGTCTACTTTCAAAAGAAAAGACTACTCAACAAAGAAGATACTTGAATTGGTTCATACCGACCTATGTGGTCCTATGAGAACTTCGAGCTATTATGGTAATAGATACTTTATTCTTTTTTTTTATGACTACACTAGACTAATGACTGTTATTTTTCTAAAAGAGAAATCTGATTCTTTTAAGTTGTTTAAATGGTATAAGGCTAAGGTAGAAAAAGAGACTGGAAAAGAAATCAAATGCTTAAGATCTAATAGAGGAGGTGAATTTATCTCTGATGAATTTACTAATTTTTGTAATGAGAATGGTATAAAGAGACATGTCTCTACACTGAGAACACCTCAGTAGAATGGGATTGCTGAAAGAAGGAATAGGTCAATCATTGACTATGCTAGAACACTAATGCTACAAAAGAATGTTGCTCAAACATATTGGAGGGAAGTTATCAGCACAGCTGTATATGTGCTTAACCGAGTACAACTGAAGAGGGACACCAATCGGACACCTTATGAGCTATGGTTTGGACACAAACCTACTGTAAGTTATTTCAAAATTTTTGGAAGCAAAAGTTTTATTCTAAAAGATGAGAGAAATGGGAAATTTGATTCTAAAGGTGATGAAGAAATATTCTTAAGATATTCTACTAAGAGTAAAGCATACAAATGTCTAAATAAGGTTACAAATAAGATGATTGAAAGTACTAATGTTCGTGTTGATGAGTATGATGACATAAATAGAGAAGAAAGAAAGAAACTGGAAGACTATGGTAGATTCACTTACATTGAACTTCCTAACTATCTACCAAAGTCGCAACCTGTGATAACCGGTCAGTAGGAAAATAACCCTGAGGAACAGGAAAGGGAAATCGACAAACAAGATGGTGCTACCGAGCAAGAAAATGAACTTGATTAGGATAAACAAGAAAGAAGAAATCGAGTACTGGCTAGTTTTTTCAGAAGACATCATCTTGAGACACAAATTATTGGAAATAGACAAGCTGGAATGTAGACAAGAAGCAAAACAAGACAAGGTACATGTCTAGTTTGTGAATTTGAACCAAAGAATGTGAAAGTTGCATTAGAAAACAAAGAATGGGTTAATGCAATGAAGGAGGAAATAGAACAAATAGAGAAAAACAAAACTTGGTCCTTAGTACCCTGACGTAAAGATAAGAATGTTATCGGTACTAAATGGATATTCAAAAACAAAATGAATGAAAATGGTGAAGTAACAATAAATAAAGCGAGATTGGTATGCAAGGGATATGCATAGGAAGAAGGCATTGATTACGGTAAAACATTTGCACCTGTTGCTAGATTGGAAGGAGTTAGAATGTTACTTGCATATGTTGCACACAAGAAATTTAAGGTTTATCAAATGGATGTGAAATCAACATTTCTGAATGGTATACTTGAAGAAGAGGTCTACATAGAACAACCTGAAGGATTCATTGATCCAGACAACAAAAACATGGTATGTAGATTAAAAAAAGATTTATATCATTTGAAGCAAGCACCGAGAGCATGGTATGAAAGATGGCATACTTACTTGTTAAGTATTAGATTTGTAAGAACCAGTGAGAACAACAATTTGTATATGAAAGGTGATACTGATGACACTATTATCATTGCTAAATTTTTTGTTGATGATATTATTTTTGGAGGTCAAGATCATGTATGTAAATCTTTTGCAGATGACATGAGGAATGAGTTTGAAATGTCTATGTTCAGAGAGATTAAGTTCTTTCTTAGATTACAAGTGATACAACAGAGTGATGGGATATTCATCACACAGTCCAAGTACATAAAGGAAGTCTTGAAGACATTTGGCATGGAAGATGCTAAACCTATGAGAACATTGATGGCTACTGGAAGTAAATTGATGAAGGAAGATGAAACTACAGAGGTAAACTAGACACTTTACCGATCCATGATTCATAAGCTAATGTATGTAGTTCACAGTAGACTAGATATAGCACATGCTATGGGAATTATTGCTAGATATTCTGCTAATCCTAGAGAATCACACATGATTGATACTAAAATAATCTTAAGATATCTAAAAAGATAGAGGACTATGGATTATGGTATCCTAAGGAAGGTAAGTTTGAACTGAAAGTTTACACCGATGCTAATTGGGCTGGAAATGTGGATGACAGAAAAAGTACCACCGGAGGAGCATTTTTCTTTGGTGAAAGACTTGTAACCTGGACAAGTAAAAAGCAGGCTTGTATTTCTCAGTCTATAGCTGAAGAATAGTATGTTGATGCCGCTACTAATTTCTCAAACATTGCATATATCAAACAAGTGTTGGAAGGAATGAATGAGGTAATCACTGACCCAGTGTTCATATACTATGACAACACAAGTGCAATTAATATCTCAAAGAATCCTGTGATGCACTCAAAGACAAAGCATATATCAATTAAGTATCACTACTTAAGAGAACAAGTGCAAGAGAAGCAAGTAAATTTAGAATTTGTACATCTGAAGAACAACTTGCAGATATTTTTACAAAGCCTCTACCAAAGGACACTTTTGAATATTTAAGGACTAGACTTGGGGTCTGTCCCCTATCTATCGGTCACTAATGTGATTTGTATGTTGCATCAGCCTAATCTTATCAGTAGATCATTCATGTTGATGTAGCATAGTTCACACTTTGAGTTTTGTTCAAGGTTGTGATTAAGTTTATAAAACTGAAACAGATTGGGATATTAGTATACTAACATACAGAGGAAGTATTGGACACTAGAGAGTTATTTAGCTATTACAAAGTTGATTATTTATTTATTTCTTTGGCATTGTTGTCAAAGGGAGAGATAAATAATATGAAAATAAAAGGAGATTTGCACCAATGAGAACTATCTAAGGGAGAGATGATCTGAAAGGAACTCGAGAACTAAAAAGGTTATATGTACAGAATGAAAAAGTTGTATTCTATAATGTTGTTTTAGTAACGTAGTGATTAAACATATTAAGCTAGGGAGAGCTTACAATACACAACATTTAATCAAAGAGTTGTAGAAAACATGTTTGTTATGTGTATGGTACATTTCATATTACTTGAGTTTCCATCAAAGCCAAAGGGAGAGATTGATGAACTACAACTGATTCAGAACTAGATTGAATAATCTGTAATTCAAAGATTACTAAGGAATTGATGATTAGATATACAAGATGATTAAATCAGTATTATGTTGTCATTGATGCCAACTAGCTTGAGAGTACTTATCTTGTAAGTTACTATACCAACACATCTGAAGGAAGGTGAAAGAGATGAAGAACAAAAATATTTACATGAGGAAGATGTATATGACAAATGAGGATAAGGAATACACTGAGTAACTTGTTGATGAGTCTATGACTTCATGCAATTGACTTTATTATGTTGCATTCATCTATGATGAAGAATAGAGCTAAAAGACACAAAGTAGTGTTGTCAGTAAATAAAGTATTTCAGTATACACCAATGAAGTATAGTGTATACCGAGCACAGTATTAACCAATCTTGTGTTCACTGATGCATTTCTTTGTTAACCGAGAAAAATAGAAAGGAATTAAATGATCAATTTAGCCGATAAAGTGATGAGCTGTAAAGTGTATGAAATTGAGGTAATAGATAATGTTTGTTATGAAGATCGATGACTAACATAAATCAAGAAGGATCTAAAGGAGAAGATTGAAATTTTTTATTGACACATCAGCTGAGGGAGCTTAAAGCAGCAAAATCTATGAATATGATTAAGCGGCAAAATCTGATGGAGGAAAATAAAATAATTTACTTGTCTATATAAGAGACATTGGTTTCATTATGAAAAGATACCAAAAGAAGATACTACATAATAATCATGTGGAGAATTTTTTATGATCATACTAGTTAATAAGAACCGAGCTGTAGAACAGTTACCGAGCTACAAAGAGTTATTACTGACAGACAAAGTAGTAGAATTTTTTTGGTTTATACATTTTGAAGTGGGACACTAGATAACTAATTTACCCCCCTCTTAGTTATTCTAACATTAGGTACAATCTCATCCAATATACCTTTTACTTGATCCAAAATATCAATTTTTTATTTCTTTTCTATTTGCTTGTCTTGTGTAGCTTTTCTTTTTAGTAAATCTCCAAACTTTGAGAGTTCCTTTGGACTCATGGTTGAGATATCCACCTTAAGAATAACTATAGGCTGGCTGATATCAACATCTTTTTCATACATCCTCTTCTTTGATTTTCCTTTAGAAGTACATGCCTTTTCTATGTCAGATTGTGTAGATGTATCCTCAGTCTTGTCTTCTTTCTATTTCTTTTTCTCTTCTTCTTTCTTTGTTTCATGTTCCTTCTTTTGTTCTATGGTCTTAGTAGGAGTTACTAATTCTTGATTTTGACCTTGTGTACTTTTGTTCTCTATTGTTTCCTTGGTATCCTTTGTGGCAGTCTCTTATGCTAGCTTAGTGGGGGTCTCAGCATTAGTAGGTACATCTATTATTTCCTCTGAGATAACTTCCTCTACATTAGGAAAATTTAAAGCCTTAGAAGAATCATCAAGATCCAATTCCTCTATTTTTATGGCCTCGGTGATGATCTAAAATTGATTGATTATCTAGATGAACTGAAGGAATAGTGATTAGATATCACCGAGCTACTAAAGTGATATGTAAGATGATTAAATCAATCAATATTTGGTCATTGATGTCAACTAGTCTTGACAGTACTTATCATGATATTTACAAACATCTAAACATCTATTGAAGGAAGAAAAGATGAATAAATGAGATATCTACATAAGGAAATGATGGATATGATAGATAAGGAAAAGGTAAACATTAGGTAACTTATTGATGAGTCTATAGATTTATATTGTTGACTTGAGCATGTTACATTAATCTATTATGAAGAAGAGATTTGAATTGAACAAGTCAATATGGTCGGTAATTGAAGACTTCTAGATACACTGAGCCAGTGCAGTGTATATCGAGTGAGAGTAATAACCGAGTTAGTTATCACCGATGTATTTTAGTATTAACTGAGTATGGATGAAAAGATTAAATGCTAAGAACAGCCAACTAAAATTGATGAGATGGATATTGTTATGATTTCAAGGTTAACGATGAAGTTAGTTATGAGATCCATCACTGACATAATTTAGAGATGATCTAAAGGATGAAATTGAAATGTGTTAGAGGCACATCTGCTGAGGAAGGTTTAAGAGACAAAATGGATGAAGGAGATTAAGAAGTAAAATATGATGGCTGATATGAAAATGATTTACTTGTCTATTTAAGAGACATGAGTTTTATTGTTGAAACATGCTGGACAAAAGGAGACTATAGAGATTTTGCATGAATATTTTATTCATTCATTCCTGATCAAACTGGTTATCAAAAGAACTGAGTTGAAGACATTACCTAATGTCAGAGAACCATTTACTGAGTGAAGTAAGTTGAGAAATATTTAGGAAATGAATTGATTAATGATTAGAGGATTTTATGAGCATAGCATAGATCTAAATATTTGCAATTGAGTTGTATTTGAATTAGATCAGTAATGTATCAGTTTAACCATTGATTGAGAAAATATCTTAACTGAGTGGAATTAACAGTCTTATTGTACTACCCTATGACATCTATTGAATATAAAGTGTTATCTTGTTGACACGATAGTGAATGCTGGTCAAAAGTTAACTGTTATTGATAAATCCTCTAGCCAGGTCACACGTAATAGTGTGGATTGTAACATTTAACAAGGTTGGCTCTTTACCGAGCTCACTTCAGAAGAGTGAATTATTTTGGGTTACTATTCCCAGGTAGTTTTGCCCCTAGTAGGGTTTCCACATTAAATCATTGTGTTATGTGTTGTTTGTTACAATTATTTTTCTATAATAATTTACATACTTCATAGTTGATTTAGTCGATAATCACAGTTTGGATAATTATTGGTATTCGGTAAAGTGAATAGACAAATTGATATTTTATGTTATCGAGCTGCATAAATTCCTAAAATTGTTTTGTAAGGCACATCTCAGAGTTTGGGACTATAGGATAACTGATCTAACTAATTCACCCCCCCTCTCATTTATTATAACAATTGGTATTAGAGCTAATTGGTTGCTTGGTGGAAATTCTTAAGGACTTGAGCAAAAAGATCAAAAGATGTATAAGAGGGAAGTGCCAAAACCGAACAAAGATAACTTCTCCACATGGAAAAGTTGGATGAAGCTTCACATATCTGGAGTCAGAGAATCTGCTATACATTTACTAAGCAATGGCTACTTACAATCGAATGTTGGAACTTTGACTATTGACTAGTTGAGAGACAGACATGAACATAATATTACTATGATAGAGATTGCTATTGCTCTATCTGATGTTGAATTTGAGGATGTCAAGGATTGCACTATAGTGAAGAAAATGTGGGATAAACTTGATCTAGTTTATGGTGGTGATGTTAATGTAATGAGAGCCAAAGTTGAAAGCTTGAGAGGACAATTTGATGACATAAAGATGAAGGAAGGTGAGAACATCACACAATATTCAAACTAAATCAAATAGGTAGTCAATGGTATCTGAGGAACACGAGTTACTATTTTTGAAGATACTATGGTAAGTAAGATACTGAGAACCTTGTTGCCTATCTATGCAATCATAATATCTGTTATTCATGAAATGAGATCTGCACCTAATAGAACACTTACTCTTGATAGTCTGATCGGAAACTTAACTACTTTTGAGCTGAATAATTGTGACAATAGTGTTGTACCAAGTGTTGAGTCTGCTTTTATGTCATCTCTTAAGATTGGTAAATCTAGTAGTAAGCATAATATAAGGAATGAAAGTGATAGTGATAGTGAAGATGAAATTGCTGAGCTTGAAGAACTTATGGCCCAGAGACTTCAAAAAGGTAAAGGAAGGTATAAGGGAAAGTTAACTTTAGTTTATTTTAATTGTAAATAGATTGTCCATATTGCTGCTAAATGTCCTAACAAGAAAGAACAAGATAAAGACAATGACCGATCTGGTGATGGAAAGTTTGGTAGAAGGACTAACAAAGGAAACCAACACTACAAAAAAGACAACCGTGATTACAAAGGCAAAGGCAAAAAGTCATGTTACCTTGTTGAAGAAAATAAAGATGACATCGACACCGATGATAAAATTGAAGTGGTATTTTTTGCAATGAAAGATGATTCATAAGAAGAGGAAAGGTATGTAGAAACACCCCTTATTTCAAAAGTTAGTAACAATGATACTTGGATCATTGATAGTGGTTGTACACATCACATGCCTGGTGATGAAGATAAGTTTGAACATCTTCAGCATTATAATGGAGGATCAGTGAAAATGGGAAATGATACACCTTATCAGGTAAAAGGAAAAGGGTCTATCTTATTGAATGATAGAATTAGATGCGATAATGCATACTAGGAAAAAGGACTTAACTACAATTTATTGAGTGTAGCATAGCTAAATAAATCAGGTCACCAAGTTGTATTTGAAAACAAGAAGGTGAAAATCTTTGATGAAAATGGAAAGCTTGTCAGTACTAGAGGACAATCAAGAGGTAATTTATTCTATCTTGACAATGTTGAAACTTCTTGTTTACTAGTGAAGAATAAAGATGTATGGTTATGGCATAAGAGGCTATGTCATGTAAACTTTGATAACATGATTAAGATTAGTAGAAATAAAAAAGTTAGAGGACTACTGAGTCTAACTAAACCTGATCATGTAATGTGTAATCAATGTCAGAAAGGAAAGATGACCAAATCTAGTTTTAAAAGTAAAAGATATTCATATAAAGGTATTTTGGAGTTGGTACACACCGAATTATGTGGTCCTATGAGAAGTCAAAGCTACTATGGTGAAAAATATTTTATTTTATTTATTGATGAGTACTCTAGGATGATGACAGTCATGTTCTTAAAAGAAAAATATGAGGCATTCAAATTGTTTAAATGGTATACGGCTAAAGCTGAAAAAGAAATTGGGAAAGAATCGAAATGTTTAAGATCTAATAGAGGTGGTGAGTATATTTCTAATGAGCTCACTAATTTCTATAATGAGCATGGAATCAAAAGATAGTTTTTTGCACCTAGGACACTGCAGCAGAAAGAGATTGCTAAAAGGAAGAATCGATCTACTATTGATTGTTTCAGAACATTGATGATTGAGAAAATTGTTGCATAAATGTACTCGAGAGAGGTAGTTAGCACTACATTATATAGCCTAAACTGAGTTCAACTAAAAAAAGACATGAACAAGACACCTTATGAGTTATGGTTTGGATATAGACCGAATGTAAGTTATTTCAGTATCTTTGGCAGTAGGTGTTATATTTTGAAAGATGATAGGAATGGTAAATTTTACTCTAAAGGTGATGAAGGAATAATTTTAGAATATTCTACTAAGATTAAAGCTTATAAATGTTCAAGAACAAGGCTAGTAATAAAATGATAGAAAGTGTTAATGTAAAAGTTGATGAGTTTGCTGAAAAGAGTGATGAAGAAAGCATGAAAGAACTGAAAGACTATGGTAGGTTTACATATGTTGAAGATATAGGTTATCTAATAAAGCCATAGGATGATTCTATCGAGCATTAGGAAAAAGCTACCAAGAATCAACAAATGCAAACCAAGAATTAGGAAGAAGCTATCAAGTAGGAAAATGAACATGAATCGAATGATGAGAAAAGAAGAGAACAAGTGGTAGCAAGATTTGTTATAAGACACCATCCGCAGAATCAAATCATTGGAGATAAGAAACCTGGCATGATGACCCAAAGTAAGTTAAGACATAACACATGCTTAGTTTGTGAGTTTGAACCTAAGAATGTTAGGGATGCACTTGAAAATGAGGAATAGAGTAAGGCTATGAATGAGGAAATTCAATAGATTGAAAAGAATAAGACATGGACATTAGTACCCAGACTGAAAGATAAAAATGTTATTGGTACTAAGTGGATTTTTAGAAACAAGTTAAATAAAAATGGTGAGGTCACTAGCAATAAGGAAAGACTTGTATGAAGGGATATGGACAAGAAGAAGGTATAGATTATGGTGAAACCTAGTCATCTATTGCTAGACTTGAAGGATTTCGTATACTACTTGCATATGCTGCACATAAGGGATTCAAAGTATATCAAATGGATGTGAAATCAGCTTTTCTGAATGGAATTCTTGAGGAGGAGGTCTACATTGAACAATCGGAAGGTTTTGTTGATCCAAATTAGAAAAACATGGTATGTAGACTACACAAAGCTTTGTATGGACTAAAACAAGCACTGAGAGCATGGTACGAAAGACTGCATTCTTATCTTATCAGTATTGGATTTGTAAGGACAAGTGAAAATAGTAATTTTTAAATGAAAGGAGAATCTGATCATAATATTTTGATTGCTGAAATAATTGTTGATAATATAATCTTTGTTGGACATGATCTTGTTTGCAAATCTTTTGCTAATGAAATGAGGAAGGAATTTGAAATTTCAATGTTTGGAGAGATTAAATTATTTCTAGGTTTGCAGATTAAACAATATAATGATGGAATTTTAATCACTCAATCAAAATACATTAAAGAAGTGTTAAAATTTTTTGGCATGGAAGATTCAAAACTGGTAGGAACATCGATGGTAACTAGATGTAAGTTGACAAAGGATGATGAATCTATAGAAGTAAATCAGACACTGTACAGATCCATGATTGGAAAATTAATGTATGTGGTACACAGTGGGCCTGATATATCATATGCAATTGGGATTGCAACAAGATTTTCTACAAATCTTAAAGATTCACATATGGTTGCAGTTAAAAGAATATTGAGATACTTGAAAAAGATAGAAGATTATGGTTTATGGTACACAATGGAAGGAAAATTTGAACACTGAGTTTATACAGATGTAGATTGGGCTAGAAACATTGATGACTAGAAGAGCCTAATTGGTGGAGCATTGTTTTTAGGAGAAAGGCTTGTGCCTCGGATAAGAAAGAAACAACCATGCATTTCTTAGTCTACTACTAAATCAGAGTATGTTGTTGTTGCTGCAAATTGTTCAAATATTGCTTGGATAAAATAAGTGTTAGAAGGAATGAATGAGGTAATCACTACCCCGGTGATTATATATTGTGACAACACTAGTGCTATACATATTTCCAATAATCATATGATGCATTAAAAAACAAAGCAGATATCTATTAAGTATCACTACTTAAGGGAAAAAATTCAACAGAAGCAAGTTAAACTAGAATTTGTAACATCTAAAGAATAACTTGTTGATATTTTTACCAAGCCCTTACTGAAGGACACATTTTAATCTCTGAGGACTAGACTAGGGGTTTGCCCCATGTCTATTGGTCACTAAGGTGATCAGGAGGTTGCATAAACCTACATTTTATCAAAAAATCATTCATGTTGATGCACATATTTCACACTTTAGTTTTTCCTAAGGTTGTGAAAGATTGTAGAATCTGGAACAATAATTTTTTTATCAGTACATGAAGGTACTTGATATGGAGCAAACAACAAAGAATTACTAGGTTGTTGAAGAGCTATTTATTTTTTTAGGCATTGTTCTCAAAGGGGGAGAGATTGGCATATGAAAAATTAGTTAATGAGAACACAAATAGGGAGAGAGACTTGATATTGGAATATATGTTGCTGAGAACATATATGTGAGAAAGAATCTAAGAACTGAAAAGATCAAATCCGTAGGGAGAGTTTTCTTGGAATGCTATTTTTTTTTAATGATTAAACATATTAAATATCAAGCTAGGGAGAGCTTACCGAGCTACAACATTTACCTTTTGTAGAATACATGTTTGGTATGTGTATGGCATATTTTCATATTTCTTGTGTTTCCATCAATGCCAAAGGGAGAGATTTATGATCTACAAGTGATTGAATATCTATATGAACTGAAGGAACAATGATTAGAGATCACTGAGCTACTGAAGTGGTATGTAAGATGATTAAATTATCTAATATGTTTTCATTGATGTCAACTAGTCTTGATAGTACTTATCATGATAGTTACAAACATCTGAACATTTGTTGAAGGAAGAAAAGATGAAGAAATGAGATATCTACATAAGGAAAAGATGGATATGACAAATAAGGAAAAGGTAAACATTGGGTAACTTATTGATGAGTCTATGGCTTTATATTATTGACTTGAGGATGTTACATTAATCTATTATGAAGAAGAGATTTGAATTGAACAAGTCAATATGGTCAATAATTGAAGACTTTTGTATACACTGAGCCAGTGCAGTGTATACCGAGTGACAGTAATTACCGAGTTAATTATCATTGACACATTGCAGTATTAACTAAGTATGGATGAAAACATTAAATGCTAAGAACAACTGACTGAAATTAATGAGCTTGATATTGTTATGATTTTGAGGTTAAGGATGAAGGTAGTTATGATATCCACGACTGACATAATTTAGAGATGATATAAAGGATGAAATTGAAACATTTTAGAGACACATCTATCAAGGAAGGTTAAAGTGGCAAAATTAACGAAGGAGATTAAGAGGCAAAATCTGATGGCTGATATGAAAAATGGTTTACTTGTCTATTTAAGAGATATGAGTTTCATTGTTGAAACATGCTGGGAAAAATGAGACTGCAAATATTTCATGTGAAGATTTTATTCATGGATTCCTGATCAAACTGGTTACAAAAAGAACCAAGATGCAAACAATACCGAGCATCAGAGAACCATTTATCGAGTGTAGTAAGTTTTGAAATATTGAGGAAGTGAATTGATTAATGATTAGAGGATTTTATGAGAATAGCATAGATCTGAATATTTGCAATTGAGTTGTATTTGAATTAGATCAATACTGTATCATTTTAACTATTGATTCATAAAATCTCTTAACCAAGTGGACTTAATAGTCTTATTGTACTACCCTATGAAATTCATTGAATATAAAGTGTTATCTTGTTGACCCCATAGTGAATGTTAGTCAAAAGTTAACTGTTAGTGATAAATCCTCTAACCAGGTCACACCTAATAGTGTGTATTGTAACCTTTAACAAGGTTGGCTCTTTACCGAGCTCACTTCAAAAGAGTGAATTATTTTGGTTTACCAGTCCCAGGTGGTTTTTCCATTAGCAAGGTTTCTAGGATAAATCATTGTGTTATGTTTTTTTTGTTATGATTTTTTTTATATTATAGTTTACATGTTGCATAGTTGATTTAGTCGATAATCATAGTTTGGATGATTACTAGTATTTGGTAAAGTGAACAGATAGATTGATATTTTATGTTACTGAGCTACATAAATTGTTGAAATTATTTTGTAAGGTACATCTAAGAGTTTGGGACTATAGGATAAATGATCTAACTAATTCACCCCCACTCTCAGTTATTCTAACACTCGGTTGCCGTGATTTCTTCATCAAGTTTTACTATTTCATTAGGATCATGATCAATTATATCCTCAATTATTACTTAATATTTCTTTTTTGTCAAGTTAATTGTATCTGACTTGCTTTCTTGATCTACTACTTCAATAGTCAATTGATCAATAGAGAAGATCTTTCTCTGAAGATTATCAATGTCCTTTTGAACCTCTTCAAGCTTACGAACCATGATGCTCATCTCTCTCCCTTTGACTCATAATATTTTTAAATATTCTATCAGTGTTTCTCTGATTCCTCTCTTTGTTAGGTCTAGGACGGTAATAGCTAGGGACCTCTCTCTTATTTTTTCTCAGCAGCTAGAGCATACTTCCATATAGCATCAATTTTATGATAAAGTTCATCTTCACTGCTTGGTACCACTTCAACTAGTATTGTTATGAATTTATGTAAAGTGGAAATGAAAACCTCTTCAATTTTAATTTCCTCTTCATCATTCCACTTTTCATACTTTAATTGTTTCAAAACTGAATAACCTCCATATTTTTCAAGTGTCTTGAGAAATTCATCGAGACTTTTAACTTTTGGTGCTTGAATTTGTACAATCTTGAATTGTGATATGTCTTCAGAATTAGTGTCACTTTATTGTTGCAACTTTAATTTCCTTCTAGGCCTTCCACTAGCTTGATTTTCTATGACGTGGGTTTTTTTATTTACCGGTTCTACATATTCTTTCTTATTTTATCTCAGTGTGGAGGTAGACCTTGATGATGGTCTAACACTGATTGGGCTAGGCATCTCTTTCTTCATTCTATTCTTTTTCCCCTTTACTTTTGATGGTTAAACAACCTATATACCTTCAATAATAATACCTAGATTCTCTAGAAAGGTGTTTATCATTCTTCTTGTCTTTTTTATTTCCTTAGCTACCAAGATACGTATCCTTATTTTCTCTTTTACTTCTTCAAATGTACTATACTAAATTGAACTTCTGTCAACTAGTTTCTCTAACAGTCCTTTAATTTGAATAGAGACAACATTAATGTTCATCTCATATCCCATAGGTGTCAGCCACTTGGATCTTCACTCTATAGCTCTTATAATACATGTGTCGGTATCAACTTCAAAACATATCTCATCTTTAAATTCTTCCACTAGCTAAGATGGAAGCTTGAATCTTTTATGCATTCTTTCCTAAAATTTAACAAAATAGTCATTCATGACCAAATTGAAATGATCTCCTATGCTTTGAATATAATCATTAATATGATGTTTGATTGGTTTTTCTACTTTCCAAGTTACTTCACCAATTATTAGAAAGAAGTTCTGAAAGTAGAAGAAAATACATACCAAAAGTGGTCTTAAATTTGATGTATTTGATTTTTCTTTCCTAATTGTATTCATATAATCATCCAACTTTTTCAGAAATACCTCACAAAGGTCTATCTTGATATCCTTCTTAAAAATTTTGTATGCTATGTCAATTGCTCCACAATGTACACTATCTACCAGAGATGACTAAAAGATTATGTATGATATCACATTACTTACAATCTCAACTCAGGATCATCAATGGTAGATAACTTCAATCCTCTTCAATCCTATTTGGCTTGTGTAATCTCATATAGCTTATTCTTATCATTTTTCTTGTATGCGCTTGGTCTATCACTGACCAAAAATCCTAGGACTATGTGCAAAACATTATTTGTGATCTTTATTGGTCCATCAAACCACATGAACTGATCATCGACTCAACTCATCATGCACTTGGCCTAGTACCATTCTCATCCATTCATGCTTAAAAATAGTTCACACATGCATATCATGGACTAAACCTTTGGTTTCCCAATGTGTGTGGTCGCTTTTCAATTTTCCATTCACACACATATTCCTATATGACGTGTCAATTTTATCTTGGCATATGTCTTCAATCTTGATGTGAATGAAGGTGTGAATGTCTTCAATAAGTATAACACTTGGTAGGATTGATGATAGGGCTCTAGACTTATCAACTTCCACAACAATGGCGGGAGGTAGATTATACCTAGGATTAATGGGATCAATCTTCTCAACAATAACTCTTTTTTGTATCTTAGGTGCCAGCTTGATCTCAATTTTCATCTTTAAACACTAGGCTTCTACTTTAAATAGAAATATTAAATTCGTGAAATCAGCTTGGTAAATAATATAAATACCTTGAATGTATTTAAATTTTGTTTAGAATGCTCGAAGGATCTCTTGGAATCACTCTGTCTAAATGCTTCTCAATCAAATGCTTCAAGTGTACACAAAAATGTAAGGTAGAAATGAAACAAAATGTCCTCTATTTATATTATTTCCTGGCTTAGGGCTTCCAATGGCTATAAATTTTTGTATTAAATACTTCTTACCTACTTTATTTTGTCGATAATTGAAATACACTTTTCTTCACTGAATGGAACAAAATAAATCATACACTTTACCTATCAAAATATGAAATATTAACTTTACACCTTATATCCAAATGCATCTTAGTATGCTAATATGGATCTTTGCACTAATTATAGGAACCAATTTAAGATAGAATTTAGGTTATGAGCTCCTACACGTACCTTTGACCGATTAAGTGAATATAGGTGCACTCGATCTAGTAGATGTGGTTCCATTAGTTGTTCCAAGTTCCATTCCATCATCTTGAGACTTCCTTCTCCAATTTCTATTCATCTGATCTCTTATTTCATTAGTATTAATTTGAGTATTTTCACTCGATTGTTCCTCGGTTGGGGATTTACCTTGGTACTTGCATTTTTTTGCTAGGTGACTGACCTTGTCATAGTGGAAAAAAGCCATTGCATATTTTCCCCATGATATTCTATTGTTCATACCATGCAACCTAAAGCAATTTGTATAGTTGGTTCTTGTTGGTTATTTTCAACATTCTGTTAGTTAGGGACCCATTTCTCATTCCTTCTTTGTGACCTGCATTCTTCATATTTGTGACCATATTTATTAAAAAATTTATAGTAGCTCTTGTAGCTTGGCTTCCTTGAATTGTTAGTAGTTCTTGACCTACATTGAATTGCCTTATGACCAAACTTATTGCAACTGTAGTAGTGATCATTAAACTTAGGAGTATTCAGTGGATTACCTCATTTGCTTTTACAGACATTTGTTGTGTGTCCTAGTTTCCCACAATGATAGCATGTAGGCTTATTTGTGTTCAGTGGGGCAACAACATTATCTCTGTTGGCTAATTTATTGGAGGAATCACCCTTCTCAGTAGTGTTGTTTGTATTGTATCCAGGTCTAGTAGTATCTCTCAGTTGTCTCTGAACTCTTAGTTTTTCATCCAATCTCTTTAGAGATTCTTCATTCCTTTTCAAGACTTGATTATCATATTTCTCAAATTTTAAATTATTCTTCAAATGTTCATTCTCAGATCTTAGTTCAACAATCTCTCCAACTTTCCTTGGAACATCTTGATCTGTACTAACTAGGTTGTTTATGAAGTTGTAGTGAATTTTTGTCAACCTCAATATTACTTTATCTTTCTCATATATTCTTGTGTTAATTTGTATTCTCTCATCAAGTCCACCATTCTTTTTTCATACATCTTTACCGATTTTTCTTCTTGCTCTCTTTTCAATGCTTTCACCCGATTAGCTAAGTTTTTGTTCTTTTTGGATAGTTCTGATATTATAGCATCAAATTCATTAGACATGCTTCCCTCTGATTGTTTTTCAAGCTCTTCAACCTGATCTTGATTGTCTTTAAATTGATGTGCTAACTCCTTCCTTTTATTTATTGACTGTATTAGTTTCTTCCTTAATTCATTAATTTCATCATTGGTCATTCTCAATTCCATTTCCATATTATCAATCACCCTCTGATACCTATAGCTCTCCATTTCTCTAGATCTTTCCTCTCAAGTGATTAAACTTATTAATAAGAGACTAAGCTTTGATAGCAATTGTTCGATTAGGTATGGAAAGGTAAGTACTGAAAAGGGAGGGGTGAATCAGTACTATAAAACACTTTTAAATTATTTGAAGTTTCTTCCTTAAACATTTACTAATTCCATCACTTTTCTATGCATCATATAAAACATACAAAAGATAACACATCACTCATAACACATTCATTTTGGTACTGCAAAAATCCATGTTAGAGGATAAAAATTGTGGTGGGGATGACACCTACAAAATTTCACTACTGCAGTAAAAAGTCTTCTTGGTTAGAGCTACAATATTATCTATTTATGATAGCTTACCCTATTAAGAGTATTAACCCGGTTAAGAGTCTTAAGACCTACTAAATATACCTTGTAGGAGCATTTTTCAATTTTAATATAAGAATTGTACTTGGTTAAAGGATTTATAATATAAGATCTATTAAGATCTCCTCGCTTAAGATACTTTACAATTCTAATTACTCTTTATTCAGTAACATAATATTTTTTGTTAAACTTGCATCAATTATATACATATCATAATCTTTATGCTCAATAAATCATTACCTTATACTATGTACCACTCATAATAACAATTCAGTGCTCGGTAGATTCAATTCTAAATCACAATCACTTTCTTCTCTTTACTCATCTACACTCAGTGGTTTCTCTGTTTGTCACCTCCTTTATAATATATGCTTCACACATGCAATTTCCCTTCACTCATGCATAGCTATCATCATATTATGATTCATTTAAATATGATTCTAGAAGCGGTGTTGCATGGTTTAGAATCATCTCTACAAGTGGTGCTATAATTGGTTACTCCTCCAATGCATATATCATACTTTATTCTCATTTGTAGATCTCACCTTGTAATTATGTGTAATCATTATGTTTACATCTCCAATTTCTGACATACAATCTCATCAAGATTTGTAAACCATTTTCTATCCATTTTCCAAATTCAATGTACTTAAAGATTCTCCTTGTGTCAGCCTGCTATGCTTGGTAACACATTTTCCTCTATCTTAGTAGCTGTCTCATCTTTCTTGGTTCGATTGATGTTGTGTCTTAGTATAACTCATTGCTTCGTGCTCACTGCTCGGTGCCTAAACTTGTTTTTCCCTTACCAAAATTACTTGTTCCCTTATTTTCTTTATCAAACAACTTTTCCTTCTTTACCAACATGTCTTTCCTTCATTACTGAATGACTTTGATAATTATTATGAGTTCCTTATAACTAATAAAAATAAAATAACTCTTAGGAGTATCACATTCTTGTGATAAGATAACTATGTGAATTTGGTAATTGATCTATTGAAATGTCTATAATGAGGTTGGATAGTTTGGATCCTAGTAAAGGATGTGAAATTATTTATTATGCTCCATCACTTTATTTTGGTGAATTTCATGACTTCATTATTTATGAGAAGTCTTTTATGGTTTTGGTTTTGCCTTCTCTTTGGTTTTTTGATTTGGAGCATTACGGTAGGTTATCTATGAGCATAGAGGTGAAGTGTCTTGCAATAGATGTTGGGACCCAAAAGTGGCCACCATGATAAATCACTGTAAGTAGCAGGTGACCCTACAATAGTGGGTTACACTTTTTTTATAGACGTATTGATTTTTGTTCAAATAATACATTTTTAATAAAATATGATGATTTAAGCCTGGAGAGGTTCCATTTGAAAGAATTAATTACAAATGGTTAGCTCAAAGTGTCTTACATAAAATAAAAACATTGATATAACATCTATACTCCTCATTCATACCTACAATGGGGTCTCCTTTGCACCTATTAAAATGCTAGCAAACAATCACTTTGACTTTATGTTTTGGTAGATCAAATAAATGCATTTGACAAACCTATCTATGTAGTAAGGTACAACTAAGAAAACCTACCTATAATATTAATATATATTAAGTTTATTATGACTTTGTATTTTTAGTTTTACTAAACATAAATATTTCACTGTATGTCTAAGTCTATGTTTGATGCTCATGGAAAAATAGTACATGAGAGAAAAAAAATTCTAAAAATTATCTATGCCCTAGGTATTGAAGTTCTCTTTCTATCAAAAAAATAAAAATGAAATTGAATAAATACACGACAAGTTATAAGCTATGTAGTCAAGGTATGTTAAAATTATAGTTTAGTCAACTTCAAACGTTAATAAAATATGCAATAATCATGACAATGTCATCAAATCAATTGCATACCCTCTGTATGGATGTTACAAAATGAAATTTGAAAGAAGCACATTGATATCTATTTTAGAAAAATATTATTTTCTATGAAAACAATGTAACTCTTTGAAAATGACGTTTTCATCAACATACCAATTTTCGTGGGAGAAAGAAAAAACCATTCAAATAAATTCAAAAATAGAAAGGAAAAATATATTTAGAATCTAGAAAATAAAATCTTAAAAGACTCTAATTTACTTCATCTTCTAATTTCAAATGGTTTAACGAGAATACACATCTGAATCTGATTTTTTTTTTTAAATATAGATTTTAGTGTCCGGGAAGGAAAAAAAGTGTAACCACCATTCTGTGTTCACCCTATCTTAATAAGTGATAACTTAATATACTTATTAAGATAGAAAAAATAATAAGATAACTATGTTTGTCACAAATGTACTAAGTGCTAGTGCAAGCTAGGATGGAGTGTGAGAAGATGCTTTCCCGTCCAAAGAGAGGTTGAGGTTTATCATAGTTAGTTTCCCTTATCTATATGAAATGATTTCTAATATTGTATACAGTCACTTGGGCAATGGGGTCTAGAGAGAGACTACCAAGATAACTCAAGAGTTGACATATGTGATAACACTTCCCTATATGTGTTCTAGGTTCCTACATTGCATTTGGTAAATATAATTTGTAGCTCAATAATTTATACTTGATAACCTTATTACCTTTCTATCCACTATTCCTTTCCATTAGTCTTTATTGTTTGGATGTTTCTTGATTGAGGCCTAGTGTTATCCCCTCAGCATAGTGAGCTGGACCTCAAGGTTACAAATGGTAGGGTGCTAGTGATTCTATTACCATTGAGATTATGATGTTCATGTTCATGTGCTTGGATGATCCTTTTTGTTGTTTTATCTTCTTGTTCTTCATTATAAACTTTCTTATTATTGTGATGAAGGGTTCTCCTCTTAATACCACAAACACATAACAAAAATAGAGAAACACCAACAATTTGCAAGAATAGAAAATGAGCTTCTTATTATCTCCACAAGTGTGGAATTCCAAATTTTAGAATTACAATATGCAAAGCCACATGGACATTTTCCCTTACAATATTATGTAGGACAAAGCCTCGAATCATTACCCAAATCTACCCTGAACTTCCCTAGACAACACTACGGGTCTTTCTTAAATAGGCCATTTCCACCGCCTGAGAAGGTTCTAGAAATTTAGCCCCTAAGGCCAACTTCCCTAAGAATTATTATATTTTCACTTTATTTTACATAGGGTCAGCTCCAAATAATTACAAAAATATGTTTTTAGGTAGCCCAACTTCGAGAGGCCATTACTTTCTAACCATAGCTCTATTTTTCTATTATAACCACTTTCCAGAAATGGCAGGACCTGATCTACAATTCTTGACTCACGCATGCTCTAGCTAGCCGGGGGTCGATCGTGATCCAGAGCCTCTAAGGCCTTCAAAATTGAGGTCAAAGACTTAGTACCCAAAAACCTCAATAAATTCACTTATACATATGATATGACAATGAAACTCAACTGGTAGGCTGATATGACTAAGATGAATCTCCACTTGTGAAATCAAAACATTCCGAGCTCCTATGACCAACTTACTAAAAATAGTAAGTTTCCATAAATAGCAACTCTACACAAGATACTCATATTGAAAATAAACTAGAAATATTTTTGGGTGATGCAAGATTTCTCTTACACACAGGATGCTCCTGCATCAGACACCCAGGGTAATTTGAGAAGTGACCCCATCATGTCTCAAGTGTGAAGATGTAGTACCCATCCCATAACTTTAATTTACTTGCATAATGACTTTTAATATTTTGTTAAGAAATTTAAGTGGTCACTTAAGCTATATCAACAATGATATATTAAGCTTATACTTCAAATTTGAATCTTTAAAATAGATGAATTTTAGACCTTGTAAAGATATATCCAATAGACTTAGAACAAATATTTTGTTTTAAGAAGAATCACGTTGGACATAATTAATTACAAATGTATCTTTGACAATCTAATTATTATTACATCCTAAGGTTAGGAATTTAATTCTGTTTACTGTTATCAACCACTTTATTAAGCTAATAATTTTATTAGTTATATGAATTGGATGCTCGATTTTAGGAATGTTCTAAGAAAGTTAATGATTCTACATGTCTATAACTTAATGAATAGACGTTTATTTTATAGAAGTGTTATCTTTTTAAATAGTGCATAGATATATTGTCAAATCATGTTACCAAATATGATAAATCGATTTGGCTTGTAAATTTGAGATATTGAGAACCAAATGGGATTCATTAAGTATCTGGTAAATACGATTCTCTATTATTTAAAGATGGGAATATTATGAGAACTATATAATTGAGAGATAATTAGATCAGTTAAATTATTAAGTATATTTAGATTTGATCTACCCTTAAGGGATTAATCTTAGCCATTTGATTTTTATGATATATCTTTTGGACATAGATTAAATATTGTATTTAAACCACTTTAGAAGATAATTAAATATTAATATATGACAAACAACCTAACTATTTATCCTAAGATTAGGTGGCCTTAGAAAATAAATCAATTTTAAATTGGTTACTTAGTAATGGATAAATTATTTAAAAGACTTAATAATCTAATCAATTATTTGAATATAAAGTTTGAGAGTTAAAAATGAAAGTTATAAACATCTAATTATTACCACAAGCTATTCTACATCATCTTCTCATCCATCTTCATGATTAGCATCAACTAGGGAAGTGTGCCAGCGATTGGATAAGAAACCACCGCACCAAGAATTTATGCAGATGGCTGACAGGGAAAAGATGGGAGGGCCCTTATCGGCCTGACTTTGCAGTGAGTAGTTGATGTGTTTAGTGTGCCACCAATGAAGAAGTGCGTGAGGACCAAGACCATGTCCTCTGACTAATGGAAAGGAATGGAGGGCTTGCTAACTGCTACGAATGCAGAGAAAGCAGCTACGAAAAAGATATAATATATCATAGTTGGAGGAGGTGCAAAGGGAGGTACTCTCGTTGCAACTCTCTTAAAAAATAGAGTCTATTTTTCAGGTGGGACTGCGATGTCTAATCAGAAGGAGGATCAAATTTCTTCCATACCATCCCATGCTGTCAATGAATGGGATGATGATTTTGTTCAATCTGTGGAGACACCATACGAAGAACTAGAATACCATGAACGTGCTGAAACACTTGTGAAACAGGTCAAAATTTTGTTAAAAAAGAAATGCAGAATGGAAATGGTGATCTAATCGAGCGGCTTGAGATGGTTGACGCACTGCAATGCCTTGGAATAGATCGATATTTCAAGGCTGAGATTAAAGAAGCTCTTGATTACGTTTACTGTTGTTCTGTCTCCGAATTGCTCATTGCCATACAACTCTGTTGTGGGAGGAAAAGGAGCAGAAGGATATACATCCAGAGGCGGAGGGTTCATCATCATCATTGTTTTGCCAAATTCTGCCTGCGAAGACCACGTTCTTTCTTTGCATTTGTTGGATCGAACGAAATAGAGTGAGAGAAAAGAGTATCTTCTTAGTCATCTTCCGGGTGAACCAAAGCAAGCTGCGTGAGCGACAGACTTTGTAGTGTTTACCAGATGCTGAGAGTAGAGTGTGAGTGACCAGACTAAAGCATTTGTGAGCGACATAAGCAGACGCATAAGATAAACCAGAGCAGAGTGTTTGTGGTTACATCTACCAGACCAGCATTGCAGCAACCCAAGAAGAGTTTTGGCTACCAGATGTCAAACCAGACCGTGACCATGTGCAAACAAACAGGTAGGCGTATTTCATTTTTATTTTTATTTTTTTCTATAAAATAAATTTGTTTACTTTACAGTTTAAAGTTAGAAAAATTAAAACTAAACCAGAATAGTAATATAATGTTAGAGACACTGGCAAAACGCAGGTAAGCTGTTTCAATGCTTGTGTTGAAATTTCATTTGCTTTTGTATTTCTAGTCCATTTAGTGACAAACACGAGTTCGATCTTTATAACAAAGTGATTGCGCCATAGCTATATCCATGAATCCTATATTACAGCTAAATAAATTCTCTATATCTTGAATTCGCCTGGTTTTATCTTATCACACCCATTTGGTTTTATCTTATCATATCCATTTGGTTTTATCTTTGTTAATCCTTATCATTTGCATGACTATTGAATAGATGCCAATGTTGGTTCTCCAAAGTGAAAATTGAGAACTACTAAGCCATATTTTTGGAAGTCCCAAGAAAATCTGTCGAAAGCAAACATACTATAAAATGTAAATTCTTCACTATTTGCATGAATAGTGTTTGTTTTTGAAAGTGAAAATTGGAAACTATGTCATTTTATCAAAAATCGCAAGAAAATATGCCCAAAGTTAAAATAGTATAAATTGAAAATTCTTTTCCTTTGTGAAGATCTATGACTACAATGTTCAATATAACTTTCCTTTGAAAAATATTCGATGAAAAATATTTTGGTTGTTTTTTGGAATTCTATTAGGTTGTTTGGTTTATGAGTGTTATGAATACTAGATAGCGTGAAGAAAGAACAATAGAAAGGATGGACCGCTTCAAAGATATTATAGTTGAAATTAAATTTAGATGGGGTCTTTAGATGTAATATTAACTAGTACATTCAAGAATGAAATGACAACTATGTTCATGCCATGTGTTATCCACTAGATCTACTAGATTTCATCTTATTAAGAATTTAATAAATTATTTTTGTTTAGTTTAAACAGATAAATTAAGTACTCAGTCTTCTATTGTTTATTATTAATTAGAGTCTAGTAAGGTGATTATTAAGGTAAATTGTTTTGAAGTAAGATATTTAAAGTAGATATAGTTATTTTCTAAATGTAAAATTTAGATTATCTTTTATGATTAGTTTTAAAGATTAATTCATTTTAATTAACTAGGAATTATTATTTAGGTTCTTGATAGATTTCATTGTTTTATGAATGATAGGAGTACTAGATAGTTATCTTCTTGTATGTAATATGTATTGAAAATTTAGGAGTAGTTAGAGTGTTAGTTTGTTTTAGTGATTTTATTTTTTTGGATATTTTAGAGCTTCATTAGTTCATACTTTCATGAGACTCTTTAGTTAGTCAATGTCATCTTGTCAATTTTAATGCAAAATGGTTGTAACAAATGTGGAAACTTGGATCGATAACTTGTATAATTTTTAGCAAAACTAATATTTTAAAATCATGGTTATAGATTATTGTATAGTTGAGTAGTGGTTGTGTGTTTATTTATGAATATGGAATTATGCAACTTTAATTAGGTTACGAAGGTAAGCTTCGTATAAAGTTGCTTGGAATTAGCCATGTGGTAATCTTAAGACTTTATGTGTTAAACTAAAGTAATGACCTTGAATTAAGATGTAAGACACCATTGTTTAGGGTCACTGTAATAATTTTAGCTTTTCTTAATTGTTAGTTTATGTGCCTCTTTATAAGAGTTAGAATTTAGTATATAAAAGCTTAAATTGAAGTTAGATGGTAATATTCGACTAGTTTGTGATGTGACGAATATGATATTTAAGATAGATGCATAGTTGGGAAGTTGCCATGATATGCTTATTTTGTTATGCTGAATTTGTATAGAAATTTATTAAATTACTTGATTTTTGAAGATAAATGTGTTGTGATTAAAGAAATGATTTATGTCAAGTTATTTGTTCTAGGGGGTTGGGTTTTATGAATGTGGATGAATGGAAGTGTTTGATGTATGAGTTTACATTTCTCCTTTGGCTCCCCATGGTTGGTCATGGAGGAAGCTTTGCTCTTGTTTCTTTGTGGTGTTTTAGCTCCCATGGTTGGTTGTGGTGAGAGAAAGCACATTTGTGTTTTCTTTTGTCATTGGATTTGGGTTGTATGCTCTTGGCTCACTCACCCATGGGAGGGAAGAGCAACCAAGAGGGGGTGTGGGGAATGGAAGAAACTCCATGTGCAGAGTCTCCTCCATATGTGGGGAAGGATGAAACTTGGGTTGAGTGATTTTCCCCAAGTAACCTTGCATTTAGCCCATGGGGCATTGGGGGTATAAGGAGGGAAGATTGGCCATGTGCACCTTGTTATGATATTGGGGGCATAAGGCGGGATATATTGGTCCATGTGTGGCCTTGTTACGATAATGTGTTTATGTAGGTCCATGTGTGGCCTTGTTATGATAATGTGGTTATTTAGGTCCATGTGTGGCCTTGTATTGATGTTGAGTTATTTGGGTCCATGTGTGGCCTTGTTTTCAAGCAATGGTTATCTCCATGGGTTGTCCACCCACCCCCCACAAAAGGAGTTCTTGGAATTTCTTAGTTTCACCCTTGAGGGAATTTGGGTTTGCAATTTATGTTTCTTGTGAGTGTTTTGTGTTTGATTGTGTGTATCCCATGTTTAGGGTCATTTGATGAACCCTCGAGCCATGTTGTAAATCTTGGATCTCATGATGTTACCCTTGGGTGTTAGGTTAGATACTTGTGTCTTTTTATGTGTCCTTTCTTTTCTAAAAGTGTTAAATTAGTGGTATGAGATCCAAGTACCGAACTACGAAGACTCTATGTGTGACGTAGGCAAGGCCATCTAGAGAAGAGCCCCGAAGTCTTTAGGTCTGGCCCTTAGGTTTTCTTCTTCTTTTTATATACGTAAACTCTCTTAGTTAAAATAAATGGAAAGGATTACTATTCGATCAAATATATTGGTTAGTAAATTTGATGTTAGACTGAGCAATGTAACATTTATTGTGCCCCATAATTAATGTAATGTAGTAGAAATTGTTCTTTTGCAAAGGTAACTAGAGATTTGGATTATGTTCTTTAATCATATTATACTAATGAAGCATTTATGTTTCTCTCTGATGTTGTATGACCTAGTTAATTATAAATCTTGTGTTAAAAAAAAAAAATTGTTGTGATCTTTCATGCAAAAGTTTGGGCATGACAGAAGAGGAAAACCAAGATGGTTAACCTCCTCCCTTGTCAACCATGATGAATCTTCAACAGGTTGCCCTTTCCATTTGACCAAATATTCTTCATATGTCCTATTCCTTCTGCTTCTATGAACACAACCATCCAGTATATCCTCAATCTCCTTGGTAGCTAAACTAGTTACTGGAATACTCCACTATGCTTCTGTGATCTCATCTTCAAAACCCCATTCATGATACTCTATCAAATCTAAAATGTTAAATACTGGTGAAATATTCACCTTAGAAGGAAAATATACTTCATATGCATTTTCTGAATCATGCTTCTTCAGTATCTTACATGGCCCAAACTTTATCATTTTCAACTTGTTATATGTAACAATTGGTCAAAATCGCTCCTTTCACAAAGTAAGCATGACTTCATCTCCAACTTGAAATTCTTTATGCCTCCTTTTCTCATATGCCTTAGCCTTATATTGTGCACTCATCTTGGTAATGTGCTTCCTCACCTCCTCATGGATGTTCTTCAAATATTCTACAAAATCCTCATCTTCAACACTAATTATTTCTCCTTTATCTATCTTTCTCAACTCATATGCATTTCAAAGACTACTTCCATATACAATCTAGAATGGTGATTTACTAGTGCTGTTGACAAAATTATTATATGAAAATTCTACCTCTTGTAAAATCAAATCCCATTATGTTGGCTTATCTCCAACAAAATATCTCAGCAAATTCTCCAAACTCCTATTCACCACCTCTACCTGTCCATCAGTCTGTGGATGATGTGATGAACTAAACTTCAATTCAGTCTTTAACTTCTTCAACAATTTATGCCAAAAATATCCAACAAACTTAGTGTCCCGATCTGAAACTATGCTTTTTGGAAAACCATGTAGTCTCACTACTTCTTTCAAAAATAATTTTGCTACATGAACTGCATCATTAGTCTTCTTGTAGGGAATGAAATGTATCATCTTTGAAAATTTGTCAACCACCACAAAAATTGAATCATGTCCTCATTGATTCCTTGGAAAACCAAGAATAAAATCCCTACTGATATCCTCCCAAGGATTTTCTGGTAAAGGTAATCGCTGATACAACCCTGAATTCTTCTTTACTCCTTTTTCCATTTGACATACTCTACAACTCTATACAAACTTCTTGACATCTTGCTACATTTATGGCCAATAATAACTCTCACTAACCAAAGCAAGGGTTTTATCTCGACCAAAATGTCCAGCCAATCCTCTGTTATGCTTCTCCTTAATGAGGTTCTCTCTCATAGAACTTCATGGAATGCACAATTGGCTCCCTCTGAATAGCATATCATCCTGGATGATGAAATCCAACCACTTCATTCTATCTAGAGTAATAAGTTTTGCACAATCTTTCCAAGCTTCTCCAAAATCAGGATCCTCTAGATACAAACTCTTGAGTTCTTTGACCCCAACCACCTCAATATGCATCTTTGTCAGCAATAGTTGCCTTCTGCTAAGTGCATCTGCAACCCTGTTAGACTTTCCACTCTTGTGTTTCAAAATAAATGTGTAACTGTGCAAAAACTCAACCCATTTCAAATGTATTTGATTCAACTTTTCTTTACTATTCAAATATTGCAAAGCTTGATGATCAGTATATAAAACAAACTCATTAGGAAGTAGATAGTGTCTCCACTTTTTCAATGCTCGAAATATAGCATAAAATTCCTGATGATAAACATAATATTTTCTCTTGGCATTATTTAACTTCTCATGGAAATAAGCAACAAGTTTACCTTCTTGGCTCATAAAAGCTCCTATTGTAGTACCACTAGCATCACAGTCTACTTGAAATACCTTATTAAAATTTGGAAGTGCTAAAATAGGTTGTTCTGTAACTTTTTATTTCAACAGTTTAAAAATCTTATCTGCCCCTGTAGTCCACTTAAATTATTTCCTATCTCCTCTCATTGTTTCAGTCAAGGGTCCACAAATACTGCTAAAATTTTTGATAAACTTTCTGTAAAAGCTATCCAAACCATGAAAATATCTTACTTCAGTAGCACTCCTTGGAGTAGGCCATTCGAGGATAGCCTTCACTTTCTCTGGGTCCATTTTTAGACCTTCTCCTGAAATTACAAATCTCAAATACAGTAACTATTTCTTCACAAAAATAGACTTCTTCAAACTTATCAATAATTTCTCTTCCCTTAACTTCTCAAACACCATACGAATATGCATTAAATGCTCCTCCAATGTCTTACTAAAGATCAAAATATCATCTAGGTAAACAATGACAAACTTACCCAAAAAAATTTTTAGAACCTCATTCATGAGCTGCATGAAAGTGCTTGGTGCATTGGTTAGCCCAAAAAACATGACTAACCATTCATATAGTCCTTCCATTATCTTGAAGGTAGTCTTCCATTCATCTCCTTCTCTAATCTGAATCTGATGATATCCACTCTTCAGATCTATCTTTGAGAAATAGACATCTCCACTCAAATAGTCCATAATATCATCCATCTGTGGCAATGGAAACCTATACTTGATTGTGATCTTGTTTATAGTCCTGAAATCTGTAAACATCCTCCATTCTCCATTCCTTTTTGGTGTTAATACTGCTGGTACAACACATGGACTTAGGCTCTCCCAAATCAACCCTTTCTTTAACAACTCATGTACTTATCTATTCAACTCTTCACTTTCTACTGGTGTCATTCTATGTGCTACCTTATTTGGAAAACTCACTCCTGGGATCAAGTCCATCTGATGAATGATCTTCCTTACTAGTGGTAATCCATTAGGCACATCATTAGATACAATATTTTGAAACTCATTCAACAAATCTACAACTTCTACAGGTACATCTTCTACTTCTTCTTTACCAACTTTTGGAATTTAATCAAATTAAAACACATATGTTCATGCCTCATACCATCTAGGAACTTTCTTCCATCAAAAAAAGTTATTCTTGCATTACCACATACCTTTTCTTTTATTTCCTTCAATGGCTTTAGCTTATGTCACACTTTATCCTTCTTCAGGGAATAGATATCCGCACGACCATCATGTACAACATGCATGTTAAACTACCATAGTCTACCCAATAACATATAACGTGCATCCATAGGTATGATATCACATAGTACCTCATCATGGTATCCATCAATCTTGAACATTACTAGGCACTTTTCACTGACCATGACCTTGTGGAGATCATGCACCCAGGCGATCCAGTATGGGTGTGGGTGTTTCTACCTATTGAGCTTCAAATTTTTTACCATCTCTTCTGATACCATATTTTAAGTGCTTCCACTATCGATAATCACATCACAACACTTATTCTCACACTTGCATCTAGTGTAAAACATGCTCCTCCTTTTCTCAAGTTCATTCTCACCACTCAGTAGGACTCTTCTCTTAATTAGTGTTTCTCCTTGTTCAGCATCTTCACAATGTGATGATCTAACATCTTCATCTATATGTGCAACTCTAGTCAAGCCTTCAGTTTTCCTATATGTCCTTCCTTGGCATTGAGGACATTCATATGCCCTATGACCTTCTTCTCCATAGTGAAAACATGTTCCATGGAAGCATCCTCTTCCTAATCCTTGTCCTCTTCCTCTTCCTCTCTTATCTCTATTATTATGATCATGTGAATGGTTGAAATTGTTTCCTCTCTAATTTTGATTGCTACTGACCTCATCCTTCTTTTTAGGATCTTTATTTGGCCTTCATATGACCATCCATCGGATCTTCCATTATGACCTATTTCCTTTTTTCTGCTCTCAAACTTCTTGTTTAGATTTTCCTTTACTTTTAGGGAAAAATAGTATTCCTCTTCAATACTGTTCATTTGAACCAAATTCAACTCCTCCTGAATTCTTGGCCTCAACCCATTAAGATAACAGGCAACTTTCTCCTTATCAACTTTTGCATGGCCTGTTCGGATTAGGATTTGATCAAAATCCTCTGTATACTCCTAAACAAATATTGTTGCTTGCTTCAAACCTTGCATTTTATTCAATAGGTCAAGCTCATAATCAATAGGAATGAACTGTCACTTCAATTTATCCACCATCCCATCTCATCTTGTGATTTTATCCTTTCCTCTTCTCTTTCACTCCAATTGAATATCTTGTCACCAGATCTTTGCATGACCCTTCAGTCTGGCTTTCACAAACTCGACCCAATCAAGTTCCTCGATATCATCATACTCAAAACATTCTTATAGTTTATTGATCAAGTTGATCAACTCTTCTGCATTAAGGTTTCCTTAAAATGTAGGAACCTCAATCTTAGGTATTTTCCTAATCTTGGAAATGGCTCAAAAAAAGCCTTTCTTCCTCTTGGTTCATAATTTTACCTTCTTGATCAAAATTTCCTTCTTCTTCAGCTTCATCATCGCTTTCATCTCTGACTGTAAGATTCATTCCTCTATGAATCTCTTCTTTCAATTCTTATACTTGTCTCTGGGGGGCTCTAACCTCAGGTGTCACACCACCAACTCTTCTGACATGTTCCCTTCATGGAGGCATTTTTGCACTTATCACTAGAACCCTAAACGACAGTCTTGGTGCAAACTGCCTAACAGTCGGTGATCTGTTTACACAATCAGGAACTCCCACTCTGATACCACTTGATGAAGGGTGCTCCTTTAATACCACAAAAACATAAGAGAAATACAGAAACAAAAAAAATTTGCAAGAACAAAAAATGGGCTTCTTATTATCTCCACAAGTGTGGAATTGCAAATTTTAGAATTACAATATTCAAAGCCACATGGGCATTTTCCCTTACAATATGTTGTAGGATAAAGCCTTGAATCATTACCTAGATCTACCCTGAACTTCCCTAGACAACACTACGGGCCTTTCTTATATAGGCAATTTCTGCCACTTGAGAAGGTTCAAGAAATTTAGCCCCTAAGGCTGACTTCCCTAAGAATTATTTTATTTTCACTTTATTTTACATATGGTCTGCTCCAAAAAATTATATAAATATATTTTTAGGAAGCCTAGCTTCTGGAGGCCATAACTTTCTCCTCTTACCTTCACTTTTCTATTATAGCCACTTTTCAAAAATGACAAGACCTGATCTACAGTGCCTGACTTGCGCAACGTCGAATCAGCTAGGGGTCGATCGCAATCCGGAGCTTCTAAGGCCTTGAAAATTGAGCTCAAAGATTTCATACCCAAAAACCTGAATAACTTCATTGATACATATGATATGACAATGAAACTCAACTAGTAGACTTACATGACTAAGATGAACCTCCACATGTGAAATCAGAACATTCCGAGCTCATATGACCAACTTACTAAAAATAGTAAGTTTCCATAAATAGCAGCTATGCACAAGATAACCCTTATTGAAAAGAAACAAGAAATATTTTTGGGTAATGCAAGATTGCTCTTACACCCAGGATGCTTTTGCATCATAGTATTATTGTTGTTGTTGTTGTTGTTGTTGTTGTTATTATCCTATCAGTACGTTGGTTGACATCCATTTATAAGGAGATGTTATGCATTATGATTCATTATTATATATCATGCGACTTGTGCATTGGAAGATCGTTGATTATGTACACCATATTGTATCAGTTGTATATTTTCTTCTATTATATGAAATTGTATTCTTTCTTAAATATGAAAGGAAATTGTATCTTGTAATTCAATTGAATTTTTTTGTATGAGAGTTTATAAGTGGTTGTTCATAGTCGATTAGCTAACTTTAAAGTAACTCTATGTCATGGAACCCTTGGGATTTTTAACTATGTCTATATACTTAAGTGCATGTTTTATCTTATATTTCCCTTGCTTCTGAATTGGAATTCTTTAATATATATTTAACATTTAAAATAAATATTACTTCAACTTAATATAAAGTTGGGTTAATTTCTCATGGGATCTAGGGTAGGCTGTTACATCTAGTTACAAAATGCATATCTATTAGAAGATTAAAAGTTAACATATATTTCTTATTACACACATAATATATGTCGATAATATTACTTTTAGAATAATATTGGCCAACTGATAATATCATTTTAAATTATTTAAATGTAACTACAACATACTTGAATCTCTTGAAAATATATAAACATTAAATAAAGCCACACACACACACACACACACGTGTGTGTGTGTGTGTGTGTGTGTGTGTATTGTTTGCATAATTTATAAAAAATGGAACTAATATGTGAGGTGCATATTACTTTTAAAATAGGTTAGAAAGAATATATAAATATTGCCTATGAGTGATACTAGTATTTTTACATAGATTATGGATGCCTAGTTTGTAGTATAAATATTTCATAAAGATGATACAATCATCTATTGTGATGGATCAATATTCAATGTGTTCTTAGATCAACCTTAATTCTCACATTAGTGTCTTTTAATCAATTAAAACTAATACATACCTGCCTGATTCCATTATTACTTTAGTTATGAATATATCTACCTCAGCATGTGGATTATTTTTTTCAATATATTTTTGAACTAAAAATTCAAGATTCTAAATATTTGCAATTCTTTTTTAAAAGAGTTATAAATTTTAAAGTTCCTTTTATTTTTATTGTTCATAATACAACAACCTAATGTGCATGCTTTCATTTATATCTAATCATATATCTTATTTAATGAACACTCATTCCCTTCATCATCCTCATGTCCATTCAATCCCACCACATATCACCTCACATGTTTAATGAAAATAATTTACTTGGGAGATAAATATCCTAGACTAAATAAAATTTGATATTTGATTGAAAAAATAAATTTAATTTTACTCACATTTAATGGAATTAAAAATATATATGAAAAAAGCCTATGTTCAACCTACCAAATAAATGACTATCACTAGTACAAAAAGAACAATATATGACCAAATAAACTATTAAAAATTGTAGATAAAGGACTAACTTTGGTCATGTGACCATTAGTAGTATATTGCCAATCATTTATCTCGTGACCAAATTTATGACTAAACTATTTTATTCATTAATTTAGTCATTAATTTGATCATTGATTTGGTCATTTATTTGGTCATTAATTTAGTCATTGATTTGGTCATTAATTTAGTCATTTATTTAGTTATTTAGTTATTTATTTAGTCGTTTATTTATTCATATATTAGGTTGTATATCTAGTCATTAATTTAGTCATTTATTTAGTTGTATATTTGGTCATATATTTGGCCATATATTTGGTTAATTTAGTCATTAATTTAGTAGTTTATTTAGTCATTTATTTGGTCATATATTTGGTCAATCTAGTCATTTATTTAGTCATATATTTGGTAGTATATTTGATCATATATTTGGTCATTTATTTAAACATATATTTAGTTATTAATTTAGTTGTATATTTAGTTGTTTCTTTAATCATTTATTTAGTCATATATTTAGTCATTAATTTAGTCATATATTTAGTCATTAATTTAGTCATATATTCATTTATTGATGTAGTCATTAATTTAGTCCTATATTTAGTCATAAAATGAAAAGTATTTTAAATGACATAAATTTTATAATGCCAAAAAAACATTATATTAAACTTGAACTAAAACATAAAAGATAATAAAAATATTACACATGAACAAACTACGACCCAATAAAATTAAAAGATTGATTCAACATCATGATAAATAAAGATAATCTGCAATAAAAAAAATTATGCAAATATACATATCAAGTTATAAGATGTCAAAGTTTTTTTTAAGGAAAAAATATATAGAGCCACAAATACACATATATATTAATAAAAGATAGTTCAAGAACTCAATAGGGAAAGAACTAGAAAGAAAACCCTATATCCTTTCTCAATTACAAAATCAAAAGAAAAAATATCTAACCAACAACTAAAGTGGACTATGGAAGAAAAGAGGAATACTGATCCTTTCAAAACAAAAAATGTTTATCATTCAAAGTATGCAAAGTGCCAAAATATATACGTAAGAGGTCGAAGTTACCTAAGAGTATATACATAAATATAATAAAAAATATCAATTTTTTCTCAAATATAAAAAACTGAGCCAAGATGTCTAACAACTAGTACATGATAAACATGTTGATCAACTATGTCATTTTTTGCAAATATTTTAGTGGCCACCGTGTGAAAGTTCCCTCTTTCTCTTTCAGACAAACAACTCCATCTATTTTGTCTTCATAAGCAAGGGGTACATTACTTGTGACCTTTAAAATGTTTACATTTGCATCTCTTGTTCTTTTCAAGTTGATTCCATGTACAATAGATAGGGAGTGAATCCACCCAATGCCCACAACATCATCATCATCATCATATGGATCCAACATCTTAACTTTATCCCCTTCTTTGAGTTTATCAACACATTTCTGCAAGAAGAAAAAAAATAACACATTATATTACATAGGTAATGAAAGGACACAAATATAATATAATCATAAGAATCTAAATAAGAAAGACCAAAATTATTGTTCATTCCTATTGCACTTCTCTTTTTTATGTTCATGACTAAAGGTGACACTAGTTTAGAATTGCAAAAAATAAAGAAGCATTTATAGTTCATCTAAAGACTAAAATAGTATAGATCATCCAAATAAGAGATGCCTTAATCTCTTATTGCATAATAAATAGAAAGAATGTTGTTTATATCTGAAACCTAAAGAGAAGTAGAAATTTTGACTATCAGACATAAACAATGAAATAAATAATAAATACATAGTCATTCTAATCGTTAAATTAATTTGGTTAGTGTCCTTAATTCCAAACATAAAACATCTAGTTACGCTCTAAAACTATAGTGATGAGAAATATAGTCACTAGTGTACAAATATAATTCACAAAATTCTCAAGTAGGAAATGATCTATTGAGAGTCTGTATAAAATAGGAAAGGAAATACAACTATTTTTTTTACCCATGCAAGTACAAGAAACAATGACTTACATTACTTTTTTTTATCTTTATAGTTGTTGACAAAAATGAGGTTCAGATCTTGGATGCAAAAACATTCCATTTCATTCATTAAACAAGTGTGAACATTAAATGAAGACACTGGTAAAATGCGGGTTGGACCTTAATTTAAGTAAAATTAATATACTCCTAATGTCAACAATTACCAATGCAAATTTGGGACTGCTTGGTTGTGTTGGTGAGGATGGCTAAGTAATCTATCCACATCAGCCATGGAGATCAATGGGCAGATTTAGTGCGAGCTCATGATGCAAGAAAACTTGGAAAGTAAGTGTGATGTATATAATCAACAATGTGTGGTATATCAGTGATGTATATAATCAGCAATATGTGGTATATCATCAAAGAAGGAAGGCTAAACGAAGCAGAGGAATTTCTTGTCGAAATGCAAGAAATAGGCCAAGTATATCACACCTTTACTTTTCGGAAGAGTAAACCTCTTTAGTGTGTTGAGACTAATGTTATTTTCTCATACTTATCACTGAGCCAAGAAATGTTTCCATGGTGTTCAATTTACAACACTTTGGTATTTTTCATTGATACATGTTCGTATGCATTCTCATTCTTTCACATCAAAGACAAACTGAACTACAATGACTCTAAAAGTTTTTCCAATATTGGATTAAAATTTGGAGAACCAAACATTGCAAACATTAGTGTAGGTAAGCTTGGTCAATACATTTGTCTTTAGCAATCATCCTCCTTGCAGGGTTGTAGGAGCAGTTAATAGTATTAGGTAAAACATGCACTAAGTCAAGAGAATGGAAAATATACAGTATGCATGCAATCAATCATCTTATTTGTAGGTGTTATTAAAGCCAAGTTCTCATATTAATTTAGTAAGCATTTTATAAGAATTTTATCAAATGAGTTTTACGCATTCAAAAAAACATTTCACCCAAGGCCATTAGCTTCCTAATTTCTAAACCAAAATTTCACCATAGCCTAAGCAAGGCATACAATCTACTAAGATAGTGCCTATGAGGTCTCTAATAGTTAGAGATATAAAAATAGAAGTAATACATTATATCAATGTAGGCAAGTACTAAAGTAACTTATATGTGCCCATTGTAGTAGTATATCAGCTGGTTAAAGAGATAATTTAGTGTTCCAGGAAGCAATAGCTAAAGCCAAAAAAAGCAATTTGACTCACAAGAAGGAAGGTCTATCTCTACAAAAAGAAGTTGGCAATTTGCAAAACTTATGGTCTATGTTCAGCTTAAAAACATTACAGAATGTGTATGGCATCCATTCAGCTTTAAGCATTATAAAAAATGTATAGAATTATTAAAAATTCTGCCAAAGGATTGGCAACTGATTCCATGCTAGAAGGTGCCTATGTAGATTTCCCCCTAATCATGTTGTTTATATAGAAATGAGTAATGGGTTTTGTAATAATATAATGAATAAATTGTTAGGAATTTAGGATCTTGATAGAGAAAATTTGTTTATTATTTATATTCTGTTAATAATATTTTATTGGTTTGTCTTGTTGTGTGCTGCAGAGGAGAAGACAATGCCTTGGTGATTTATTGTCTTTCCCTACTCAAATGAATGCTTATAAATAAATATGTGAATGGTCATGACCGTGTAAGGACATGACCCTTCATGGCTTGAGCCACGTCAAGCCATGTGATCTTATACGGCCATGCCTTTTATTAAACCCACACCATTTCAGATGATGTGCTATGAAGAATGTATTACAAATAATCATAGTCAATGATTATCGTAACACATCTAATGATTGGTTATCATATCATTCAATAGCAGTGGTTCTGTTAGACTAAACAATCCTGATAACAGTAGTCGTTAATAATTACTTTGAATATATTATCGATAGGATAAAGGATAACATATATGATCGATTGATCATGATAACATAGTCAATCAAATTGATACTATAGATTAACACTACCTCTTAGTGGGAGAGGATTGATAAGAAAAGTTATGAGTTTTTATTGAATCCTTGATTTTAACTTGGATCAGTATTTTAATCATATAATCAATCACAATTTTCGGCATAATCCGGAACACAAGTTCAACTTGTCAGAATTTATCACAATCCCTAACTTAGTCAGAACTAGATTTAGTGATAAATGTAGGTATCAAGATATTCGGCACAATCTGAATCAAAACTTGAACCTCTTGTTATCATAACCCCGGACTAATTCAGAACTAGATTAGAGGATAACTATAGCATATAGGTATCAAGATATTCGGCATAATCTAAATCAAAACTTGAACCTCTTTTCATCATAACCCCCGACCAATTTAGAACTAGGTTAGAGGATAACTAAAATATATAGGTATCAAGATATTCAGTGCAATCCGAATCAAAACTTGAACCTCTTGTCATCATAACCCCTGGCCAATTCAGAACTAGGTTAGAGGATAACTAAAATCAATCTATTGAAGATCATCACCTTACAATAGTGATTTTCTTATACACAAGACTGATCATCATCTTTCAATTCACAAAATATTGTAATATTAAATTTCAATTTTATTCATGAATATACAAATTACATAAAGAGATAGAATCTCAGCAATTTTAATCACAATTTAATCATACCAAGTTTCTGCTTGAAGTACTCAATTTTCAACTTCGCAAGAGGCTTGGTAAGAATATCAACATTCTGTTCTTCAATACTTACATAGATGAGTTTGATAATATCTCTGTCTACCATGTCTCTTATATAGTGATCAAGAATCTCTATGTGTTTGGAGCGGTTATGAAAATCTGGGTTTACAGAAAGTTTAATGCAACTTTGATTGTCACAATAAACTATTTTAGCTTGTAGTGGCTTACCAAACAATCCAAATAGAAGATTCCTTAACCATACTGCTTCACGATCACCCATAGATACAGCCATGTACTCTGCTCTGATGGAACTCTGAGCAATTGCTGAATATTTTTTGTTGAACCAAGAAATCATTGCAGATTCAAGACTGAAGCAACATCCTATAGTACTTTTATGATCAATAGAGTCTCCATCCCAATTAGAGTTAGTGAATCCTTGGAGTTGTATCTCAACTTTTTCATACTTCAGACCTAATTTAGCAGTATCATATAAGTACCTCAGAATATGTTTAGCAGCAGATAAATGAATCTTATTAGGTTCACACATGAAATGGTTTAATACATTTGTGGCATAGCAGATATCCAGATGAGTGTTTACCAAGAACATAAGAGATCCAATTAGTTCTTTGTAGTAGGAAGAGTCTATAGGCTCGGAGTTTGCAGCATCTTCTTTGAGCTTGTGAAGATTAGTTTCCATTAGAGTGGTTAAGGGTTTACATTCCTTCATGCCAAATCTGGTTAATATATCCATAGTGTATTTCCCTTGATTTATAAAAATGTAGTCTTCTTTTTGTACTACTTCTAATCTTAAGAAGTAATGCAATAATCCTAGATCTTCATATCAAATTCATTTGTAAGTTCTTGTTTGCATTTTGCAATAAGATGATCTTCTCCAGTAATTAGGAGATCATCAACATATAGAACTATAATTACCATTTCTCCTTTGGACATTTTGAAGTATATATTTGGATTGACTTCATTCTTGGAGTACCCTAACTTGGATAGATACTTATCTATACATTCATACCAAGCCCTGGGAGCTTGTTTGAGACCATAGAGTGTTTTCTTCCATTTGCAGACATAATTATTGTCATGGGTGATGAATCCTTCTGGTTGTTCTATGTATACTTCTTCTATGATTCCATTTAGAAATGTTGTTTTTACATCCATTTGGTGAATCTTCCATCCTTTGGATGCTGCAATGGCTATGATGGTTCTTATAGATGTGTAATGAGCAACTGGTGCAAATGTTTCTTCGTAATAAATTCTAGCCATTTGAGAGAAACCCCTGTTAACAAATCTAGCTTTTTGTTTTTCAATACTACCATCAGAAGCATATTTGATCTTGAACAACCATCTAGAGGATATAACGGTTTTCCCTTTTGGTCTAGGGACTATTTCCCAAACATCATTTTTAATAATAGATTGGTATTCCTCAGTCATTGCATCTTTCCATGCTTGACATGTTAGGGCTTCTTTTACATTAGTCGGTTCTATTTTAGTCAGTTCTGCCATTAGTGCAAGATAACATTTTTGATTCCTTGTTCTTTTATTTGCTTTGGATATCTCATCAGGTTCAACATTATTTTCCTCAAACATTTTTCTAGCCCATAAGGGTCTTTTCTTGTTGTTAGAAATGTCAATATCTTCAAGATGAGATGAATCAAGTTCAAGGTTTTCTATTATGTTTTCTCTTTCATTCTCATTGTTTAGAGTAACATTCTCCCTTGGATTCTCAATTTCATCATATTCTCTAATGTTCTCCCTCTGATTCTCATTTGATCCTCCTTCGGTGGAAATGGAAATCTTTATAGCAATGTCCTCTTCAAACTTGATGTATCTACTAACTTCAATGGATTTTTGTCCTGGTATATATACCATGTACCCTTTTGTAGTTTCACTGTAGCCAACAAATATTCCTCTTTTTCCAGAAGGGTCTAGTTTGGTTCTTTTCTCTTTGGGAATATGAATGTAAATAGGACATCCAAAGATTCTGAGATGACTTAGATCAAGTTTCTTTCCTGTAAAGGCTTCCTCAAGAGTGATATTTTCTAGAATAGAGTATGGGCATCTGCTATGAATGTATACAGCAGTGTTCGATGCTTCAGCCCAAAACATAGTGTGCAAATTTTGTTCATGCATCATGGCTTTAACAGCTTCAATGATAGTTCTATTTTTCCTTTCAGCTACTCCATTTTGTTGAGGATTATAAGGTATTGTATACTCCCTTTTAATCCCAATAGATATACAAAAATATTTAAAATTTTTAGAAATATATTCACCTCCATTATTTGACCTTAGGATCTTTATCTTTCTCCCAGTTTGATTTTCAACTAATGCTTTGAATTCTTTGAATTTGGATAACACTTCATTTGATTCTTTTAGTTAAAGGAAATAAATCCATGTTTTTTCTAGAATAATCATCAATAAAGATCACATAGTATGAATAACCTCCTAGTGAAAGAGTCGACATAGGTCTGCACAAGTCAATGTGAATGAGTTCCAATGTACCTTTTGTTTTATGTTCACTAGAGGGAAAATATTTTTTTATATTTTTACCTAGAGAACATCCTTTACAAGTGCTTGAATGATTTGAATTCAAATTTGGGATCCCTATAGTAATATTTTTAAGGGAGGGAAGAGTACTAAACCCGATATGACCTATTCTTCGATGCCAGAGTTCATTAGTATTGGATACTTCATGACTTAGACCTGATTTGATACTATTTCCTACTTTGTATAAGCTTCCATCTCTATATCCTAGGGAAATAGCATTTTTAATATTGGAGTTCTTTGTCCATATTAAAAATTTATTTTCTTGGAATGTGACACAATAGCCTTGATCGGCTAAGCTGGAGATAGAGACTAAGTTCCTTTTTATACCTGGTACAAATAGAACAGCTTTCAATAGTAGAGTAGTCCCTGATTTTAATTTGATAGAACAAGTCTCGATTCATTTTGCTGGATAGGTGGAGTTGTCTCCAATTGTAACTTCTTCAAAGGAATCTTCTTTTAAGGTTTCAAATTGATCTCTGAATCCTGTTATATGTCAAGAAGCTCCACTATCAATTATCCATGTGTTTTTCTTGAGTTCACTTCACTTGATAATGCTAAGAAGAATAGTGATATTTCTCCTCCTTTTACTTCTGCTAATGTTGCTTGTATTTTTTGCTTCTCGAGAAAATATCTATGTGTATGACCAAACTTATCACATTTGAAACATTGTATTTTGGAGAAGTCTCATTTGTGAGTTTTATTTGGATTCCCCACATGGTTTGTGTTAGGGTTTCTTTTCTTGTGTTTGAACTTCCTTTTATTTCTTTTGAAGTTTGAGTGGGTGTGAAGAGCTTGAATCTCATTTCCTTTGGTAGGCCCGATTCCTCTTGATATTAATCAAGATTCCTCTTGATTGTAATCATTCTTCAATTGATCAAACTTGGGTAGAGATCAAAATCTGGTTATACATCGAATGAAGGATTCCTATGTGATGGGTAGTCCTCTAAGAGAAATTAGTGTTAGCTCCATGTCATCAACATTATTTCCAATGGTGGATAGTTGATCCCTTAGTTCTTAAATCCAAAGAAAGTAAGATGTAATTGATTCCCCTTTGTTCATTTTGAGATTTAGCAGTTGTTGTTTGATGGTAAGAAATCTGCTTGTATTGTTAATCTCAAATGTCTCTTGGATAGTCTTGAAAACTTCATAGGCAGTTTTTAGTCTTGCTATGGAGGGGAGAATATGGTCTTTAACAACATCGATTATAATTTTCTTTGTTTTATTGTTACATCTTTGGGTATGTGCAATATCATGAGGGGCCAAAAAGTGTCGATGTGAAAAGTATTCACTTTTCACTCGTCCAAAAGTGCATGAAAATACTTGTTGACTTTTTAGTAGGCCTAGGTGTCAGTACACCTATGAAAACTTGACACCAAAGCACATGCCTAATCGGGTACCCGATAACTGTGGCATAAATCTGAAACCCGCAAGCCCTTTTCTTCATTTCTTTCTGCATTTTTCTTTGCCAAAATGGCTTGATATATCATATACCCGATATATTTTCGGATACCTACTTTTGGAAACAACAAATTCAACTCCCGAGCATATTCAGTAAGTAATTATTTGTATATTTTTATTATTTTATTTCATTTTCATGCTAAATGTAGCATTTTTTTAAAAAAATAGGGTTTTGTATTGATATTTGTTATAATATATGAAATTAGATTGAAATTTAGATTTTTTTTTAATTTAATCAGGCATGGCTGACAATAATGAAGAAAATAACTCTCCCGCACCAAATAATGATCCCGAAAACAATCCCCCATATCTAAACCCTAAATCTTTACAAGATTTGATACAAGAAAATTTGAACACAATACGAGGTTTCCAAAACACATATCAGAATATACCTACATTAGGTCCCATGCTTGCCACACTAAATATAATTGTTGGAAATATTGACACACTCACACAGCAACATAATGCTGCTCTTCATTGGCGTGATGATATGCACGCCCAATTTGATGATGGGCTTGACCATGATGGGATTGCGACCCTTAATATAACTAAGGAAGATATAGCCGCCCTTTTTGTCAATCCTAAAATCGAAATACCAATTGACCCCAAAAAACCCAAATTATCAATAAAATGGTGCACAAATGAAGCAATGAGCAGAAACTTTTGGGATCGCTGGTGGATGGTTTTTGGTAAACCACCCCATACAATTTGGAGGTCCCATATTATTTCATTAAAAAATTGTATGCTGAGTTTGTGCTTGGTCGCCATGTTGATTATTGGAGTACGAGGCCCAACATGGGTGTAGGCAGAGGAGCTCCTCAGACTAGGCCATTTTCCTAGTGCTGAAAGGCCACTACCTTTGTCCCCTTCACTGATGTCACACCCCCTCCTCCAGTGCAGCATCCTGAAATCATTCCAGAGGCTGCCTCACAAATTATTAGGGCCATTCATTTATTGAGTGATCAGTTGATCATGTAGACCAGGTCAGTGTTGCCTTCTGGTGTGGATGATGATGGTGCATCAACATCTCATCAGAGTTCACATGTATGCAATCCCCATATGTGCATTATGTGCAGGCATATGTGCCTCGGACTGCTTACTGATTCTGATACATATCAATTTCATGTTATTGATGAGGAGGATATAGGAGACATAGCTATAGAGGCTGCAACACCTCATGGAGCATCTACATCTCATGAGAGTGCTCAGGAGGTGCACGCAGAGCCATTGACTCCTATTAATATGGTAAGAGTAAACATTATAAATAAATTTGTCACATGACTTATTTAATTTAAAAATAATTTATTTATTTAGATTAGTTTTAACGATTGCATGCACTTATGTATATATATTTTTTCCATTTATGTTCAGTCGATGACACAGGAGGAGGTGAGATAGGTGGATGAGTCCACACTTTCAGCCATTTCATTTGGCTTTGATGACTATACGATATATTATAAATTATGTACCCATTAGTTTTTTATATATCATTTTGTGTACATGCTTAAATCTCTATCAATTATAGCAATAAAATTCATACATTTACTTATATATTGTCATCTGATTGTGTTCTTGCAGGGTATAGCCGATATTAGTGTGGGGCACGAGGGGGTTCCTTCATCAGGTGTCGACAAAGGAAAGGTAGTTAATTGTTTAAGATTAATTATGCATGCACATGTATGCCACTTGTGTGTAGTAATAACTATTTTACTTGCACTTTATTCTATAGGGTGTGGCTATTGATGATGTCCCAACATCTGTTCGGCAGCATAGGGTTATAGGCATCTTGATTCGGAGTGATAGCCCGATTGTACATAGACTTTTACATATTGTTATTTGTATTTTGTAACCAGGGTTGCTATGATAAAGTACATTTATATATAATTAACAATCTTTTTACTCTCATAGGTTACTCCAAGTGTGAGGGAGGGCCCACAAGAATCTTTTGTATCTTTGTTGACCCAGCCCACCATTCCAGAGGAGGGATCATTAGATGTAAGTTTTAATTTTAGTTCAATCAATTTGTAATTTTATTATGCTATCATCCTATTTTGTAGATGTATTACTCTATGTTGCACCACTCTACTAATCTCAATATTGCAAATATATATTTATAGGTCACAGTTGGTATTGTTGTCATGGTCCCTTCGCTACCTAGGACTTATGCTAGGACACCTGATCGTGGTAGGTGACTGAGAGACTAGGTACAGATATTTGTATTTAGTTATAATTTTAATTAAATTAGTGTTTGAATTATGAACTATATATATATGTACAAATCATATAAAGTAAGCAATCTAACTTGGGTTTGAACTCATTTTTTATGTAGGATCAATCAGAGCCCAACACTTGTTCAAAGAGGCTACATTTTGATGATCCCCCTCCGACATAGGATGTAGTTTTAGTTTTGTGGTCATTTAGAGAAGCCACTTCATACATTTTGAGATGGCATATATGCCACATTGTACACCTTAAAACATTGATTTTGTAGACATTTTGAAATGAGATGTTCCATATTTGTATATGGAGATACTTTTGATACATTTGATACTTTGTATATATAGAACATGTTCATTTATATGTTATATTTGTGTCATCTTTTTTATATAGATATTTATTATTCATGTTTATGGAATTGAATGGTAAAGTTATATCTTGATTATGATTATCATTATGATTGAAATTATATCTTGTTGAAGTTACATTTGTTTTTCTTTACTCTGGAATACCCTATTCATGGAGCTTATTATGTTTGAGGTTTAACTTCTATAGATTTTCTATGTTCTTATGTTTCATACCATTATATATACTCACTTGAGCCACCTAGTACTACATTGTTTGAATACTATGTATATACTCACTATGTATATAACTCATCATATTGGGGTCACTTGAGTCATAGAAGATAGCTGCCCAATTGTGCTTAGTGCACCTTGGGGTCACTTGGATCGAGCGTGGTCGTGAGTGTTTGAGTGACTCCGTGGGAAAAACAAGGTTGTCACTAGTGTTTACCCATCCAACTGGAGCCAATGGAGCAGATGGTTTGATGCAATGTCAGATGGTTTGAAGGATACGCTGCTGAGCTACTTTCAACTGACCCTCACTACAAGTTTTGGCATCAATTGAGATCACCTTGCCAAATGCAAACGAAGTCAAATCAACCAAAACTAAGAGAGGTTATAGTAGAACTTGGAAACATGATCTCATAGAACCTAATGGTTTTTCAATACCTCTCATGAGCTATGATATATGAGCCCCAGAAGATCATTGCCCAATCATGCTTAGTGCACCTTGGGGTCACTTGGGTCGAGCGTGGTCGCGAGTGTTCCAGTGACTCTGTGGGTAGAATGGGGTTGTTACTGGCATTTACCCAACCAACCAAAGCTAATGGAGTAGATGGTTTGATGCTAGGTTAGATAGTTTGAAAGATATGTTGCTGAGCTACTTTCAACTAACCCTCATTGCAAGTTTTGGCATCGACTAAGATCACCTTGCCAAATGCAAATGAAGTCAACTTGCCAAATGCAAATGAAGTCGAATTGCTCAAAACCAAAAGAGGTTATTGTGGAACTTGGAATCAAAATCCTGTAACCCCTAACAAGTTTTCAATACCTCTCATGAGCTCTAAGATACGAGCCCTGGAAGATAACTACACAATCATACTTAGTGCACCTTGGGGTCACTTGGGTTGAGCATGGTTGCAAGCTTTCCCATGACTCCATGGGTGGAATGGGGTTGTCACTAGCATTTACTCACCCAACTGGAGCTGATGGACTAGATGGTTTGATGACAAGTCAGATGGTTTGAAATATATGCTGCTGAGCCATTTTCAATTGACCCTCATTGCAAGTTTTGGCATCGACTAAGATCGTCTTGCCAAATGCAAATGAAGTCAAATCACCCAAAAATGAGAGAGGTTATAGTAGACCTCAAAAAAAAAATCTCATAGCACCTAATGGTTTGTCAATACCTCTCACGAGCTTTGAGATATGAGCCCCATAAGATCGATGCCCAATCATGCTTAGTGCACCTTGGGGTCACTTGGGTTGAGCATGGTTGCAAGCTTAACCATCACTCTATGGGTGGAATGGAGTTGTCACTGGCATTTACCTGGCCAACCAAAGCTGATGGAGTAGATGCTTTGAAAGATATGCTTCTAAGCCGCTTTCAATTGACCCTCACTGCAAGTTTTGGCATCAACTGAAATCGCCTTGCCAAATGCAAACAAAGTCAAATTGCCCAAAACTAAGAGAGGTTATAGTAGACCTCAGAAAAAAAATCTCATAGCAACTAATGGTTTTTCAATACCTCTCATGAGCTCTGAGATACAAGCCATGAAAGATCACTACCCAATCGTGCTTAGTGCACCTTGGGGTCACTTGGGTCAAGCATGGTCGCAAGCATTCCCATGACTCCATGGGTGGAACACGGTTGTCACTAGTGTTTACCCAGCCAACCAGAGCCAATGGAGCAGATGGTTCGATGCCAAGTTAGACGGTTTGATAGATATGCTGCTGCACCTCTTTTAACTGACCATCACTGCAAGTTTTGGCATAGACTGAGATCGCCTTGCCAAATACAAATGAAGTCGAATCGCCCAAAACTAAGAGAGGTTATAGTAGACCTCAGAAAGATGATCTTGTAGCCCCTAACAGTTTGTTGACACCTCTTACGAGCTCTGAGATACGAGCCCTAAAAAATCACTGCCCAATCATGCTTAGTGCACCTTGGAGTCACTTAGGTTGAGCATGGTTGCAAGTGTTCCCATGACTCCATGGGTGGAATGGGGTTGTCACTAGCATTTACCCAAACAAATAGAGTTGATGGAATAGATGGTTTGATGCTAGGTCATACGGTTTGAAAAATATGTTGCTGAGCCGCTTTCGACGGACCCTCACTACATGTTTTGGCATTGACTGAGATCACCTTGCCAAATGTAAATGAATTTGAATCGCCCAAAACTGAGAGAGGTTATTGTAGACCTTGGAAAAATGATCCTATAGCATTTTACAATTTGTCAATAGCTCTCACAAGCTTGGAGATATGAGCCCTAGAAGATCATTTCCTAATCGTGCTTAGCGCACCTTGGGGTCACTTGGGTCGAGCGTGGTGGCAAGCTTTCCCATGATTCCATGGGTGGAATGGGGTTGTCACTAGCATTTACCTGACCAATTGGAGCAGATGGAGTAGATGGTTCAATGCTAGGTCAGATGGTTTGAAAGATACGTTGCTGAGCCACTTTCAACTAACCCTCACTACAAGTTTTGGCATCAACTGAGATCACCTTTCTAAATGCAAACGAAGTCAAATTGCCCAAAACTAAGAGAGGTTAGTGTAGACATCATAAACAAGATCCCATAGCACCTAATGGTTTCTCGATACCTCTCACCAGATACAAGCACCAGAAGATTGCTGCCCAATCGTGCTTAGTGCACCTTGGGGTCACTTGGGTCGAGCATGGTCGCGAGCATTACGGTGACTCTATGGGTAGAATGGGGTTGTCATTGGCATTTACTCAGCCAACCAAAGTTGATGGTGTAGATGTTTGGATGCCAAGTTAGACGGTATGAAAGATACACTACTGAGCCACTTTCAATTGACCCTCACTACAAGTTTTGGCATCGACTGAGATCGCCTTGCCAAATACAAGCGAAGTCGAATTGCCCAAAATCGAGAGAGGTTATTGTAGACCTCAAAAACATGATCCAGTAGCACATGACATTTTTTTGATACCTCTCATGAGCTCTAAGATATGAGCCCCGGAAAATCACTACCCAATCATGCTTAGTGCACCTTGGGGTCACTTGGGTCGAGCGTGGTCGCGAGCATTCCCGTGACTCCATGGGTGGAATGGGATTGTCATTAGCATTTACCTAGCCAACCAGAGCTGATGGAGTAGATGGTTCAATGCCAGGTCAAACAGTCTGAAAGATACACTGCTGAGCTGCTCTCAACTAACCCTCACTACAAGTTTTGGCATCGACTGAGATCACCTTACCAAATGCAAACAAAGTTGAATCACCCAAAACTGAGGCAGGTTATTCTAGAACTCGAAAACATGATCTAGTGGAATGTGATATTTTGTTGATACCTCTCACGAGCTTTGAGATATGAGCCCCAAAATATCACTACCCAATCATGCTTAGTGCACCTTGGGGTCACTTGGGTTGAGCCTGGTCGCGAGCGTTCCCGTGACTCCGTGGGCTGAACAAGGTTGTCATTGGTGTTTACCCAGCCAACCAGAGCTGATGGAGTAGATGGTTCGATGCCAGGTTGGATAGTTTGAAAGATACGCTGTTGAGCCACTTTCAACTAACTGTTAGTGGTATGTTTGAAATTTGAACTGTGAAACTAATCATGATTAAGCTTGTGAAATTTGAACTATGAAGCTTATTATGTTTGAGGTTTAACTTTTATAGATTGTTTGAAATGATAAAAAATAATATCTTTAAAGCATTATAAACAACAATCAAACATGTAAGAATTCAAACCATGCAAATGACATAAGTAAATGACATGTAAGATCCCTTCTTGGCACTATTGGCCACCCATACATGATTTTGGTCATAAGTCCTTATCAAGAGTTATAGGACATTTACCTTTTAAATCAAATTGATTGTTACAAATTTCCATTATAGGCTTCAAAAGATCTTAATTAACTATTAAGGATCCTTTTGTCCTTCTATCTCTGATTGGATCCATGGTGACCGTAGGCATCTTCATAGGTGCTCTTGTACAAGTTACAATCCACATACAAAACCAAGTTTATTGACTCAAAATAAAATCTAAGAAATGTGAAATTAATGTATTCAAATTAAGCTTAATGAACTTAGAAAACAATGCACTAAGTTAACTTATTACCTAGTCAAGTGTTCCTGAAGGGTCATCTCTTTGCTTCAGGGTCTCCAATAGTGCTTCATGATCAATAGTACTAATAGTCCAAAGTTCTTTTGTCTTTGGTCTTCCTTGATGCTTTGACAACTTGACATTTGTTGCTATAACAAGGTGTGAATACATGAGAATAGTTGTGTGCTTCTCATAGTCTTCAAATGCGGGAATTCCATTCTTTCTAATCATGTATGTTCATATCCATGTTCCCGCAACAACAACTAAACCAGTAGGATATGTGAACCCATCACCATCTATCATCGGTTGTACAAGCTTATGTTTACCTTGTACACAACATGCTAACCAATAATCTGACCTCTCATCATTCCCTTGTGGTGCAACCAATGAAAAAACATTTCCTAGCATCAGAAGATCTGAAAGATGGTCATAGTCAACTGAAGTGTCCATGTCATCATTTATTATAGAGAGTGTCAAAGATAAAGGAGTTAGATATTGTGGAACCCATGTATCCACCCACTCACTTGACTCACAATGATCCCAATCATACTGAAAACACATGGGGAAAAAACAAGCCAACTCTCTTGTCCAAATGGTCCATGTACTACTATTGGAGCTTCGGAATGAATGCATTTTTGAAGAGTCTTTCATTGTTTGACAATCCAATCTATCTTCTATAGTTCCCTCCTCGACCAACCAAAAGAATCTACGCACAGTAGAATCAAGAGTCCCCCCTGTGACAATGCTAAAGTACACCAATCAACAATAAAATGAGCATCAACAAGTACAACACTTGAAATCCTCAATTGCTCCTTAACTAGAGCTCTCTTCACACACACACCTGCTCCATCATGCTCCCCTTTCCCATGCCCTAACTAAAAAAAACTCCAAATATGAGGTACACCTCTCTCCACATGCATTCTACACAACCAATAAAACATTCTGGCATTCTTAAATTGACCAATGCAATTATCCAACCAAATGAGATGCCTATCCATAGCAATACCATTTTCCTTTAAGAAGTCAAAATAGTTTTGGAAATAATGTTGAACAAAATCATGAGAGTGAGACCTACCGTCACTCATATAAAAATGGTACTCTCTGATTATCTTTTGCTCATCTTTTTTTCTATCAGGGGAATGTCTATATGTGATGTGTACAAAAATAGCAACCTGAATGGAATTGTAATATTGAGCTTGAGTCTCATTTTGGGGCTGCAATGTATAGTTCTCCGCAAACTCTACAATGGATATAATAGTTCCAATGGGGAAAGTGTCCTTACATGTCTTGAATTGTTGATCGAACCATTGAGACCTATGACTATGCCTTTCATACTTGTAAAAAGGATTTGTCTTGAAATCTGAGATAAAATCAGCAACATTGTATTCTTTTGCAACTAACTCACATCTAGAGCCTTCACCTCCACTCTTCAATGTATATTTCACTATTTTATATACCTTTTTTTGGATGAGTGTCTTTCCAAAATTGTGTTCCAAACCCTCATGAAAACATGTTCTAAACTTGGACAAGCCACCACATTCTGAGCACTTGGCATTTAAGCAATCTTTTTTATAAAATAAACAACCATCATCTCTATGACATAAAAATTGATCTAGCAAGTCTCTTGATGATTTGGGAAGACCATTTGCACCACAATCCTCTAGCATTTCATTAGTATGCAAAGTAGAATGAATGGACTATAATAATTCATGATGCATTGAAAACTCAACATGATATTTGCAACAACATGTATTCTGAATCTTAAGGGGTACACAATAAAATGGCTTCATGGATTCAAAAGACCTTTTTGATATTTTAAATGTTGGATGTGTCTCACAAAAAAATTTATACAACTTTGTTTGACTTCCCTCCACATAATTTTTACGATGTGGAGTGCGATCTCAATTGCCAACTCTCAACTTCAGGACATCCTTCACATTTGGTGACACCCTTGAATTAGCATCCCAAAATTGTTGAATTTCATCCTTGACAACATCTGTTAGCTTCTTATTGAAATGTGGAAGTCTCCCACCATAAGCCCATGTATCAATTTGAAGAGGATCATCAAGTCTTTCTCTTCTTGCAAGTGCTCTACCCAAAGTTTTACGGTCTATATTGAAGTCAACACAAGTTTGTCTCATCAAACGAGCCTTTCTCAACTGATGACTTACTAAGGAGGTTGTAATAATCCTCTAAGAAACTCTCTTGTCTTTTTCTCTACTAGTCTTCCCAATGCTATTGAGAGCATTGAAAAGATTCTTCACAATAATGGCATTTCTCTCCATTTTTTTGTTCACATGAATCTTCAATTTCACAAGCACAGGTCTCATCTTTTGCATCTTTAACTACACAAAAATTTGACATTGCTCAACCAATGTCTTGTTTCCAAAAAAATGATCATAAAGTCTTGAAGCCCACAACCTAACAGTTCTATGTGACCTCTTTCCTTCCCAATTATTCATAATGTTCTCCTCAATTTCAATTAACCATTTAGGTCTTCCTGAAAGCCACAAATTTGAAGTTTGATTATCTTTATTACAAGGGACTTCATTTTGCATATAATTTGGAGATGTGTAACGTTCATGTGGTTCTTGTGCAACATTTTCATTCCCGAAGTCTACATTTTCAATCTCCATCTGTACATTTTCAAATTCAACACCATCTTCACTTACAACTACATTTACGAGGTCCGATTGATTAATGTTTAACATACCTTCTCTCCTTCTTCGGTGATTTTCCTTATCCTTTTCCCTATAGGCTTGAATTTCTTCATCCGTCAGCTTCCTCTTGCATTTAGCCTTTTAATGACTACTGCTTCCCATGGTGAGACCACAAGTCAACAAAAATCAAACAATGGGCCCCAAATCACTTTTTTTTTTCTACAACGTGTGAAAAAAGTATAAAATCTCATGATTGTTTGGTCTATGGGGATAGGGAATATTTTGGTCAAATATTACCTATCAAAAATCGGGTATCCGATTTCATATCGGGTACTCGATATTCCCAGGTAGATTAAAAAAAGGGCAGGAGCAAATGAAAAAAATTGAGCTTTTAGATATATTAATGTATATAATATATATATATATATATAAAAGAGGCATATGATATATATAATGTATTATTATATACTAGTTAATGTATTATATACTAATGTACTAATGTATTATATACTAGTTTTTATTTTCCATTTCTTCTAAGTCTTTAAAGGCGGCTAGCTAAATCTTTGTATTAAATGTTAGGGAATGCATGAAAATAATATGATTATGAGCATGAGCATGACTCCCTACAGGGGCATAGTTGTGCCTTTTATAGGCGTCATAAACCCTAGCTATGCAGAAATGGAGGCTTTGAAGAATAGTTCACTGGAGGTGGATTACAAAAGCAAAGGGCAAGAGAATCACTCTATTTCCATCGCATGTGGTTGTGAAATGGTATCTTTCCCTACTTTTTCAACTGGAATGCTAAATTTCAAAGGTTCTCGAAATAGATTCTGGTTGAACTAGACAATTGTACCACACTTGTTGATAATCTAATAGCTCAATAGATTCATTGGGAGGTTAAACAACAACAACCAGATGGATCTTTGAACCAGTTGAAGATTATGGAGAGTAGGGAAGGGTTTGGTAAAATGAGCAGCTACAGAGGAAATTATGCAAGCACCGTAGAACTGACCACATTAATAAATTTAAAGAAGATATTAGCAATGATGTGACATTATGAGGAAAGCCTTGCCATTTCAATGGCACTGCCCTGATATTATGAAGAATGTCTTCCTACTTCAATGCCAGCACCGCCTCTGTCTCAAACTTTTTCCATTACTTCTCATTAGTACTCTAAGATATGGCAGGGATTGCAGGCTTTTGCACAGCATAGTCCATCATAAATTCTCTATAAATCATCATGTGTTATAGTATTCTGTGGGTTTCTAAATGACTTACTCGAAGAATTTAATTTTCACCATAATTTTGGCTCCATCAATTGTCATTTTGCGCTCAGAGTAAAGTTGTGGATTGCAAGAATTTGATAAATTTGGTTTATCTCATTTTCTTTCTCTACCATTTCAAAGTGATAAGGTGTACTAGGAACCCTAGGGAGTCCCCATGACCCCTTTTAACACATTGGAGCACTCAAGTGTGTCTGAAGGAGTCCTAAGACCCCTTAAGACACACGTGAGCATTCAAATGTGTCAAAAGGGGTCATGGGGATTCCCTCGGGGTCCACACGCATGATAAGGCATACTAGGAACCCTAGGGAGCCCCCATGAGCCCTTTTGACACATTTCAATGCTCAAGTGTGTTTGAAGGGGTCCTAAGACCCCTTAAGACACACTTGAGCATTCAAATGTGTCAAAAGGGGTCTTGGGGACTTCCTAGGGGTCCTAGTACGCCTTATCAGGTGTTAGGACAGCTAGGGAGTCCCCATGACCCCTTTTGACACATTTGAATGCTCAAGTGTGTCCAAAGGGGTCTTATCCCCTTTGGACACACTTGAGCATTCAAATGGGTCAAAAGGGGTCATGGGGACTCCCTAGGTGTCCTAACACCTAATAAGGCATACTAGGACCAATAGGGAGTCCCCATCAGCCGTTTTAACACATTTGAACACTCATATGACCCCTTAAGCCACACTTGAGCATTAAAATTTGTCAAAAGGGGTCATGGGGATTCCCTAGGGGTCCTAACACCTGATAAGGCTTACTAGGACACCTAGGACATCCCCAAGCCCACTCTTGACACATTCGAATACTCAAGTGCGTCTGAAGGGGTCCTAAGATCCCTTAAGACATAGTTGAGTGTTCCAATGTGTCAAAAGGGGTCCTAAGACCCCTTAAGACACGCTTGATCATTCAAATGTGTCAAAAGGGGTCATGGGGACTCCCTAGGGGTCCTAATGCATGATAAGGCATAGTAGGACCCCTAGGGAGTCCCCATGACCCCTTTTGACACATTTGAATACTCAAGTGTGTTCGAAGGGGTCCTAAGACCCCTTTGGACACACTTGAGTATTCAAATGTGTCAAAAGGGGTCATGGGGACACCCTAGGGGTCCTAACATGTGATAAGGCATAATACGACCCCTAAGAAGTCCTCATGACCCCTTTTGACTGATTTGAATGGTGAAGTGTGTATGAAGGGGTCCTAAGACCCCTTAAGACACACTTGAGTGTTCCAATGTGTCAAAATGGGTCCTAAGACCCCTTAAGCAACACACTTGAGCTTTCAAATCTGTCAAAAGGGGTCTCGAGGACTTCCTAGGGGTCCTAGTACACCTTATCATGCGTTAGGACCCCTAGGAAGTCCCCATGACCCTTTTTGACACATTTGAACTCTCAAGTGTGTCTGAAGGGGTCATAAGACCCCTTAAGACACACTTGAGCATTAAAATGTGTCAAAAGGGGTCATGGGGACTCCCTAGCAGTCCTAACACATTATAAGGCCTACTAGGACCCCTAGGGAGTCCCCATGACCCATTTTGACACATTTGAATGCTCAAGTGTGTCCTAAGGGGTCTACACATTTGAACACTCAAGTGTGTTTGAAGGTGTCGTAGGACCCCTTCGAACACACTTGAGCATTCATATGTTTCAAAAGTGGTCATGGGGACTCCCTAAGGGTCCTAATATGTGATAAGGGGTACTAGGACCCCTAGGAAGTCCCCAAGACCCCTTTTGACACATTTGAATGCTCAAGTGTGTCTGAAAGGGTCCTAAGACCCCTTAAGACACACTTGAGTGTTCCAATGTGTTAAAAGGGGCCCTAAGACCCCTTCAGAGACACTTGAGCATTCAAATATTTCAAAAGGGGTCATGGGGACTCCCTAAGGGTCCTAACATGTGATAAGGCATAGTAGGACCCCTAGGGAGTCCCCATGACCTCTTTGACACATTTGAATGCTTAAGTGTGTTCAAAGGGGTCATAAGACCCCTTAAGACATACTTGAGCATTCAAATATGTCAAAAGGGGTCATGGGGACTCCCTAGGGGTCCAAACATGTGATAAGGCATATTAGGACCCCTAGGAAGTCCCCATGATCTCTTTTGACACATTTTAATGCAGAAGTGTGTCCAAAGGGGTTCTAAGACCCCTTAAGACATAGTTGAGCATTAAAATGTGTCAAAAGGTGTCATGGGGACTCCCTAGGGGTCCTAAGGCATGATAAGGTGTACTAAGACCTGTAGGAAGTCCCCAAGACCTTTTTTGACACATTTGAATGCTCAAGTGTGTATGAAGGGGTCCTAAGACCCCTTAAGACACACTTGTGTGTTACAATGTGTCAAAGGGGTCCTAACACACCTTAAGATAGACTTGAGCATTCAAATGTTTTAAAAGGGATAATGGGGACTCCCTATGGGTCCTAATGCATGATAAGGCATAGTAGGACCCCGAGGGAGTCTCGATGACCTATTTTGACACATTTGAACACTCAAGTGTATTTGAAGGGGTTCTAAGACCCCTTAAGATACACTTGAGCATTCCAATATGTTAAAAGGGGTCCTAAGACCCCTGAACACACACTTGAGTGTTCAAATGCATCAAAAGGGGTCATGGGGACTCCCTAAGGGTCCTAACATGTGATAAGGCATACTAGGACCCCTGGGGAGTCCCCGTGACCACTTTTGACACATTTGAATGCTCAAGTGTGTCTTAAGGGGTCTTAGGACCCCTTAAGACACACTTGAGCATTCAAATGTGTCAAAAGGGGTCACGTTTGAACACTCAAGTGTGTCTTAAGGGGTCTTAGGACCCCTTAAGACTCACTTGAGTGTTCAAATGTGTGAAAAAAGGGTCACGGGGACTACCTAGTGATCCTAATGCATGATAAGGCATACTAGGACCCCTAGGGAGTCCCCATGACCCATTTTGACATATTTGAATGCTCAAGTGTGTTGGAAGGGGTCCTAAGAGCCCTTAAGACAAACTTGAGCATTCAAATGTGACAAAAAGGGTCATGGGGACACCCTAGGGTTCCTAATGCATGATAAGTCATACTAGTACCCCTAGCGAGCCCCCATGACCCCTTTAGACAAATTTGAATGCTCAAATGTGTCTGAAGGAGTCCTAAGACCCCTTAACACACACTTGAGCATTCCAATGTGTCAAAAGGGGGTCATGGGGACTCCCTATGGATCCTATTATGCCTTATCACATGTTAGGACCCCTAGCGAGTCCCCATGACTACTTTTAACACATTTGAACACTCAACTATGTCCGAAGGGGTCCTACGTCCCCTTAAGACACACTTGAGCATTTAGATGTCTCAAAAGGGGTCATTGGGACTCCCTAGGGGTCCTAACACATGATAAAGCACACTAGGACCCGTAGGAAGTTCCCATGACACTTTTTGACACACTTGAATGCTCAAGTGTGTCCGAGGGGGTGCTAAGACCCCTTAAGACACACTTGAGTGTTCTAATGTGTCAAAAGGGGTCCTAAGACCCCTTAAGACACACTTGAGCATTCAAATGTGTCAAAAGGGGTCTTGGGGACTTCCAAGGGGTCCTAGTATGCCTTATCAGGTGTTAGGACCCCTAGGGAGTCCCCATTACCCCTTTTGACACATTTGAACATAGAAGTTTGTTTGAAGGGGCCATAAGAACCCTTAAGATAGACTTGAGCATTCAAAATGTGTCAAAAGGGGTCATGGGGACTCCCTAGGGGTCCTAACGCATGATAAGGTGTACTACAACCCCTGGGGAGTCCCCATGACTCATTTTAACACATTCTAATGGTGAAGTGTGTCTTAAGGGGTCCCAAGACACACTTGACAATTAGAATGTGTCAAAATAGGTCATGGGGACTCCCTAGGGGTCCTAGCACCTGATAAGGTGTACTAGGACCCCTAGGAAGTCCCCAAGACCCCTTTTGACACATTTGAATACTCAAGTATGTCTGAAAGGGTCCTAAGAACCCTTAAGACACACTTGACCATTCCAATGTGTCACAAGTGGTCCTAAGACACCTTAAGAAACACTTGAGTATTCAAATGTGTCAAAAAGGGTCATGGGGACTCCCTAGGGGTTGTAATGCATGAAAAGGTGTACAACAACCCCTATGAAGTCCCCATGACCCTTTTTGACACATTTCAATGCTCAAGTGTGGATGAAGGGGTCCTAAGACCCCTTAAGACACACTTGAGCATTGCAATGTGTCAAAAAGGGTCCTAAGACCCCTTAAGACACACTTGAGCATTCAAATGTGTCAAAAGGGGTCTTGGGGACTTCTTAGGGGTCCTAGTACATGTTATCATGTGTTAGGACCTCTAGGGAGTCCCCGTGACCCCTTTTGACACATTTGAATTCCCAAGTGTGTCTGAAGGGGTCATAAGAACCCTTAAGACACACTGGAGCATTCAAATGTGTGAAAATGGGTCACGGGGACTCCTTAGGGGTCCTAATACATGATAAGGCATACTAGGACCCCTAAGGAGTCCCCATCACCCCTTTTAACACATTTGAATGCTCAAGTGTGTCTAAAGGGGTGCTAATACCCCTTAAGACACACTTGAGCATTAAAATGTGTCAAAAGGGTTCATGGGGGCTCCCTAGGGGTCCTAACATGTGATAAGGCATACTAGGACCCCTAGGAAGTCCCCAAGACCCCTTTTGACACATTTGAATTCTCAAGTGTGTCCAAAGAGGTCCTAAGATCCCTAAAGACACACTTGAGTAGTCCAATGTGTCAAAAGGGGTCGTAAGACCCCTTAAGACTCACTTGTGTGTTCGAATATTTCAAAAGGGGTCATGGGGACTCCCTAGGGGTCCTAACATGTGATAAGGCATAGTAGGACCCCTAGGGAATCCCCATGACCCCTTTGACACATTTGAATGCTTAAGTGCGTTAGAAGGAGTCATAAGACCCCTTAAGATAGACTTGAGCATTCAAATGTGTCAAAAGGGGTCACGGGAACTCCCTAGGGGTCCTAAGGGGTCTTAAGACCTCTGTTGACACATTTGAATGCTCAAGTGTCTCCGAAGGGGTCCTAACACCTCTTAAGACATAGTTGAGCATTAAAATGTGTCAAAAGGTGTCATGGGGACTCACTAGGGTCCTAACGCATGATAAGGTGTACTAGGACCCTGAGGAAGTCTCCAAGACCCTTTTTCACACATTTGAATGCTCAAGTGTGTACGAAGGGGTCCTAAGACCCCTTAAGACACACTTGAGTAGTCCAATGTGTCAAAAGGGGTCCTAAGACCCCTTAAGACATAGTTGAGCATTCAAATGTGTCAAAAGGGATCATGGAGACTCCCTAGGGGTCCTAACATGTGATAAGGCATAGTATCACCCCTAGGGAGTCCCCATGACCCCTTCTGACACATTTGAACACTCAAGTGTGTCTGAAGGGGTCCTAAGACCCCTTAAGACACACTTGACCATTCCAATGTGTTCAAAGGGGTCCTAAGACCCCTTAAAACACAATTGAGCATTCAAATATATCAAAAGGGGTCATGGGGACTCCCTAAGGGTCCTAACACATGATAACACATACTAGGACCCCTAGGGGGTCCCCGTGACCTATTTTGACACATTTGAATGCTCAAGTATGTCTTAAGGGTTCTTATGACAGCTTAAGACACACTTCAATATTAAAATATGTCAAAAGGGGTCATGGGGACTCCCTAGGTGTCCTAACACATGATAAACCATACTGGGACCCCTAGGGAGGCCCCATGACCCCTTTTGACACATTTGAATCCTCAAGTGTGTCCGGTGGGGTCCTACAACCCCTTAAGAGACACTTGAGGATTCAAATGTGTCAAAAGGGCTCATGGGGACTCCCTAGGGGTCCTAACGCATGATAAGGCATACTAGGACCCCTAGAAAGTCCCCGTGACCCATTTTTACACATTTGAATGCTCAAGTGTGTCCGAATGGGTACTAAGACCCCTTAAGACACACTTGAGCATTCAAATGTGTCAAAAGGGGTCACAGGGACTCCCTAGGGGTCCTAACACGTGATAAGGTGTACTAGGACCTCTAGGGAGCCCCCATGATGCCTTTTGACAGATTTGAATAATCAAGTGTGTTCGGAGGGGTCCTAAGAGCCCTTAAGACACACTTGAGCATTCAAATGTGTCAAAAGGGGTCATGGGGACTCCCTAGGCATCCTAACGCATGATAAGGCATACTAGGACCCCTAGGGAGCCCCCATGACCCCTTGAGACACATTTGAATGCTCAAGTGTGTCCAAAGGGTTCCTAAGACCCCTTAACACACACTTGAGCATTCAAATGTGTCAAGAGGGGTCATGGGGACTCCCTAGGGGTCATAGTATGCCTTATCACATGTTAGGACCCCTAGGGAGTCCCCATGACATGTTTTAACATATTTGAATGCTCAAGTGTGTTTGAAGGGGTCCTAAGACACCTTAAGACACACTTGAGTGTTAAAATGTGTCAAAATGGGTCATGGGGACTCCCTAGGGGTCCTACCACATGATAAGGTGTACTAGGATCCCTAGGAAGTCCCCTGGACCCCTTTTGACACATTTGAATGCTCAAGTGTGTCTGAAGGGGTCCTAAGACCCCTTAAGACACACTTGAGCATTCCAATGTGTCAAAAGGGGTCCTAAGACCCCTTAAGACACACTTGAGCATTCAAATGTGTCGAAAGGGGTCATAGGGACTCCCTAGGGGCCCTAACATGTGATAAGGTGTAGTAGGACCCCTAGGGAGACCCCATAACCCCTTTTGACACATTTGAATGCTCAAGTGTGTTCGAAGGGGTCCTAAGAACCATTAAGACACACTTGAGCATTCAAATGTGTCAAAAGGGGTCACAGGCACTCCCTAGGGGTCCTAATGCATGCTAATGCATCCTAGGATCCCTACGAAGTCCCCATGACCCCGTTTGACACATTTAAATGCTCAAGTGTATCCAAAGGGGTCCTAAGACCCCTTAAGAGACACTTGAGCATTCCAATGTGTCAAAAGGGGTCCTAAGACACCTTAAGACACACTTGAGCATTCAAATATGTCAAAAGGGGTCATGGGGACTCCTTAGGGGTCTGAATGCCTGATATTTGGACCCCTAGGGAGTCCCCATGACCCCTTTTGACACATTTGAATGCTCAAGTGTGTCTGAAGGGGTCTTAGGACCCCTTCAGACACACTTGAGCATTCAAATGTGTCAAAAGGGGTCATGGGGACTCCCTAGGGGTCCTAATGTGTGATAAGGCATACTAGGACCCCTAGGGAGTCCCCATGATCCCTTTTGACATATTTTAACACTCAAGTGTGTTTGAAGGGGTTCTAAGACCCCTTAAGACACACTTGAGTGTTAAAATGTGTCAAAAGGTGTCATGGGGACTCCCTAGGGTTCCTAACATGTGATAAAGCATACTAGGACCCCTACAAAGTCCCCAAGACCCCTTTTGACATATTTGAATGCTGAAGTGTGTTCGAAGGTGTGCTAAGGCCCCTTAAGACATACTTGATTGTTCCAATGTGTCAAAAGGGGTCCTAAGACCCCTTAAGACTCCCTAGGGGTGCTAACATGTGATAAGGCATAGTAGGACTGCTAGGGAGTCCCCATGACCCCTTTTGACACATTTGAATGCTCAGGTGTGTCTCAATGGGTCCTAAGACCCCTTAAGAAACACTTGAGCATTCAAATGTGTCAAAAGGGGTCATGGGGACTCCCTAGGGGTCCTAACACATGATAAGGCATACTAGGACCCCTAGGGAGCCCCCATTACCCCTTTTGACACACTTGAATACTCAAGTGTGTCTGATGGGATCCGAAGACCCTTGAAGACACACTTGAGTAGTCCAATGTGTCAAAAGGGGTTATGGGGACTCCCTAGTGGTCCTAATGTATGATAAGGCATACTAGGATGCCTAGGGAGTCCCCATGACCCCTTTTGACACATTTTAATGCTCAAGTGTATCTAGAGGTGTTCTCAGACTCCTTAAGACACACTTGAGAAATCCAATGTGTCAAAAGGGGTCATTCCAAATTCTTTAGTGCTTCTAGTGAATCCAAATTTAGTTCTTATAAAGATGAGATGTTGGTGAATGACTTCTTGCTAATACTACTCTTCCAACAGATCCAAATTTCAATCCTTTTGTGGATCTACAAGCTTAGTTGTGAGCCCACAGGATTGGCCAAGAGAAAAATGTGATTGTATATCAACTGATTACAAAATGTTCACTTGAGGAGAAAATATTGCAACGATCAAGAAGAAAATTAACTATGGAAAATCTAGTTATGAATTCTGTTAAGAATGAAACTATTAAGGAATTGCATGAATCACAAACCATGAAAATAACCTTTTGCAATAAAGAACATTCAAGCTATAGAATTTATTAACTCTAAATTTAAATGTCTTATTATTATTCATGGAGGAGATTTCATTAGCATCCTATTATACACTGAGTTTGCGCCTTTGTCTCAAGCTCTCTTGGTCTTGATAACTCAGTATAGCATGGGAATCATCTCTAGGTTGTGGGACCTATGCTAACTGAGATGAGACCTCTAGGTTCTAGGCTGGTTCCTCTTGGATAATCACCTTAATTTGCTTCTTGACATGAAACTAAAACTTTTGGAGGGAAAGGGATAGAAGGAATGATTGTAAGGGAAATGACTTGAAAGAAAACTATCTACTAGGTGATGCACCAAAACTAGGGTTGGATCTCAGTATGTAGGAATTAAATCAATGAAAAGTTTAGGTCTAGGAGGTCACAACTTACTGAATTGGCTTGCATAAATATTTCATAAGAGGGCCTGAGAATAAGACACAACTTATGACCTGCAAACAGACATTCACTTCTACAACTCGACATAGGATTGAGACAAGACTATTAAGGGGGCTGAGGTATACCCACAAGAACATCCAAATCAGATCAAACACAGCAACACACAAGATTGTAGAAAGCAATAGGTATCAAGAACCCTAAAATATCATTAAAAACATGCACATACTTTGATCCAATAAGAGATAATCCAAACAAGGAAGCATGGGGACATGAATGATTGTCACAAAATACCTCTGCAATATTCATATTATCAATGGGAATTTTACAATTGTATGAGCTAGAGGGTAGAAATGATACCACAGATGGCCTTTAAGAAAAGGTGAATTTTCTTCTACAAATTATCCAACTCTTGAGCACTAAAGGCTCCAAAACAATATATACATACTCAACTACATGTAGGCAGGAGTCAAAACCTAACTAGGGCTACAAGATTTTACAATAAAATATCAAACCCTAGGTGTCCTTCTTATCATAAACGTAACTCTACAAATATCTTCACCGATCAGATATTCATCTTTGTGTGTTGATTCTAGACTGAGTCCACCTACAGAAACAACAACTTTGACTGATCTACCGACCTGCAAGTCCACTAAGCCATGAAGGCTTCAAATCCAATCCTAGTATGATACCTGGGTTTAAAATGATTAACCCTACAAAGGTGGCGCCAAGCTCATTAAATCTTCAACAAGATGTGGTACCCTATGAAATCCATGGCACCGATGATCAAATTGTCTACTTATCATCTTCTCAACCATCCCTGTCCTAAGGAATTCAATTCTAGCTACCCATTTGTCATGCATGGCCACTAAATGCAAACCCTAGCAAAGCCTTCTCAAAGAAATATTTAAATTTGACTATCAACGGCTAGCCCGGTCATTTTAAAATGTGTTCATCAATGTCTAATGTTTTTAGGTAGATGAACGGCTCAAATGCACTGAAAAAATTACTTAAAATCCCCTCTTGATAGGTCAAACACCATCATGGAAGTCAGCGGCCAATGAGAAGCAAGCAAATCAATGCTCCTGACAAACCGGACCCAGGATCTTGAAAAGCACCATCAGATGACTATCCTTATACCACCATGATAAAACACATGCATCTTGAGCCTTCGGTATAACTATTATACACTAAGTTTTCACCCTTAGTTCAAGCTCTCGTAGTCTTGATAACTCAGTATAACTTGGGAATCATCTCAAGGTTGTGGGACCTTTGCTAAATGAGATGAAACCTCCAGGTTCTAGGCTGGTTCCTCTTGGATTGTCACCTTAGTTTTCTCTTAAGAGAAAAGTAAATCTTTGAGGGGAAAGGGATAGAAGGAATGTTTTGAAAGGGAAATAACAGAAAGAAAATCTACCTACTAGGTGATGCACCAAAACTAGGGTTTGGATCATAGTATAGAGGAATGAAACCAATGAAAGGCTTAGGTCTAGGAGATCACAACTTACTGAATAGGCTTGCATAAGTGTTTCATAAGATGGCCTGAACATAAGATACAACTTATGACCTGCAAGGAGACATTCACTTCTACAACCCAGTGTAGGATTGAGACAAGACTGTTAGGGGCTGAATTATACCCACAAAAACACCTAAATTAGATCAAACATAGGAAATCCACAAAATTGTAGAAAGCAAGAGGTATCAAAAAACCTAAGATATCACTGAAAATATCATACACTTTAATCCAATAAGAGATAACTCACATAAGAAGGCGTAAGGACAACAAGAGAATCACAAAATGCTTTGCCATATCTGAATTATCAATGAGAGATTACAAAGAGTACAAAAACTAGAGGACAGAAAGTGTCAAAGATAGCTTTCTAAGAAAGAGGCTTTCTTCTTTACAAAATGTCAACTCTGAGCTTCAAAAGCTCCAAAAAAGAATATATACATCACTCAACTACACGCAGGCAAGAGTCAAAATTAACTAGGGTTACAATTTTTACAATATAATATCAAACCCTAGGGTGATCCAATCTGATCATAAATGTTCATGAAAAAATCTCAACCAATTAGATATGTCTTTGCGTGTCCATTCATGTACTTGATCATGCCTACAGATAAAAGACCTCGATCCATCTACCTCCCTACAAGCCCACTGAGTCATGAATGCTCAAAATCTGATCTCATCCTAAAAGGACCCAAAAACAATAGCTTAAAAGGTCTCTACACATTCCTCCAACTGCCACTGCCTCCAAAATCATAAATCTTCAACTACCCACACTTGTAAACATCAATGTAGAAGAAAACCTGCGAACAAGAGTCACACTGCTTGAATTTGAACGTTGGTCGCATGATCGCATGAGCCTAAAAGGCTTCATGCAATCATGCGACAAGCATTTTAGAATCTAGCTCTACTGCCACATAGATGCCTGGGCCTAAAAAATATCCCACTTGTACCACGTGGACAAATCAGAATTGACCACATTAGCTGGACCCATGACAGAACACCCGAAACACCAGAAGAATCCAACAGTGGTCACATGATCACATGGGATCGAAAGATCCCATGTGAACATGTGACCACCATAGATTTTGAATCTATAGGGCCACATGTTGTTGGGCCCACTGCAAACTTTTCTTGCCATTGAGAAATGAACACGTCACCACCCAAGGACCCACGCCAAAGTTGAAAGTTCTGCTGACCATGCAAGGCTTGTTGCATGATTGCATGGGATCAAAAGATCCCATGCGAACATGTGACCAACTAGAAGATGCTACCTCTTAAGCTCTTGGAGTTGATGGCAAGATGTTGAATGTGAACTTCTGATGGCTAGTCACATGAGTGCATGCAGTCAAGAGGCCGCATGCGAACATGCGACTAGCCACTAAAACTATCACCACTAGTTCAAAAGACATCTAGGCCCACCATCAATCGCAGTAGCACGCCTAGAAAAATGCTGACGCTGGAGAATTGAAAAGTGTAGAAGTGGTTAAAAACACAGAAGGTTTTTAGACTGAAGGTCAAAAACATCCTGAGTTTTCAGAGCGAAGGTCAAAAACATAGAGGGTTTTTGACACTGAACATTTTGGAAAATTATGACCTAAGCATTTTTTGCAACCATTCAAACTTGAAAATCTATGAGGGCTTTGTGATTTAGCACGTGTGATTTGAACTAGGGTTTGACAATACATCAAAGAACATGGAGCCAAGAGTGCAAACTGTGGAACTTTGAGGATCTACTTTGCAGGCAAAAAATAGGATTCTAGCCAAAATTGTATGACAAGGAAATTTTGGGTAACATTTTGGCGACTTCTGCGGGATGTCAGCTTGCTAGAAATTGGACTGGTAGCATTTGAAGCAATCCATTGGGCATGGGGCATCTCAAGAACACAAAAAATTGATAGGTAGACAAAAACTATGCTCTAGCACTTCTTGGAAAATAGGAAAAACTAACCTAGAAAATAGGGAAAGAAAGCAGGAAAACTAACCTATCCTAAACTAACCAGTGCAGAAGTTTGGTCAAAGAAAACCATTCATTGGTTGTGAAAAGTAGCTACCCTTCCTCATCAGGGTATTTTGCATTGGACTCATGAGGATAGCTACAAGGATGTGAGGCACATAAAAATTTGGCAAATGAGGATGCACTGCCTCTGCAAAAACAAGATCAAGTTCACTCACCTCAAATGGATCATATGGAGGTGTCTGATGGGGAAGCCTCTTGAAAGTCTGAAGGAAAGACTTTCCTTGATGGTTTCTTCTTTATCTTCCTAGTTGCCCTCCATCATGGATAGCCAGGTCAACTCATCATCCACAGTCAGGGGATTTTCATCTTCTTCCTTTAAACAGGCTAAGAGCTCATTGCAATTAGGCTCCATATACAAGCCATCTATGATGCTTCCCAAATAATCTTTGTCAAGGCTCTGGTTATCCTTTGCACATTGGGAAGTCTCCTCCTCAAAGATGAGATCAAGCTCAGGAATCAGCATATCCTCAGGATCAATCTATTCTAGGTGTTGCAACTTCAAAGAGGTGGCTATGATCACATCTTTATCACCCTCCTCATTAAAGCCAGGTAGCTCATCAAACAAAGACAAGGCATCCTCCTCTATATCAACCTCTTGTTGATGGTGAACCTACTATTCTGATTGACCTTCAGCCATAGGAAATGGCATGGTCTCTTCTTCATCAGCAACAAAGAGGGGAAGGTCATCAAGAAAATCAACCAAGAGCTCAGGCTAAGCATCAACCTCTACCTCCACACTGTGCTGCTCCATTTCACCATAGTCATCACTCTGCACTGATACCTCAGATTTCTTCTCCTCCTCTTCAAATGAAAGTTCATTTACCACTAGTCCTTGCTCAGACACCAGACTAGTGTCCTTGCAAAGGCTTAGCATCTGAAAACTAGGAGGGAGAGTCCATTGGGATATCCAGATCACCTCATCATCTTGAGAGACCAGAGGGGTCTCTTGGGATAATGCACTTCTATGGATAGGCTGTTCTTGTAGAGTGGTGGGCTGCATCTTAAGCACAGGCTCTTGAAAATAATTTTTTGCCTTAAAACTTGGGATGTGAAACTGAGGGGGCTCAGAAGGAGATGTAGAAGGCATACCTATCTCAAAGCTTGGAAATGAAGGCTTTGCAGGCTCCACATGTGTAGGTTCTTGAGACAGATGGGCCCTCTAGCTTGGAATCTTAGGCCTAGGAGCCTCTTGGTGAGCAATTTGTGATCTTAACCTTGTTGTCTCAATTTCAACTCGACGTCTGATCTTTTCTTGAAACTCTTTTGCTCGTTGCCTATCAAAAAAATCCTTTGTCATTTGGTAAGGAGATGTCCCTTGCTCATATTTTTGAGCCTCTATCTCTTGGTAGGGAGCTGAATCCTCTTCATAATAACCTTGAGCCTCCTCCTCTCTCTGCTCCCTGATCTTAGAAACCTTCTTGACTAAATCAAGCAACATATTCTTTTCTTTTTCTTTCTCTTTCATGAAGTCTGAGTTCAGAGTCCATATCTATTACATAGTCTAAGAAGGGGAGGGTGGGTGGTAAATAGGGTGGGGCAACTGGCTTTGCATTTTTTGTTGTGCCTCTTGTGCCCATGATCCATCTTGTCAAAGGGCCCTCTCATAACTTTGCACAAGGGAAAACTCATTTGGGGTACACTGGATATATTGATACCCTTGAGAAGTATAATAGCTTGGGGTAAAAGGAGTCTTTGGGAGGCTTTGATAAGGTTGGGAACCAACCCATTGAGCACCACTCTCATAATAGGATGGTGGATAACCTAACTATTCGTAGAAACTTGACATGTCTACTCATGTAATCAGCTGGAACTTGAATATGAAGATTGAAAACATACCAGCACTTGACCTTTGAAACTAGTAGACTTTCCAGAGTCACCAGATATGCAACAGAATGACCTCTTCTAGGTCTGTAGCATGCTACCAGCATATTAGAGATAGCATACCTTGAACATGAATCTGAACTTCAGTCCCACGGGGCATGCCAAAAATGTTATACACTGAGTTTTCACCCTTAGTTCAAGCTCTCGTAGTCTTCATAACTTAGTATAACTTGGGAATCATCTCAAGGTTGTGGGACCTTTGCTAACTGAGATGAAACCTCTAGGTTCTAGGCTAGTTCCTCTTGGATTGTCACCTTAGTTTTCTCTTAACAGGAAAGTAAATCTTAGAGGGGAAAGGGATAGAAGGAATGTTTGGAAAGGGAAATAACAAAAAGAAAATCTACCTACTAGGTGATGCACCGAAACTAGGGTTTGGATCTCAGTATAGAGGAATGAAACTAGTGAAAGGCTTAGGTCTGGAAGATCAAAACTTAGTGAATAGGCTTGCATAAGTGTTTCATAAGATGGCCTAAACATAAGATACAACTTATGACCTGCAAGGAGACATTCACTTCTGCAACCTGGTGTAGGATTGAGACAAGACTGTTAGGGGCTGAATTATACCCACAAAAACACCTAAATCAAATCAAACATAGGAAATAGACAAAATTGCAGAAAGCAAGAGGTATTAGAAAACCTAAGATATCACTAAAAATATCATACACTTTAATCAAATAAGAGATAACTCACATAATAATGCATAAGGACAACAAGAGTGTCACAAAATGCTTTGACATATCTGAATTATTAATGGGAGATTACAAAGAGTAGAAAAACTAGAGGACAGAAAGTGTCAAAGATAGCTTTCTAAGAAAGAGGCTTTCTTCTTTACAAAATGTCAACTCTGAGCTTCAAAAGCTCCAAAAAAGAATATATACATCACTCAACTACATGCAGGCAGGAGTTAAAACTAACCAGGGTTATAGTTTTTACAATATAATATCAAACCCTAGGGTGATCCAATCTGATCATAAATGTTCATGAAAAAATCTCAACTGATCAGATCTGTCCATCCCTGTACTTGATCATGCCTGCAGATAAAAGACCTTGATCCCTCTACCTCCCTGCAAGCCCACTGAGTCATGAATGCTCAAAATCTGATCTCATCCTGAAAAGACCCAAAAATGATAGCCTAAAAGGTCTCTGCACATTTCTCCAACTGCCACTACCTCCAAAATCATAAATCTTCAGCTACCTGCACTTCCAAACATCAATGCAGAAGAAAACCCATGAACAAGAGTCACACTGCTTGAATTTGAACATTGGTCGCATGATCACATGAGCCCAAAAGGCTTCATGCGATCATGTGACAAGCCTTTTAGAATCTATCTCCACCGCCACATAGATTCATGAGCCCAGAAAATATCTCACCTATACCATGTGGACCAACCGGAACTGACCACATCGGCTGGACCCATGACAGAATGTCTGAAAGACTAGAAGAATCCAATGGTGGTTGCATGATCACATGGGATCGGAAGATCCCATGCAAACATGCAACCACCATAGATTTTGAATCTATGGGGCTACATGTTACTAGGCCCACTGCAAACTTTTCTTGCCACTAAGAAATGGACACATCACTGCCCAAGGACCCACGCCAAAGTTGAAAGCTTTGTTGACCATGCAAGGCTTGTTGCATGATCGCATGGGATCAAAAAATTTCATGCGAACATGTGACCAACTGAAAGATGCTACCTACTAACCTCTTGGAGTTGACCGCAAACCACCGATAGCTAGTTGCATGAGTGCATGCAGTCAAGAGGCCACATGCGAACATGTGACCAACCACTAAAACTATCACCTCTGGCTCAAAAGACATCTAGGCCCACCATCAATCATAGTAGCATGCCTAGAAAAATGCTGACGCTAGAGAAGTGCAAAGTGCAGAAGTGGTTGAAAACACAGAAGGTTTTCAGACTGAAGGTTGAAAACATCCTGAGTTTTCAGAGTGAAGGTCGAAAACACAGAGGGTTTTTGACACTGAACATTTTGGAAAACTATGACTTGAGCATTTCCTGCAACCATTCAAACTTGAAAATCTCTGAGGGCTTTGCAATTTAGCACATGCGATCTAAACTAGGGTTTGAAAATACATCAAAGAACATGGGGCCAAGAGCGCAAATCATGGAACTTTGAGGATCTACTTCGTAGGCAAAAAATAGGATTATGGCCAAAATTATATGATAGAGAAATTTTGGGTAACAATAATGACAGTCGTGAGCTCTAATTGCGCTTTATCCTCTTTAGAAAGCCCTGACCCCACGGGCCCACTAACATTAGCCAGATTGCACATTAAACAACCAATCAAATGCCACCCCCTCAGATACATGTTGTAACTTTCTGACATCAGACCCACTGCTTGAGATATTGATCTAATGGCGGGCGCATGATCTTATAGCCCCAAAATATTCCTTACGCTTTTAGGCCAGCCATTAGATCCTTACATTTGTAAAACCCCTCTGACAATGGGCCCACAATAAATCTAGTCATCGCCATGTGAACCAACCAAATTCAAGCAAGTTAGCACATAAGGACCCACCGAAGGAAGTTCTGACACCAACCAAGATCGGCGGTTGTCATAAGATCATGAGCCCTGACACAAACCCTTGCAAAGATATGCCAGTCATCAATCCTCTGTAGATGTCAGAGCCTCCTGACCACTAAAAGGGCCTGGCCCCACTGACAACCTTCAGAATCAGACACTGACGACGAATCAGGAGATGCCAAATCGGATGAGGTGGCATCGGTCCCACTGACATGTTAAATTCTGCAGGTAGGAGAAATCGACGATCATTGCAAGATCTCAAAGAATCTTCCAACCCTATGAGATCATGCGACAACCATCAGATTGAGAATCTTGACCTGGCCATTTGAACTAAGACTGCCAACCTAAATGCTAACTGCTCGCGGGATCGCTGAGTGTTTAGGGGTTAACTACCAAGAATCAAAGACTTGGTGACTGAAGGATTAATAAAGGCATGTGAAAATTAGGAACTTAAGTGATCGAGAAAAGGTAACATGAAAATATAATGCGGCCAAAGGGTTTTGAGGATTTTGAATACCAATGGCTAGTTTTATGAAATTTTTTAACTACAGACTAGGGAGATAACAAATTTGTAGAGACCAGAGAACATGGAATAAATTCGTGAAAATTTCAGGGATGGTAGACATGGTAAAAATAGAGGTTTGGGTATGGTTTTTAGCCAAATTTGAATGCATATGAAAATTTGGGTAACACATCCATTGAAGAAATTTCATTAACTTCAGACAAAATCATCTAAAAGAATTCATTAACTTCAGGCAAAATCATTTAAGACGGACAAAAACAAAATCGTATTACTCAGAAATGATAGAGAAAGAAAATGAGATAAACCAAATTTATCAAATTCTTACAATCTGCAGCTTCTCTCCGACCGCAAAATGACAATCCATGGAGCCAAAATTATGGTGAAAATTAAATTCTTCGAGTAAGTCATTCAGAAATGCGTAGAATAATGTAACGCATGATGATTTATAGAGAATTTATGATGGACTATGCTTTGCAAAAGCCCTCAATCCCTGCCATATCTTAGAGTACTAATGAGAAGCAATGGGGAAAGTCTAAGATAGAGGCGGTGCCACCATTGAAGCAACAAGACATTCTTCATAATATCGGGGTGGTTCCATCGAAATGGCAAGGCTTTCCTCATAATATCGCGTCGCCGTTGATCTCTTCTTTAAATTTATTAATGCAGTTGGTTCTACGATGCTTGCATAATTTCTAGTACAATTGCTGATTTTACCAAACCCTTCCCTGCTTTCCATAATCTTCGATTGGTTCAAAGATCTGTCTGGTTGTTCTTGTTTAACCTCCCAATGACTCTATTGAGCTGTCGGATTATCAACAGGCATGGTACAATTGTCCAGTTCAACCAGAGTCTATTTTTTACATTAATATATAATTAAATAATATTTAATGTAAAATGTATATTATATATAATATATAGTTTGTAATATTAATATATATTAAATAATATTTAATGTAAAATGTATATTATATAATATTTAATATATAATTGATATTATAAATATTTAATATATCTAATATATAGTTTATTATACATTAGATAATATATAAAAATTCTATATATTAAAAATTCTGAAATGGGAGGGAGAAAGTGGAGGGAAGGGAAAGTGAAAATTTAAAATTTTGCCATCATTTTCGGGTACCCGAAAAAATCGGGTACCTGATTAGGCTCGGTATTGCCTTGTGCACCAAACCTACATGGTCAACTATTGAAATGTCTCAAATATGTGTTTTTCCCCTGTTTCTCTGAGTTCCACACTTTGACAATGTAGCTGACGACTTTTTTTTCACCTAAATTTGATAAAATGAAAAGGGTATTTTATAGATATTATCAGCTTTCTATCGATATAATTGCTATCAAATTTTGAATTCAGTAAGTAATTATTAGTTATTTTCTAATTAAGCTACCTCTAAAGTGTTGATTTAGATACTGATTGAAAAATGACTATAACTTTCAAATGGTATAACATTTTTTAAATCTGAAAAGTGTCTCACATTCTATGCTTCGCCTACTATAAGAAAAAGAATAAAAATTTAATTTTGTAAGGTTTTGAATGAGTTAAGGTGGTCAGACACGGAAGTTTTTTTATTTTGAAAATGTTGTAGCATAAAATTCATAATTAATTTTTTTTTGGAATAAAATTACAAAAAAATATGCGTCACATCTAGGCATGAGTCTAATACTTATATATTAAATCTTATAGAAAAATATTATCATTTGATCATGATTAAGGTGGTCAAACATACACCTACTTCTTCTTTTTTTCCTGAAATTTTTGTCCTGTTGTATTGAAATCTATACTTTTCACCAATTATATTAATTTTTTTTTAGAAAAGGCCTTGTAGTTTAGAAACTACATTCAATTTTCTACAAATTCTATTGTTACAACTTTTTGGTATTAGGTTGATAGCTAGTTCAAATTTTCACGTCAAGTTGACTAACCCTGATTTGCTGATTTTTCATTGCTACTTTTGGGCATAGTTTGGCCCCTCATGATCTTGCACATACCCCTTTTCCAAGTTGCTTTTTCTATTTCTTCCTCAGGCATGTTTGTTTTTTCTTCAACATACAAATCAAACTCTAGTTCTTGAAGTAGAGTAAGAATTCAAATTTTCCATGAGAAGAAGTTAGACGCACCTTTGAGTCTGTCTTCTACTTTGATACTGCTGACCATTTTAATTTCTCCTCCTCTTTATAGATAATCAGAATATAATTTTAACTTTAATGAATTTTTCTTCTATTGGGGCTCTGATACCATGTTAGGAATTTAGGATCTTGATAGAGAAAATTCATTTATTATTTATATTCTATTAATAATATTTTATTGGTTTGTCTTGTTGTGTGCTGCAGAGGAGAAGACAATGGCTTGTTGATTGATTATCTTTCCTTGCTCAAATGAATGCATATAAATAAATATGTGAATGGTCATGACCGTGTAAGGACATGACCCTTTGCGGCTTGATCCACGTCGGGCCATGTGATCTTATACGACCATGCCTTTTATTAAACCCGCATTGTTTCAAATGATGTGCTATGAAGAATGTATTAAGAATAATCATAGTCGATGATTATCATAACACATCTAATGATTGGTTATCGTATCATTTAATAGAAGTGGTTCTGTTAGACTAAACAATCCCGATAACAACAGTCGTTAATAATTACTTTGAATATATTATCGATGGGATAAAGGATAACATATATGATCAATTGATCATGATAACAGAGTCAATCAAATCGATACTATAGATTAACATAAATTATATAATATAATAAAATAAATTATATAATATAATAAATAAATTATATAATCATCTGTTTCTAACGAAAATTCATCGATTAAAGAAGAATGTTAATTTACCGTATAGTCGATGGAGAATGGTAATCCACAAACTAACTACCCTTAATTATATTAGATTTTTTTAGCAGCTAAAGTGAGGAAGCGAGCCAACGTTAGTTGGTTTGCAAAGATTGGATTTAAACCTTTTTTAGGTCTTTAAGTTTGGCATTAGATGTTAGGTTGTCAAATTTGACAACTTTTGTTGTCAATTTGACAACACATCTTAACTTTATTTTGTTGAGAAAGTCATTTTATGACTGTTATCAAATAGTTAGTTGGAATAGTTGGTTGTAATTGGTTTTTATAAGTTTAGGAGTTTATGTGGATGGATATCCATTAGACTAGAGGGGAAAGAGGAATGTTGAGATGAAATGAATTACATTTGTAATAGACTCAATCAATAAAAAATCTAATTCTCTGCAATTCTATTCACTCTTGTGAATATAGTCAGAATAATAGTCAATGCTTTGACTGAATAAAATGTGATCTTGGTTAGGATATGATATAAAGATGTTACCTTATGTTATTTTGAGAGGTCCATGCATTTATTTTAGTGTTTTGATTATTTTTAAGACCAAGTAATTGACTGGTATTAAGACTATTCTTGGGTATTAGAGGAGCACAATCAATAGTTACAAGTTGAAATCCCATAAAATGTAAGGGTACTCCCACCCCTGTGTTAACTGTGGTTCGGGAAACATAGGGTGCATTATTTTTTTAAATAGGCATTGTTACTTTTAAAGTTTGAACATGTTGTAGATGTACTTTTGATGATAATTATGTGATCCTAGATACAAGATCACTCGGACTTGTCTGATTTCATGCCACACTTTTCTTTCCTTGTTTTTTAATAGAAACAACTAGATGAATTAGATGTTGGCATCTCTGCATTTACATAGTAGACAAAAGAAATATAAGTAAGCATACATCAAAACCAAAAGTCATCCTTAAGTTAATCAGTGATGCACACCAGGAGGGATCCTCTCTATCAACGTCAACCAAATGTCAATCCTGACCTGATTATGCCTACAGGGGTTTGCACATTGGTTGATGGCTTTGTTATCACATAACATCATCCTCACCAATTTCCCTCAATCAATTAAGTTTGCAATCCTTTGGCTTTGTTATAATTTAACTGAAGAAATTTACAAAAGAATATCGATGACCACCTTTAGCTCACTATCACTGTAACTTAAGGCCTAATAACTTAGCCTATGTTTGTTTGAAACTTAAGGATTGATTATTTAAAATGAGTTTGAAATGATCTAAAGCAAGAACACTTTAGTTTTTTAAACCTTTTCATCATAATTATTTTTATGTGGTATGCTTCAGAAGTTTTTCACCATAACACGACACTTACATGCTAGTTGCACAATGTTTATAGAGTAAAAGTTATTTTGATTTACTTGGGTTGGGAGCTGAAGAAGCATAAGAGGATAATGTGAATAATTTTTTTATCTCATTGTACTCAGTTAGTTCTTTTCTCTAACCTTTCTGTGTCATCACCATTATGGTTTCTCAAATGATTTTCATTTATTTATAGTCAACCTTCTTGTTTTAGGGGTTCCCATCTATTAGTTTGCAAGCTTCCAGCCTATCGAATGTAATTTATTAGGATTTTTGGGGCATCATTTGTCATTCCTTAGTGCTTTAAATAATTTTTCATTTCTCATGTTTCAACATTTTCAAGATAATTTTTGAGGATAGTATGTTAAGTATTTTTATGTCGTGTTTCAATGTTTGAATGTCTTCAAGGAAATCTTTGGTTAATGATCTTTATATGTATGATAATTGTGTGATCCTGGATCCAAGGAAATTTAAGTGTGAAAATAAAATGACATCTTAGCTCTTGTTATTAGAGTTTAATAAAAGTTTTGTAGGTTTTCAACTTTGCTTCCTTCAGCAGTGCAATGAAGACAAGTTAGTATCAATGTACTTATGGGAAAACCCTCCAATCTTTTTCAAATATACATTACAGATTCAATGTCAGCATTTTGATGCCTCCTCTATTTGAGCCCTACAATCTACTATGAAAACCCCTTTCATTTTATGACTTTACTATACCATTCTACATAGTGAATTGGGCTATTACAATTATATGTGAACATTTTATATAACTTCTTAGAAATAGGAAAATAATCTTGGGTTTATTAACCTTCTAATTTTTAATTGTAAGCAAGCTTGAAAATGATGCCCAAACTAATATTTCAAAGGAAATTGATCATTTTCTCCACTCCACCATAAATCCCAGTATGGATTACTCTCCAAGTCCTACAAATTCTACAGTCACTTATCTTCCTGACAAGGGTAAAGGGCCAGAAAATTTAGGGCACCTATCAATCATGATAATTTTGTTTAAGATGAATGCATTGGAAATAGGAAAGATTGTTCAAGGAAGTATTTCAGTAGCCACAACTGGAATATCCAAGCCTCTCTTTGGCTTATTCATCATGACTATTGGGGTTGCCTATTATAGCCCAAATGCCAAGCACAAAGTGGAAAGATATTCAGAATTTTTTGTTGGGATTACAACGTTGGTAATCATTGCTCATACAATACATCATTTTTTCTTTGGAGAGGTTGGAGAGAGAGTCATGAAAACTCTACGTGAGACTTCATTCTTTGGTATGTTAATAAACCCTCTTATTTTCTATGTCTTGATTTTTTAGCCCAAGAAATGGATAGGAGTCTAACAAATAGTCTGGGATTGCAATAATACTAGGGAACAAAATTTCATGGTTTGATAAGGCAGAAAATAGTTCAAGTTTGGTTAGTGGATGCATCATGAATGCCATAGCACTAGTGAATTCAATCAATATCAATCGTATGTCTGTGATAGTGCAGTGCATATCATCCATTTTGATTGCCATTGTAGTCAGTATGATCATGAATTGGAGAATGGCTTTGGGTGTATGGGTTGTAATTGTTAGGAATAGTCCCAAGAGATAATTGAGAAGGGGGGTGAATCAGTTATCTAAAAGATACAATTCTTTATCCAATTAAGTATACTTAAACATAAAGCATAAACACAATGAAAGAGCACAAGAACACAACACCAATATTTTGGTTATGGGGAAACCTAAATAGGTAAAAACCTAGGTGGGAATTGACCCCCACTAATATTCTCAACTAGAGTATTATGATCCTTGTTAGAAGATCCTTACCCTTGTTAGGAGTTTCTTTACAATATATTTAGTACAGTAGACCTGGTCAAGAGTCAGACCCTATTAGGAGTCTTTTACAATTGTCCTTGTTAGGGGAGAGGATGCACTATCTGAGAGCTCACTGCTCAAATGGGCGAAGGCTACAACCTTTTGAATAACAGATACACACTATATTTGGATCTTGGTAAACTGCACTTTGACCTACTATCCAGATTAGTTCAAATGAATAGAACAAGTACTTTACTTGGTCACATAGACCTTCTTGTGATGGCTCAACACTTCGTACACTCTACTCTACTCTGCTTAATCAACTATGAACCACACTTTAGTAATCACAAATGAATACCTATAAATATCTTTCCTCTAAATGTTATAATCAAGTTGGCTATTAGAACCACCTTGAAATAATATTAGAGAAACCATAACAAACTCCAACAAACATTCTTTTGGCTCTACTATGCATGCAACACATTCTGGGACCTATTCAATAAGATAATTGTAGACACACGCTACACGCTGTCGGCTCTACTAAAACAACTAGATCTTTCTCCTCAAGCTGAGTTAACTTATGCGCTCTTAGCCAAACATCAATAAATCTCCTCTAATCTTAAATCTAAGGGTGCATACTCATAGGATAGGTGCAACTACATAACTAATAAAATCTCTATCGGGTCTTCTGAATAAACATAGGAAACTGCTGTTGGCAAATACCGAATGCATCACTTCGCTTCTACTCATCAACAGACTATGTGTCCATAACTAAAACATCACTAATATGTCTTCAACATATATCCAAGCATGCAAGGCTTCATGATAAATGTACATATAATCAAACACAGAACACTACCTGTAACTTTTTCAAGAACACTGCTATCACAAACTTCTATATAACTGTCTGTACTAATAGTTAACCTTTGTGCCCATGATATCATGCTGATATCATGTCCATGCTACATATACAAAAATCTTACTCCATAAGACTTCCATGAATGCTACTTTCCATATGTTGTCATCAATGAAAAATATATAGTCAGTACTAGCCTACTGGAAAATCTCCAACAATATCCCCCTTTGGCATTGATGGAAACATGTGGAATGAAAAAACCACCACCAACGTAAATGAACATTTCTTTTATAACATTTTGCATTTCCTCTTCAAAATTCACCCAAAGATGAATCCTCCATCTGCTACAATATTTTCTAATATTCTCCATTTCCTTAACTGAACTACTATCATAACTGAATGCTTCTCCCCCTTAGTATATTACTCCTCTTTTGATTCTATTTTTCATGACTCTATATATTACTCCCCCTTTGACATCAATGGCAAAGGGCACCATTCATTTTAAGCACTAATACTACTCCTGAGGTAGATTAGTCAACCTTCCACCAGTCCCTGAGGACTGATGCCTTTCCTTCTTTCTTCTACGTAGAATCATGGAAGGGAATAACTCCCAACTTCTCCTTGAGATACTTAAAAGTATCCTTAGGCAAGGGCTTTGGGAATATATCTACCAACTAATATTTAGTACTCACATAGTCCAAATTGACTTCTTTCTCTGCCACTTTCTCTCTTAGGAAGTGATACTTGATCTCAATGTGCTTTGTATTTGCATGCATCACAAGGTTCTTTGACATATTGATAGTGCTAGTGTTATCACAGTGAATAACAATAGGATAATCAATCTAAATTCCAAAATCCTTTAACATCTTCTTAATCCAAACAATTGTAGAATAATTCAAGGATGTTGCAACATACTCTGCTTCTGTTGTTGACTGAGAAATACAATTTTGTTTCTTGCTTGTCCAAGTGACAAGTCTATCACCAAGAAGTACTGCTCCACCTGAAGTACTCTTTCTGTCATCAACACATCCTACCTAATCTGCATTAGTGTACACATGAAGCTCAACATTTTCTAAATTAGGATACCATAGACCATAATCTATAGTGCCTTGCAAGTATCTGAATATTCTCTTTACTTCCATAAGGTGACTTTGTTTAGGTTCTGATACAAATATTCCAACTATGCCAACTGCATTTGAAATATCAGGTCTAGTCTGAGTAAGATATATAAGTTTACCAATCATAGACTTATACAATGATATATATATTGCCAGTGAGTCGTCTTCTTTTGTAAGCTTGTATCCAATGATCATAGGGGTTCCTATTGGCTTACAATCATCCATCTTGAATTTCTTCAATATCTCTTTCACATATTTTGACTAATTAATAAAAATTCATTTTTCTGTCTGCTGTACATTTAGTCCCAAAAAGTATTTGATAGGACCAATCATACTCATCTCAAACTCATTCTGCATTTCTTTGGCAAATTTTTCACTTAGTTTGTGATTACCTCTGAAGATAATGTCATCAACAAATATAGCTACAAGTACTAAACCTTCAGATGTCTCTCTAATGAATAGATTACAATCTATTGCTCCTTTCTTGAATCCAATCTTTGTTAAGTATCCATCTAGTCTCTCATACCATGCTCTAGGGGCTTTCTTAAGTCCATAAAGGGCCTTCTTCAATTTGCATACCATATCAAGTCTATCTGATAAGGTGAATCATTTTGGTTGCTCAATGTATACTTCTTTCAAATCTCCATTTAAGAATACTGACTTGACATCCATCTGATAAAATTTAAAGTTTTTAACTATAGCATAGGCTATAAACAACTTAATAGCTTCTAATCTACTCACATGTGCAAATGTGTCTAAATAGTCAATGCCTTCTCTTTGTGCATATCCTTTACATACTAATCTTGCTTTGTTTCTTACTACTGTACCATCTTCATTCATCTTGTTTTTGAATATCCACTTTGTTCCAATCACATTCATATCACTAGGTCTTGGGATCAATTCCCAAGTGTCATTTTTAACAATCTAATCAAGTTCTTCTTTCATAGCATCATGCCAATATGAATCATTACATGCATCTTCGATACTTAAGGGTTCAATTTGAGATAGTAAACATACCACTTCATTGCTAGCTGAGTTCTTTGCTTGGGACCTTGTTAAGACTTTTTCACTCTGATCTCCAATGATGTCTGTCTTGGAATGATTTCTTGATGTAAAATTTGGAACTTTAGGTGATGCTGAATTATCAGCCTTAGGAGTTTCTTCTTCACTTGTCTTAGGGTCATTGAATAAAACATCAATACTATCAAACATTTCTTCAATAATTGTCTCACTAGTAGAGGGTCTAGGTTCTTCTTCAATCATGGGTGAGTAATCATGATATCTTTCTTGAATCATAAAATTTTCATCAATATTTACATGAGCACTTTTAATGATCTTTTTCAATCTTAAATTGAAACATATATAAGCTTTACTTTTAGTAGAGTAACCAAGAAAAATACCTTCATCACTTCTTGCATCAAACTTGCCTACTGCTTCATCCCTCTTGATGTAGCACTTTCTTCCAAATATTTTGAAGTATTTTAATGTGGGAACATTACCAAACCATAGCTCATATGGTGTTTTGTCAGCGCCTAGCCTCAATTGAATTCTATTGATGGTATAGACTGTTGTAGTGACCACATCTCTCCAATAGGTGTGTGGAACTTTTCCTTCTATCATAATGGTGCGCACTATTTCAAGGATGATCCTATTCCTTCTCTTTGTAATTCCATTTTGCTAAGGGGTTCTAGGTGCACTTAACTGTCTCTTTATGCCATGTTCTTCGTAGTACTCATAGAATCTGTCAAAGGTGAATTCTCCTCCTCTATCTCAAAAATTTTATCTTTAGTCCAGATTCATTCTCAACCTTAGCTTTGAATATTTTGAACTTCTCAAAAGCTTCTGACTTATCTTTCAAGAACACAACCCACATCATTCTATTATAATCATCAACAAATAAAATAAAATACCTTTGACCATAGTATGATCTTGTTTGAGTTGGACCACATAGGTCTATATGAATTAGATCCAACTTGTTCTCTGCTAAATTCTGTTTGCTCCTGAATGAATTTCTCACATGTTTTACCATCACACATTCCCTGCATACAGTATCAACTAGCTTTTCTATGCTAGGTAGATCTCTTACTGCCTTTATATTTATTATCTTTACTATGCTATCAAAATTGATATGACATATCCTTTTATGCCACAACCAATTGTCATCAACTTTAGCAACAAAACAACTTGCTTATGAATTGAGTTGAAAAAAATTACCTCTTGTCTTTGATCTTGATGCAATCATAACACCATCTTTGTTGTTAATTATGCATTTGTCATCTTTGAATTCCAACTGGTATCCTTTTCCAAGTAACTGTCCAACACTGAGAAGGTTATGTTTCAAACCATGAACATAAATAACATCATCAAATTGGTCTTTCCATCCAAAGTGATGGCTCCTCTACCAACTATTGGTTTAGGAGTGTTGTCTCCAAATCTGACCATACCTCCATTGTATTTTTCCAAATTAACAAACCTTCCTTTATCACTTGTCATGTGATGTGAGCAACCACTGTCTATAATCTAGTATGTCCTTATGTCAGCTTGTGAAATCAATGCAAGCTCTTGATTTCCTTTCTTATCTTCATGAGTTGTCTTGTTATTCATTTTGTCTATAATAGCAATGAATCCAATTTCTTCTTCAATAGATTTATCATCATAAACTCCATCTCCAGCATAGTAGCATTCCTTAGAATACTTAGGCTTGTACTCCTTTTTGAACTTTCTAGCTCCAGTAGGACACTTAGATGCAAATTGACTGATCTTATTACATGAAAAGAAATTAAATGGTAATTGACCTTCATATTTTCCTTTTCCTTTCTTTTCTATTTTAGAAATCATAGCAATGAAATCCTCTAGAGTTTTCTCTTCATCATCACCATCAAAATTACCAAAAGTGTTTGCAGATTTCTTAACATGAACTATTGCTTTGAAGGTTGTTTCACTCTTTGGTTCTATCTTCAATCTTGAAATCTCAAAAGCTGAGAGTTTACTGATCAAATTCTTGTTAGGAATGAATTCTAAAGTGTTTTTCACCCATTCTATAGCATTTTTTGTTGCATTCATGACTATGATTGTCATTGATGTCAACACAATGTTTTATCGAAGACTTGCAGAGAAGAAAACAATGTTTTGATTAGCGCACGTGAAATATTGCAGTTGGAGCTATGTGACATTGAGGATATACTCTTTGATATGTTATATGTCTATGGTTAAGAGAACAAATAGTAATTCTTTTATTCATGAAAGTTATGATCATTTTGGTGGAAGCAGTATTCAGACAGGGTTCCTGAGTAGCAGTTTTTGGAAATCAAATGATATCTCCTAATTAGGATGGAATCTAGCTTTGCATATTTAAAGGGAAGTTAGAGACACATTGATAGTGACATGGATGATAGAACAAACTTTGAAGTCACATGAGTGAATATTTATTGTATTTGGAAGCTGACAGTTTTATGTAATTTTGGTGTAGCGTATGGAATATTTTATTTTGTAATTGTGTGCCAACTCATTTGTAATTATTTGAGTGTGGTATAAAGGAAGGAATTTTTTTTCTTTTTGTAATGTTGATATTTTATGTGGTATGCATGAAGTGAAGAAAAGAGCTAAGTATGAGAGTGAAATTGTGAAGGAAGACATGCGAACTACAGAGATTTGAAATTGAGATCTAATGTAATAGTGAGTGCAGTTTGACATAGTCAAAGAAGAGGTAACATATTATTCTATTGAATAATGCAAAGATTATTTGGATAGTGAGTTCAGTGATCTTACCCTAAAGTTGTTTGGGTAGTGGGTCCTTCTATCTTCCATAACTCTTAACAGGGTTAGAATCTTTTAACAGGGATTCGAAATCTCCTAACAGGGATTTATATGTACTAAATATATTTCATAAGATTCCTGATGGAGTCCATCCTTTCACAAGAAATATTCATATTAGTGCATCTTTTGTGGGCATCATTCCCACTGGGGTTTACTCTTTGATTAAGAGGTTCCCTAGTTAACATATCTTATGTTATTGTGTAATTGTGTATGAAAATCTTTCTATGGTTGGTAATTATATTTCTTACATGGTTTAATGCTGCCGAAGATGATAAAAGTTATAATTATTTGATAACTGATTCACCCCCCCCCCCCCCCCTCTTAGTTATCTTTGTGGACTTTACTTTCTAACAATTGGTATTGGAGTGGTAGGTCCTTGAAAGAGAAGTTTAATAGCTTGAGGAGATCCATGGTGAATTTCAGGAAAGAAAGCCCTAAGTTTGATGGAGTAAATTTTGATAGCTGGAAAGAAAAGATGAAGACACATCTACTATGTTTAGGACCAGGTTATTGGTTGAATACAAAGAATGATAAGAATATTATTGAAGAAGATGATCTTGAGACATGCTCTAATGATGAGAGAGATCTATTCATGTGTAACATACTTGCAAGAGAAGCACTTTTGACAGCACTTCTAGAGAATGAATATAGTCAGGTAAATTTTTTTTAAAAGTCTCATGAAATTTGGAAAGCTTTGCACTCTACTTTTGAAGGTGATGAACATGCAAAAAGAGTTAGATTACATAATTGAATATGTGCATTTGAAGATATAAGAATGTTGGAAGATGAATCTGTTAGAAGCTATATTGGTAGAATGTCAAAAATTGTTGTAGGGATAAAATCTTATGGAGGAACAAAGACAGAGAATGAAGTGATATGGAAAATTCTGAGGACATTGACTCTTGTATTTAAGAAGACAACACAGATGATTGAACAAGTTATACCTCGTAATAAAAACTTTACAAGAGAGACTCTTCTTGGAAGATTGGAAGAAACAGAGATGAACCTGAGGTTATTAGGAGACTTACCTAGAATAGAGACAACATTCAATGCTCTTAGTATTTTCCCTACATTGTCAAGAAGCATCAGTATGATTGGAGATTATGCTGGCAGTAGCAGATCTAGAAATGAAGAAGATAAGAAGATTGAAGAAGGTATTGCCTTGCTTGTGAAAATAGAACTAGATGGTAAGAAATTTTTTAAACGTTGGACTTGTCAAGAATATGGTCATTTTGCATCTAAATGTCCTAAGAGAGTTAAGAAGTACATAAATAATTTCAAGCCTAGAAGATCTAAGGAATGTTATTATGCTAATGATGAAGACCTTGAAGCTAGTATTGAGAGAACTTTAAGTGAAAGTGATACTGAGAATAATGATGAAATAGGATTTGTAGCCATTAAAGAAGAAAATTATGAAACTAATGTTAAGGAAGAAAAATCATTAGTTTCCCAAGTTAAAAAGAAAGCTAATTGGATTATAGACAGTGGTTGTTCACATCATATGATTGGTGATATGAAAAAGTTCATAAAGTTTACCAATTATGATGGACTTGTTAGAGTTGGTAACAATGCACCTTGTTTGATTAAAGGTATATAATCTATTACTTTTGATGGAAAGTCTAATACTGATGATGTTTACTTTGTTGATGGATTGAAACATAATCTTTTGAGTGTTGGACAGTCAGTTGATAAGGGATATCAAGTTTGGTTTACTGAGAAAACTTGTGTGATAAAAGATAAAGATGGAAACCTGATTGGAACTGGATCTAGAACCAGAGTTAATATATTTCAATTGAATCCTAATGAGATGACATGTTTGATTACTAAGATTGATGATAGTTGGTTATGGCATAGAAGGTTTTGTCATATAAACTTTCATAATATTGTGAAAGTGAGTACTACACTTGCAGTAAGCGATTTGCCTAAAATTATGAAGACTACTAACATGATTTGCAAAGAATGTGTGATGGCTAAGCAGAAGAGAAGTTCATTTCCTAGTAAGAAGTTCACATTGGTAGAGAAGTTGGAGATTGTTCATACAGACTTAAGCGGTCCTACCGGGACTAGAGGATTCTATGGAGAAAGGTATTTTATGATTCTTGTTGATGATTTTACAAGAATGATGTAGATTGCATTTTTGAAAGAAAAATCTGAAGCATTTGATAAGTTTAAGATCATTATGACCAAAGTTGAGAATGAATCTGGAATGAAGATTAAATGTTTGAGATCTGATAGAGGTGGTGAATTTACTTCTAAAGAGTTTAACCCTTTTTGTGAAGTGGATGGTATTAAGAAACAGTTTTCAGCCCCTAGAACACCTGAACAAAATGGTATTGTAGAAAGAAGAAATAGATAAGTGACTGAAGCAACAAGAGCTATGTTATTTGAGAATGATTTAGAAAAGACATTTTGGAGAGAAGAAGTGAATACAATAGTATATACAATGAACATAGTACATATCAAAGTAGACACAGACAAGACACCTTATGAATTATGGTTTGGACATGCACCCTTAGTTAAGTATTTTAAAATTTTTGGAAGCAAATGTTATATAAAGAGAGATGATGATATTGGAAAGTTTGATCCTAGAACTGATGAAGGTATTTTTATTGGATATTCTTTGGAGATAAAATCATATAGATGTTACAATAAGAGAACTAAAACTATTGTTGAGAGCGCAAATGTTAAAGTTGATGAAAAGTTCAAAATTTAGGAAAGAATGCTTGATTATGAATCTGATGAAGAAGCTCATCCTAAGCCTAACACTGAAACTACTGAATTATTCTATGAAACTGATAGTGAATTGTTGAATGAAAGTCATGTTGAAGAAACCAGAGAGGAATCTAGAGAAGAATCTATAGTTGAAGCAAGATTTGTGACTATGACAACAAACAGGTATTTATCAAGACATCATCTTGTTGAACAAGTTATTGGAAGTTTGGACAGAGAAGTTCTAACTCAGAATAAGGTACATTTATGTCTCATTTCCCAAATTGAACCTAAATCTACTAGTGAAGCTTGTGAAGATGAACAAGATGAAGGAACAAGGAGAAGTTGTAAGAAACAAAGCAAGATTAGTATGTAAGGGTTACTCACAACAAGAAGGAATTGACTATGAAGAAACTTTTGCACCAATAGCAAGAATCGAACTAGTAAGAATGTTTTTGGCCTATGTAGCTTTTAAGAAATTCAAATTGTATCAAATTGATGTGAAGTCAACATTTTTGAATGGAGAATTGGAAGAAGTCTACATTGAGCAGCCTGAAGGTTTTTCTTTGACTCAAGAAGGAGACATGGTATGTAAACTGAAGAAAGCATTATATGGACTAAAGTAAGCACCTAGAACTTGGTATGCAAGACTAGATAAGTATTTATTAAAATTAGGATTTGCTAAAGGAAAACTAATAGCAATCTATATACAAAAGAAATTGAAAATGGTTTGTTGATTATAATTATTTTTGGAGGAGAAGATGAGGCTAGCGACAAATTTGCTGATGAAATGAAGACTAAATTTGAAATGAGTATGATTGGTGAGATGAAATACTTTTTGGGATTATAGATAACACAAAACAATGATGGTATCTTTGTAAGTCAGATAAAGTACTTGAATGATTTGCTGAAAATATTTGGAATGGAGGATTGTAAACCAGTTGGAACACCTATGGTAACTAGACATAAGTTATCTAGCATAGATGAAACACTGATAGTTGAGTAGAAGAAATACAGATCCATGATTGGAGGATTATAGTATTTGACACACACAAGACCGGATATAGCACATTCAGTTGCAATTGTAGCAAGATTTCAAGCTGAACATAGAGAATCACATTATCCAGCAGTAAAGAGGATACTGAGATATTTAAGAGGCAAAATGAACTATGGATTGTGGTATGAAAAATCTAATAATTTTACCCTATGTACATATACAGATGCTGATTGGGGAGGCAGTGTTGATGATAAGAAAAGCACCAGTGGAGGAGCATTTTTTCTTAGAGGAAGATTAGTTTCTTGGTTAAGCAAGAAGTAGAATTGTATTTCACAAAGCACAGTAGAAGCAGACACTGTAGCAGCAGCAAAAAATTGTAACTAGATAATTTGGATGAAGCAAATGCTGAAGGATATTGGAATTAAATTTGTTGAACCTATTGTTATACATTGTGACAACACTAGTACAGTCAGTATGTCTAAGAATCCTGTACTACATTCTAAGACAAAACATATAGAGATCAAGTATCATGTTGTAAGAGAGAAAGTTGCTGAGAAAGAAGTTAGACTAGAGTACATAAGCACAAAGGAATAGATAATAGACATATTTACAAAGCCCTTGCCTAAGGATACATTTGAGTATCTAAGAGGTATGCTTGGGGTTATGCCCTAGTCTACTTTTGATTAATGATACAGTTGGTTGCATTCATCCAGTAATATATGAGCCCTATCTTTCTTCTAGACTGGGTGTTGGTACTTCCTCTATGGGGGAGTATGTCTATTTGAGCTGAGTCATGAGGACTCTAGTAAATGTATTTTTCTGAAAAGTGTCTTTTGACATTGAGTTGTTGTTGACATAGTGATGAAATTTCTTTCATTGATGTCAATGGGGGAGAAGTATGCATGAAAAATAATATGAGAAAACAATATGAGAGAATTGAACAGGATAACAAAGCAAGATTTGATTGATGAAGAGGATTTGAAGAAGCAGTGTTGCAGTATTGGATTTTTGGAACATTGGATATTTTTCATTTATGTTGCCATCAATGCTAATGGGGGAGATTGTTAGGAATGAATGCTAAAGTTTTTGGCACCCATTCTGTAGCAATTTTTGTTGCATTCATGACTATGATTGTCATTGATGTCAACATCATGTTTTACCAAAGACTTGCAGAGAAGCAAACAATGTTTTGATTAGCGCACATGGGATATTGCAGTTGGAGCTATGAAAAATTGAGGATATACTCTTTGATATGTTATATGTCTATGGTTAAGAGTGCAGATAGTAATTCTTTTATTCATGAAATTTATGATCATTTTGGTGGAAGCAGTATTCAGGCAGTGTTCCTAAGTAGTGGTTTTTGGCAATCAGATGATATCTCCTAATCAGGATGGAAGCTAGCTTTGTGCAGTTAAAGGGAAGTTAGAGACATATTTATAGTGATGTGGATGACAATGAAATCTTTGAAGTCACACGAGTGAAGATTTATTGTATTTGGAAGCTGACATTTTTATGTAATTTTGGTGTAGCGTATGGAATATTTTATTTTGTAATTATGTGCCGACTCATTTGTAATTATTTGAGTGTGGTATAAAGGAAGGAATGTTTTTCCTTGTTGTAATGTTGAGATGTGATGTGTTATGCATGAAGTGAAGAAAAGAGCTAAGTGTGAGAGTGAAATTGTGAAGGAAGACATGTGAAGTACAAAGATCTAAAATTGAGATCTGATGTAATAGTGAGTGTGGTTTGACACACTCAGAGAAGAGGTAACATATTATTCTTTTGAATAATGCAAAGATTATTTGGATAGTGAGTTCAGTGATCTTACCCTGAAGCTATTTGGGCAGTGGGTGCTTCTATCTTCCATAACTTTTAACAGGGTTAGAATCTTTTAACAGGGATTCAAAATCTCCTAACAGGAATTTATATGTACTGAATGTATTTCATAAGACTCCTAATAGAGTCCATCCTTTCAGAAGGAATATTCATATTAGTGCATATTTTTTGGGCATCATTCCCACCGGGGTTTACTCTTTGATCAAGAGGTTCCCTAGTTAACATATCTTGTGTTATTGTGTAATTGTGTATGAATATCTTTCTATGGTTTGTAATTATATTGCTTACATGGTTTAATGTTGTTGAAGATGATAAAAGTTATAATTATTTGATAACTAATTCACCCCCCCCCCCCCCCCTCAGTTATCTTGGTGGGCTTTACTTTCTAACAAGTCACTCTCTTGAAATTAGATGTAGGCTGCATGGTTTCATCAAGGATGTTGATATTGCTTTCATATTTGGGAATAAGAGTAGTCATCAACTTGTCCATGATGTCCTCCTCTAAAATCTTTCCACCATTGTTTCTGATTCTAGCAACTACTTTATTTATCCTCTGATTATAAGCTCTGATGTTTTCTTCGGGCAACATCTCTAATGCATTGTATCTTTTCTTCCATTTCTTTCTGCGCACATCCTTTTCTTGTTTTTCTCCTTCAAATATGTGTTCTAGGTGCTTCCATATTTTGTTGGTTGTATCCACCTTTTTTATTTTTTAAAACTCACCATCAGATAGGGTGCTAATAAGGAATTCTATAGCAATAGCATTCTGATGAAACAATTCCTTTTGTCTATTATTAGCATCTTCTTGTGCAAGGTCTTCTAGGGTGGCTGATGAAGGGTGCTCCCCTTAATACCAGAAACACATAACAGAAATAGAGAAATAACAACAATAATATGCAAGAACAGAAAATTGGCTTCTTATTATCTCCACAAATGTGGAATTACAAACTTTCAGAATTACAATATGCAAAGCCACATGGGCATTCCCTTACAATATTCTGTAGGACAAAGCCTTGAATCAATACCCAGATCTACTACCCAGAACTATTCTGAACTGCCTAAGACAATAATACAGCCTTCCTTATATAGGCAATTTTTTCACCACCTGGGAAGGTTCCAAAATTTTAGCCAATAAGGCCGACCAAACTTAGAATTATTTTATTTTACATTTTATTACATTATAGTCGGCTCAAGATAACCTTTGAAACCCGAACATAAATTTTGAAGAAAATTATTTTCTGCCATTTCAGGTGGCCCAACTTTCGAAGACCATAAGTCATCACCAGTTGACCTGATCGGCTATTATAACCCCATTTCGAAAACCCCACGAAGCGCTCTACAGGCTTGACCGGTGCAAGCACTTGTCACCCAAATTTTTAACCTCATCTGGGGCCTCTAAAGCCTTCAAAACTGAGTTCAAAGTTTATGTACCCTACTGCCAATATCGAAAATCTTCAATATCTTCCAATATACACTTGATCTGGCAATGAAACTTTACTGGCAGACTTATACAACCAAAATGAACCTCCAAGAAAGAAATCAGATCATTCTGAGCACATACGAAAATTACCAAAAATAGTAACTTTCCATCAATAGCAGCTCTACACAAAATAGCCCTTATTGAATATAAAAATAGAAATTTTTTTATTTTTTTTGGGTGATGCAAGATTGCTCTCACACCTAGGATGCTGCTGCATCAGACATCGAGGGTAATTTGAGAAGTGACCCTGTCACGACTCAGGTGTGCAGAGGAAAATCAAGACGGTTAACCTCCTCCTTTGTTAGCCATGATGAATCTTCTATAGGCCATCCTTTCCATTTGACCAAATACTCTTCATATGTCATATTCCTTATGCTTCTGCCAACATGATTGTCCAGTATGTCTTCAATCTCCTTGATATCTGAACTGGTTGCTGGAATACCCACTGTGCTGCTACAACCTCATCTTCAACACCTCCTTCATGATACTCTGTCAAATCTGAAATGTTAAACACCGCTAAAATTCAGCTCACTAGGCAATTCTACCTCATGCATTTCCTGAATCATGCTTCTTCAATATCTTACATGGTCCAAACTTCTTCATTTTCAGCTTGTTATATGTACCAACCAGAAATCGCTCCTTCCGCAAATGAACCATGACTTCATCCCCAACCTAAAATTCCTTATGCCTCTTTTTCTCATCTGCCTTAGCCTTATACTACGCATTCATCTTGGTAATATGCTTCCTCACCTCCTCATGGATGTTCTTCAAATGTTCTGCAAAATCCTCAGCCTCAGCACTACTTATTTCTCCTTTATCTATATTTCTCAATTCAGATACATTTCTTGGACTACTTCCATATACAATCTGGAATGGTGATTTACCAGTGCTCCTATTGATAGAATTATTGTATGCAAATTCTGCCTGTGGTAAAATCAAATCCCATCCTGTTGGCTTATCCCCAACCAAACATCTCAGCAGATTTCCCAAACTTCTATTCACCACCTCTGTCTGTCCATCAGTCTGTGGATGATGTGATGAACTAAACCATGTAGTCTCACCACTTCTCTGAAAAATAATTTTTCTACATGAACAGCATCATTAGTCTTCTTGCAGGGAATGAAATGTGTCATATTTGAAAATCTGTCAACTACTACAAAAATTGAATCATGTCCCCGCTGTGTCATCGGTAAACCAAGAATAAAGTCCATACTGATATCCTCCCAAGGCTTCTCTGGTATAGGCAATGGCTGATACAACCCTGTATTCTACTTCACTCCTTTTTCCATCTGACATACTCTGCAACTTTGTACAAACTTCTTCACATCTTGCTGCAACTGTAGCCAATAATAATTCTCACTAACCAAACCAAGGGTTTTATCATGACCAAAATGTCCAGCCAATCCTCCGCTATGCTTCTCCTTGATGAGGTTCTCCCTCATAGAACTTCGTGGAATGCACAACTGACTCCCTCTGAATAGCATATCATCCTGGATGATGAAATCCAACCATTTTGTCCTGTCTAGAGTAACAGGTTCTGTACAAGCTTTCCAAGCTTCACCAAAATCAAGATCCTCTAGATACAAATTCTTGAGTTCCTTGAACCCAACCACTTCAATCTGCATTTTTGTCAGCAATAGTTGCCTTTTTCTAAGAGCATCTGCAACCCTATTAGACTTTCCACTCTTGTGTTTCAAAACAAATGTATAACTCTGCAAAAACTCAACCCATTTCAAATACCTTTGATTCAATTTTCCTTGACTATTCAAATATTACAAAGCTTGATGATCAGTATACAAAAAAAACTCCTTAAAAAGTAGATAATGTCTCCACTTCTTTAATGCCTAAACTATAGCATAAAATTCCTGATCATAAATAGAATATTTCCTCTTGGCATCATTTAACTTCTCACTGAAATCAGCAACAGGTTTACCTTCTTGGCTCATAACAGCTCCTATTACAGTACCACTAGCATCACAATCTACTTGAAACACCTTATTAAAATTTGGAAGTGCTAAAATAGGTTGTTCTGTAACTTTTTGTTTCAACAATTGAAAACTCTTTTCTGCCCCATTAGTCCACTTAAACTCTTTTCTATCCCCTCTCATTGTTTCAGTCAAGGGTCCACAAATACTGCTAAAATTTTTGATAAACTTTCTGTAAAAGCTAGCTAGACCATGAAAAGATCTTACCTCAGTAGCACTCCTTGGAGTAGGCCATTCAAAGATAGTCTGTACCTTCTCTGGATCCATTTTTAGACCTTCTCCTAAAACTACAAATCCCAAATACACCAACTTTCTTCACAAAACTGCACTTCTTCAAATTAATCAACAATTTCTCTTCTCTCAACTTCTCAAATACCATACGAATATGCATCATATGCTCATCCAATGTCTTACTAAAGATCAAAATATCATCTAGGTAAACAATGACAAACTTACCCAAAAATTCTTTCAGAACCTCGTTCATGAGTCGCATGAAAGTGCTCGGTGCATTGGTTAGCCCAAAAGGCATGACTAACCACTCATATAGTCCTTCCTTTATCTTGAAGCTAGTCTTCCATTCATCTCCTTCTCTGATCCGAATCTGATGATATCCACTCTTCAGATCTATCTTTGAGAAATACACAGCTCCACTCAAATAGTCCATAATATCATCCATTTGTGGCAATGGAAACTTGTACTTGATTGTGATCTTATTTATTGCCCTAGAATCTGTACACATCCTCCATTCTCCATTCTTCTTTGGTGCTAATACCACTGGTACAGCATAGGGACTCAGACTCTCATGGATCAATCCTTTCTGTAATAGTTCATGTACTTGTCTGTTCAACTCCTGACTTTCTGCAGGTGTCATTCTGTGTGCTACCTTATTCGGTAAACTTGCTCCTGGGATCAAGTCCATCTGATGACTGATCTTCCTGACTGGTGGTAATTCATCATGCAAGTTATCGGATACAATATCCTGAAACTCATTCAACAAATCTGTAACTTCTACAGGAACATCTTCTACTTTCTCTTTACCAGCTTTTGGAATTAAAGCAAAACATACATGCTCATGCCTCATACCATCTAGGAAATTTCTTCCATCAACAAAAGTTATCCTTGCATTACCACATACCTTTTCTTCAGTCTCTTTCAATGGTTTTAGCTTATGTCGCACTCCATCCTTTGTCAGGGAATAGGTATTTGCACGACCATCATGTACAACACATCTGTCAAACTGCCATGGTCTACCCAACAACATATGACATGCATCCATAGATATGATATCACACAATACCTCATCTTGGTATCCGCCAATCTTGAACTTCACCAGGCATTGTTCATTGACCATGACCCTGTGGTCATCCTATACCCAGGCAATCCGATATGGATGTGGGTGTTTCTGTCTCTTGAGCTTCAACTTTGTCACCATCTCTTCTGACACCAAATTGTCAGTGCTTCCACTATCAATAATCACATTACAACATTTACCTTCACACTTGCACCTGGTGCGAAACAGGCTCCTCCTTTGCTCAGGTTCATTCTCACCACTCAACAGGACTCCTTTGTTAATCAACGTTTCTCCTCTTTCAGTATCTTCAAAATTTGATGATCTGGCATCTTCATCTACATGTGCAACTCTGGCCTAGCCTTCATTTCTCCTATCTATTCTACCTTGACGCTAAGGACATTCAAATGCCCAATGACCTTCTTCTCCATAATGAAAACATATTCCACGGAAGCCACCTCTTCCAGATCCTTGTCCTCTTCCTCTTCCTCTCTAATCTCTATTATTCTTATCCTAGAAGCGATTGGAATTATTTTCTCACTGATTCTAACTGCTACTAGCCTCATCCTTCTTTTTCAGATCTTCATTTCGGCCACCATATGACCATCCACCAGATCGTCCACCGCGACCTCTTCCATTTTGTCTGCTCTCAAACTTCTTGTTCAACTTTTCCTCTACTTTTAGGGCAAACTGGTATGCCTCTTCAATACTATTCATTCGAACCAGATTCAGTTCCTCCTGAATGCTTGGCCTTAACCCATTAAGGTATCAGGCAATTTTCTCCTTATCAGCTTCTGCATGGCCTGTTCTGATGAGAAGTCGATAGAACTCCTCTGTATACTCCTAAACAGATCTTCCTGCTTGCTTCAAACTCTACATTTTCTTCAGTAGGTCAAGCTCATAATCAATAGGAATGAATTGTCGCTTCAATTTATCCACCATCTGATCCCATCTCATGATTTTCTCCTTTCCCCTTCTATTTCGCTCCAACTGAATCTCTTGCCACCATATCTTTGCATGACCTTTCAGTCTGGCCTTCGGAAATTTGACCCTATCAGGATCCTCAACATCTTCATACTCAAAATATTCCTCACATTCATTGATCCAGTCGATCAATTCTTCTGGGTTAAGATTTCCAAAAAATGTAGGAACCTCAATCTAAGGTCTTTTCCCAATCTTAGAAATGGCCCAAAAAAGTCTTTCTTCCTCCTGGTTCACAATTTTGACTTCTCCTTCTTGATATTCTTCTTCAGCTTCATCCTCACTTTCATCTCTGACATTAAGATTCATTCCTCTACGAATCTCTTCTTGCAAGGCTCTCACTTGTCTCTGCAGTGCCCTAACCTCAGGTGTTACAACACCAGCTCTTCCGCCATGTTCCCTTCGTGGAGGCATTTTCGCGATGCGAGCTAAAACCCTAGCCACGGTCCTGGTGCAAACTGCCTCACAGTCGGCGATCTATTTACACACTCAGGAACTCCTACTCTGATACCACTTGATGAAGGGTGCTCCCCTTAATACCACAAACACATAATAGAAATAGAGAAAAAACAACAATAATATGCAAGAATAAAAAATTGGCTTCTTATTATCTCCACAAATGTGGAATTACAAACTTTCAGAATTACAATATGCAAAGCCACATGGGCATTCCCTTACAATATTCTGTAGGACAAAGCCTCGAATCAATACCCAGATCTACTACCCAGAACTATTCTGAACTACCTAAGACAATAATATAGCCTTCTTTATATAGGCAATTTTTCCACCGCCTGGGAAGGTTCCAGAATTTTAGCCAATAAGGCCGACCAAACTTAGAATTATTTTATTTTACATTTTATTACATTATAGTCGGCTCAAGATAACCTTTGAAACCCGAACATAAATTTTGAAAAAAATTATTTTCTGCCATTTCAGGTGGCCCAACTTCCGAAGACCATAAGTCATCACCAGTTGACCCGATCGGCTATTATAACTCCATTTTAGAAACCCCACGATGCGCTCTACAGGCTTGATTGGCGCGAGCGCCCATCACCCAAATTTTTGACCTCATCTGGGGCCTCTAAAGCCTTCAAAACTAAGTTCAAAGTTTCTGTACCCTACTGCCAATACCGAAAATCTTCAATATCTTCCAATATACACTTGATCTGGCAATGAAACTTTACTGGCAGACTTATACAACCAAAATGAACCTCCAAGAAAGAAATTAGATCATTCTGAGCACATACAAAAATTACCAAAAATAGTAACTTTCCATAAATAGCAGCTCTACACAAAATAGCCCTTATTGAATATAAAAATAAAATTTTTTTTTTTTTTTTGGGTGATGCAAGATTTCTCTCACACCCAGGATGCTCCTGCATCAGTAGCTATCTTGGCTGCTTTGATAGTCACATCAAAAACTTCAAAACCAATGCACTGCAAATTTTTCACCATATTGTTCTTCCAATCAAGATAATTCTCTCCATCAAACTTAGGACATTCTTTCCTAAAGTACACCATCTAATCAACCTCAAGCTATTGAACTTTCTCTCTGAGGCACTTGGCTCTGATACCAATTGTTATTAATAGTCCAAAGAGATAACTGAGAGGGAGGGGTGAATTAGTTATCTATAAGATACAATTATTTATCCAATTAAGTATACTTAAACATAAAGCATAAACACAATGAAAGAACACAAGAACACAACACCAATATTTTGGTTATGGGGAAACCCAAATAGGTAAAAACCTCGGTGGGAATTGACACGCACTAATATTCTGTACTAGAGTATTATGATCCTTCTTAGAAGATCCTTAAACCTGTTAGGAGTTTCTTTACAATATATTTAGTACAATAGACCTGGTCAAGGGTCAGACCCTATTAGGATTCTTTTACAATTTTCCTTGTTAGGGGAGAGGATGCACTGTCTGAGAGCTCACTGCTCAAATGGACGAAGGCTACAACCTTCTAAATAACAGATACACACTATATATGGATCTTGGTGAACTACACTTTGACCTGCTATCTGGATCAGTTCTAATGAATAGCACAAGTACTTTACTTGGTCACACAGACCTTCTTTTGATGGCTCAACACTTCACACACTCTGCTCTACTTTGCTTAATCAACTATGAACCACACTTTAGCAATCACAAATGATTGCCTATAAATATCTTTCCTCCAAATGATATAATCAATTCATCCTATTAGAACAACCTTGAAATCATATTAGAGAAACCATAACAAACTCCAACAAACATTTTGTCAGCTCTACTATGTATGCAACACATTCTAGGACATGTTCAATAAGATAATTGTAGACGCATGATACACACTATCGGCTCTACCAAAACAACTAGATCTTTCTCGTCAAGATGAGTTAACTTATGCACTCTAACTAAACATCAATAACTATCCTATAAGCTTAAATCCAAGGGCACATACCCATAGGATAGGCACTACATAACTAATAAAATCTCTCTCGGCTCTTCTGAATAAACACAGGAAACTGTTGCTAGTGAATAGCGACTGCATAACTTCACTTCTACTGATCAACAGACTATGCGTCCATAACTAAAACACTAGTAACATGTCTTCAACATATATCCAAGAGCGCAAGGCTTCATGATAACTATACAGATAATCAAACATAGAACACTACTTGTAACTCTGTCAGGAATAGGATGGACACCAACTGCTATATAACTATCTGTACTAATATTTAACCTCTATGCCCATGATATCATGTCCATGCTACATATACATAAATCTTACTACATAAGACTTCCACGCATGCTACTTTCCATATGTGGTGATCAATGACAAACATACAGTTAGTACTAGCCTGCTGGCAAATCTCCAATAGTAATGCCTTGTCATCTCATTGGGGGACTCATTCAGGCATGTTAATCTTATCAAATATATGACTTCCTTAATAAGGACTCTTGAATAAATTTGTGCATATAGATTTCAATAGAAATTATAAGAATTTATTTTGTCGTAATTGTCTGACTGGACATATATTCGTAGTTTTACTGTATAACTTCATCATCTTTGTTCAAGGTATAGAGGTGGGATCAAAACTAGAGAAAATGAGTATTTGACTCTAGGGTTTGGTTCATTTGCCTCTTTATTTTCTCCTCTTCTCTAGTGAGTGGAAGATGTGGAATTTAAACAAGCCAAATGAATCACAACAATGGCTAGTCATGCTATGTGAAGGTGAATCTCAATGGTATAGTTTGAATCCTACCCCTTTACCTATTTGAATTGTGGAGATGGGTATAAAGTGAAATAGGTGTGATAAGAAATGGGTTGATTGCATGGAGATAGGTGTTAAATGAATCAGTTGTGATAAGATATGGGTTCATTGCATAGAGATGGGTGATAAATGAATCAATTGTGATAAGAAATGGATTCATTGCAGGGATTATTAGAGTAAATGCACGATGTAGTTAAATCCTAAAAAATCTTATCTATCTATTATCTAATTATTTCCTAACTCTTTTAAGTTGTGCTTAACACATGATAGGCTTGGTCAACAAAAGATTTTGCAACTGAGTCAACCAAAGCACATGTAGAGATAAGTTGGTTGGGAAGTGAAGAAATATCAAACATTAGAATAGTAGCCTCTTTTCTTTACAAGGATCAAATAATTAAATCCGTGAAAAATTAGTTAAGTACCCCTTTGAAGAAAAGCAGACTAGAAAGCCTGAAATATGGAACTATACAAGGTATAGCAGTGTGCTTATGGAATGTTGCCCATGTAGTAGCACTTTTGTACACTACAATTCTTTTGGAGCAACATCAGGCCATCTTTAAAAATAGTATAAGAGCATACCAACTCTTCTCATTAACAATACCCTCCATAACTAAGCTATGGACAACTATTCTTTCATTTTTTAGGGCCATGAAATTCCTCACTCTAGTGATGAATATATTAAGAACAAATACCCAAATAGATGGTGGCATGGAATTTGAATTCATAGAAGGCCATATTAAGTTCCAAAATGTGATTTTCTATTACCCATCTTGATCAAAAGCTCCTGTTCTCAAAAACTTTAGTGTTTTTGTAAATGTAGGTACAACATTGGCCTTGGAGGGTGCAAGTGGAGTAGGAAAGTCTTATGTCATAGCCTTGATAGAAATATTTAATGATCCTCAACATGGTGAAATTGTCATAGATAGAAGAGATGCTAAACTCTACAAATTAAAATGGCTTAGAACTTATATTGGACTGGTACAACAGGAGCCCTTGCTATTCTCTACTTCAATAAAAGAAAATATTCTATATAGAAATGAAGGTGCTTCATAATCTGAGATCATAGCAGCTGTAGAAGTAGCAAATGTTCATACATTTGTGAGCAATCTTCCAAATGGATACGATACACTTGTGGGAGATAAGGGTTCTCAGCTATCTGGAGGTTATAAACAGAGGATTGCAATAGCTAGGATAATTCTAAAAAGGCCTTCAATTCTATTACTTGATGAAGCTACAAGTGCTCTGGATGTTGAATCTGAAGTTCTGATTGTGGAGGTATTAGACAAACTTTATAAATCATACAAGTACACTAGACTTTTTGTTGCTCATAGGCTATCCACAGTTGTAAATTCAGATGTCATTATAGTTATGGAGAAGGGAAAATTATGGAGGTGGGTACTCATTCAAATCTAATAATGTCTGAGGAAGGACTCTACACACAAATGCTAAAATTGCAGAAGATACCTACCAATACAATTGAGGAATAATATTGTAATATTTTTTATTGATTAATTAACAATTTAACCTTGGCTTAATTCAATGATATTGTTGTAAGTTAACTAGACTACAAAGTCAAAGTCATCTATTTCCTACAAATTTGAAGACTAAGAGTTACAACATTGTAGAGTGGATAGTGATAAATAGTTCCAGACTTCAAACATGCAAAACCCCCAAGACTATCCCAATTTGCACCAATGTCTGACACTTTTTGGCCAAGTGCATATTTAAACCTTTCTATCAATTTGGACACCCTTAGGACTAGGGTTCCTTTCTCCATAGTGCAACATTTTTGGCTCTAGATTGGAGTTACATCCTCTTGCATCTCATTTCCAGATCTGAGATTCTGCATTGGTTTACTATTTGTATCTTACTATTTATGCTGAAAGTTATCAATTTTCTATCATTTTACCTAGTTCATTCACACACATTGCACAATCTCAAATCTATAGAAATAAAAAACAAGTCATAAACCCACTTAGTTTTCAATTTTTCTATTAGGGCATTAGCCAAACCTCTTTTATGCTTCCAATGGTATTCAATATATATTTGAAATCTTAGTTTGCATTACTAGGCTAGGATCTCATTTCCAAGTTTCCTACATATCACAATGGTAGTCACATGATGATGATCCCAATAGTAAACCAATGTTCCAATAATCTACATAAGATTAAAAACACTTCTCAAATGGCCTCACACCTTATACACATAAAATGTCATACCTAAAGGAACCTATAAGCATATGTACCATCCTGCACTAACTCTTGTAGCAGCTTGCATAATTCTTGTAACATCCTAAAAAATACCTATAGTAGCCTAAAAGATGCTTGTAGAAGCCTACATGTTACCCTACAGTATATACCTCACTTTGAAACCTTCACAGTTCAAACTACTCAACTAGTTTCAGACCAGATCATGTGCAATCCATTAAACTTTTAAACTAACATTAAATAAATAATGTTTGGTTGTTATTATTGCATTAGATAGCTAGAAGTGAGCATTTACCAGCTCAATGTTCCTATGCTAGCCAAATATCAGAAGCAAAGAAAGTAACATTCCATGGGGACAAGTCCCAAGAGTACAATTGACATCCTAAACATCCCAAGGACTTGAGAACTTGAAGGGGCTCCCATTTTCCAAGAATGGATAATCTATTCCATTTGGTGGATGCAACTAGAAAATGTATATTTTTAAGGAAATTAATATAAAAACCACTTAAACACTTAAATCGGGGAGTCCCCATAATTCAGAAAAAAAAAATTGCTATACCCAAAACTTTGTCCGCACACCTCATCCCAGAAAGTCAAGAACCATCAGTAGGCACAAAAATATTAATTGAGATTGTGCCAAATAGGGTTCTACTACAATTGTATGATTGATAATTACTAATTATTAGTTAGTTGAGGTTGGACCATGGAGAAAAGGATAATAGTGTGATGTCCCCTTTTGGGATGATCCTAAATCTGGCCCTAAAATCATAAGTCCAATTAAAATAAGAAGCATAATATAGTTAGAATTATATCTTTACCAAAAAAGTGTATTTATCAAGATTAATCCTAGTTTAGATCTTGCAATCATATTAGGCAATATTTGAAATATAATTCATACAGCCAATTATTGACTCTGACTTAATTAGACTATGATATTGTGGGAGTGATCTACAAAGTCAAAGAACTCTATTTGATCTTTGAGTAGGACTGATTCCTTTAGTTGATTCCAAGTTTCTTGTTGAATCCTTGAGTTGAATTAATCTACTTAAAGTGATAGTAGAGGGATCTTCATCAGAGAGAGAAGAAGGTAATCTATGTGCATGGGAATATTGTGAGGAGAAAATCAGATTTGTATTACAGATTTATCACAGATGTTACAATAGAAAAAGGAAGTTGTTCATAATAGAGAATTTTCAATGGAATCAGTCATTTTAATTTATGAAACTATATTGTTGTACATATATCCATCAATGTCTCAGTTTGCTATACAACTAATAGTTTAAATTAACAACTAACAATTAGATCCTAATCAAGTAAAAGTAAAGTTTTATAGCACGCACCTCAAGTTTATCACTGCTAGTACTATAAATATCATGCACATCCTATTTGAAATCAGCATAATCACCATCATCATTGTCTTCTACTTTTCATTTTTCTTTCATATGTTTTCTCTGCATGTGGGTTTAATCATGAAAGGTTAACATAGCTCAAGTAAAGAAAGAAAAAGATACAAATAAAATTTCATAATAACTATTATATTACCTCAGCTTCAACAAAACTATGATTGGGCTGCACATTCTTATCCACTAGTTCATCATCATGCACATTCTTGGGCTCGATGTTCTTTAGTTAGTTTCTTATTCAATACATTTTTGTCTATTGATGAACATTGGTAGACTTTATATTGGAGCTTCTTGTTTGATTTTCCTTCTTCCATCTTGTAGTTGAGCATGGATATTTCCAATAAAGATACAAGGGACTATCTAAATTAACATCTTCTTTATGGATATGTAGCTAGTGCACAAACTAGAAATGCTTCTATATATTCTTAAATCTTTGCACAATAAGTGTGTCAGTGTCATTTTAAATCAAGTGGAGGCATTTTGTTACATGCAAAAATGAGTATAGGAGCAGTCTGTTTTTGAAACAACACAGTATGGAGCATTTCGAATGGCTATTTTTTCTCTCAGAGGATTACCAGATGAAAAATAAATAAATGTTCAAGTGCCTAGATTTACAATGATAGTCCATATTGAACATCCAATGCTAAACGGATAACCACAAGCATTAAAAATCTAAGTGCCTTCCTGAGAGAAATTTTAAAAAATTAAGGAACCATGATTTGAGTGTCCACGGTAGTTACATCGATCACTTAAAAAATTTGGGGCATGTGTTTTAAAGCATAACAGGTGATAAGCCTAGTTTATGGTTATTTAGTTTATAGTTTTCTGATTTAGACTTAAAGTATTTCATGATTTTTCATAAGCAATATTCAGACTTTCTATGTTTCTATATTGTGACTATGTGTGTATTCGATACTTTTACGACTAAAGAAATATGCAAAATATATATATAGATTATGTGATTATGTATGATGAAATCTAGTATTCTTTCCATTCTGCATTAATGGGGTAGTGTTCCTGTAGCCTTGTGATGAGGATACACTAAAGTAGGAAGACTGATTATGAATCTTTATCTTGGCTATGTGTTGCAGTTTTTGGTGTGCTAATGTCTTGCAAGGAAGAATAAGTCAGTGGGTAATGAAGACTCAGCATCAGAGTGGCCTGATCAAGACAAATAACTACTTTCAAGTTTCATAATAGTTCCACTATTTCTAGTTACTAGAAGTTGTTGTTGCAGATCGAGTCAATTCAATTATCGGGTGTTTCGGAGGAAATCTAGCACTCATGCATTCCTATATTCCGATGAATTTGAATGCAATTTACTCCTACATTAAATGTCTTGTAACTAAAATTTTTTGTATCCATGAATTGGAGGATCCTAGTTATTGGGATTTTTTTTTCTAGTTTCCTATAAATAAGCTAGAGTTCGTGATTCTTGGTTAGCTAGATGTTCAAGAAATCCTCTTTGTAATCCAACAAATAGTGAATATAGTCTTGTTATTTCATCTTGTTACTGGATGTTTCCATGAATGAATAAATAATATTTTCAAACTTTAGTCTTTGAGTTTTCAATTTAGTCACTCTTCCATGGGGGCCCACATGGATGGTGAACTTAGTTCATGCTTAAGTAGGGATTAGACTTAAGTTTTCTTAGAGTAGTTATACTATGTTCCTCTTGCAACCACTTAGTAAAAAAACTATTGGTTGTTCCCTATAGCATGAATGCTTAGCTAGGTTTATTATTTTCAGCATTATCTTAAGTTCTAAATTAATTTTTTATTTCCATTACTAGCATATATTTCCCGCAGCATCATCTTTATTTAGTTGTAATGACTTCAAAGGTGAATTAGAGCATATACTTTGGAGCCACCATTTTAAGTTTATGTTCCCATATTGATAAATTGAATGATTTCAATATGCTATTTTAAGTATGACACTTGATGCTATTTAACCATAGGATCATTGTAAAAGGATGTCCAATCCTTTATTACTAAAGGTATTATACTGACCAACCATTTTTGGTGTCATTACCGGGGATGGTGTCAATCTAGTTCAACCCTGAAGTCATTATGTTAGTTTAAATTTTGCATTAGTTTACATGCATAAAAGAAGAAGAGACCATCTTGGGAAATTCCTTCCTCACATTATTCAGGATGAAGCATTTGAGGTTTTTAATCCAAAGCTTGAGGAACCCCCATTCAAGAACATACAATAAGAAGAACCATCTGAGAATTTATTTGTTGATGCATATGAACAATTGCCTTCACCTTCATCCTCTGAAGAGTCATACCATCTAAAAAACCTTTTTGCTAACCCATAATATCAGGATAATCCACTTTTCCTCATTGTTTATCAGCCACAATAGGAAAGACCTCCTCCAACAATGGCTCATCCAACCTTTCCTTTCCCTATCCCTACTCAACAAGGTAATCAAAAATTGAAAAACATACCTAATGTTGGACTTTCAAAATTCTACAGCCTTATCACAAAAGACCCCAAGACCTTACTCTTTGAGTTTGACATCCTCTGCAGGAACTATGACTATACAACTAATGCCCACAAGATGAAGTTGTTTTCATCCACTCTAAAAGAGATTTCCTTAAGATGGTTCATGGGGTTAGGTGCCAATGCTGTAGAAGATTGGAATGCAATGAGTAATTTTTTCCTATCAAAGTATAAAGAGTATTATAGGGTATGAGATCTGAAAGGCAATGACATTTTTAAAATATCCCAAAAGGAAGATGAAACCTTGGAGGATTATGTGTCAAGGTCCATGTTTAACATGCAGTGTAATACATAGCACCAACTGAACAAAGAATCACAAAAGAATCTTTTCCTAACAGGTGTGCATGATGCCAGGATTAAAGCTTTAGATCTTATGTCAGGAAGTGACATCACTCAAAAGAGCTAGGCTCACATAAAGAATATATGTCTAAACTATTCTAGAGATACTGTGAAGAAGGGAAGAGGACTGAGAGAATTTCCTCATAAGTATAATGGTTTAGGGGTGTCCAAAGTGGAGTTGTCAAACCTATTATCAGATTTTAAGAAAGACATCATTAATGATGTTGCTACTCAGCTAGATACCATGTATGCTAGAAGGAAGAAAGAGGAAGCTGATGCTATGCTAGCAGAATATTGTCCACACTATAGAGAAAAGAAGTGGAACTGTAGATGCAAGCTTGTTGCAAGCTTGGAGTCACAACACATGCCAATTGAGTTTAACATCATTGATGAAAATGGAGAAGTGTTGTTTGTCACTCAATGTAGGCCTTGGGCCCAATGACCAGGTATGCCTCAAGACCCTCTCCAAAGTTATAACAGTAACAGTCAATTGAAAAATCATCATAACTTTGGTTTTAATGGGCATAATAATTGGAAACAACCTCAACAAGGTTGGCAACAACCTCGACAGGGTTGGAAACAACATCACCAGGGTTTTCAACAACCTCAAAAGGGTTGGCAGCAACCTCAGCAGGGTTGGTAGCAACCTTAGTAGGGTTGGCAACAACCTCAGCAAGGGTGGCAGTAGCCTAACAGCTAGATTAACCAATCTAGTCAATAAGCTTTAATTCCACCACCTCCATAGTAGGCTCTAATACCTCCTGCGGCCAATAATACTCCCCCTAAGTAGACTCAACTACCTGCTCAACCTACCCCTAATCACAACAATGCTAAAATACCAGCACAACAATAGAGTTATGGTATCTCCTTGAAAGACATTTGTTTAAGGTCAGGAACAACCCTCACTTCTCCTCAGAAACCTATCATAAAAAAAGTTGAGGATTCCTCAGCTACACCACTGGATATGCCAACTCTACCTACCTCTCTTGTAGCCAAAGAGCTCCCATTTCCTCATAGGTTGGTAGAACAAGATCATCCTATGAAAAACCAAGCAATGACATATTTGCTTAATCAACTAAAGAAGATGATAGTAAAAATACCCTTGCTAGATGTCATTAAGGAAGTCCCCGCTTATACTAAAGCTATTAAGGAAGCTTGTATAAAGCAACCAGGGAGGAAGAAAAAGGATCCTAAAACTATTCACATCTTAAGATAGTTGTCTAACCTAATGTTGGAAAACCTAACTATACCCAAATTTTATGATCTCGGAAGTCCTGTGGTAACGATCACCATTCATGGAATCCAAGTCCAAAATGCACTAGTTGATTTAGGTGCATTAATAAATGTCATGACAAAAGAGGTAATGTCTCAGCTCCATATCATAGGCCTCAAGGACACACCAACCATACTTCATCTTGTTGATAGTTCTACTATCACATCATATGGGATGGTTGAGGATGTCATAGTAACATTAAAATATTGGGAATACCCAGTTACTTTATTGTCCTTTCCCCAAAGGCTAACATAGGTGGATATCCAATAGTTCTAGGGCATTCATTAATAGCTATTGCAAATTCCTATAAAGCTTGTTGGTCAAGGAATATGATAATATCTAATGGTGTTAATACTAAGAACTTGACTTTGTACTCCCCTGCTCAACCTCTGCTACAAGATGATCAAATTGTCTGGCTAGATTTGGGTGATACCGATCTAGAAGTCAATTCTATCTGCCATCTTATGATGATAGGTCAAGAGCCATTTGTATCCTTTAAGGAAGAAGATGAGATAATCTCATCCATTATTATGAATGAGTATGGGGTAAGGTCTCAATTGTGTCCCCAAGCCAATTGTATTCTAGAAACTATGTTACCACCTCCGTATGCACCTCAATATTCAAAAACGTCTCAATTCCTCCACTCATTACTACCACATGAGATGGATTCTCTTCCAGTTGCACAACTATCAATGGCAAAAAAGGTAATCAAGTTGGAAGTTGGTCCAAGAAGAAGAATTGAATGTCAGTAATGCTTTATCCATTCCACATCATAAAATTGTCTTGTAGTTACTACAAGAATATCAACAAGCATTTACTTGGGACCATACAAACATGAAATGCCTAGATCCTAAACTCTACACTCATAAGATCTATATCAGTTTCAAATGTAAACCTATTCATTAGCCTTAGAGGAGAATCAATCTAACCTTAAGGGATATAGTTAAGGTTGAACTTTAGAAGTTGTTAAACATTGGTTTCATCTACCCCATCTCTGATAGCCAATGGGTCTCACCCTGAGTTATAGTACCAAAGAAAAGGGGTAAATTGAGAGTTTGCATTGACTACAAGGATCTCAATTCAGCTACTAAGAAGGACCACTTCCCATTGCCATTCATATACCAAGTTCTTGATAACCTAGCTAGCAAGAAATACTTTTCTTTCCTGGATGGCTTTAGTGGTTACAATCAGATACAAATAGCTCCTAAGGATGAGGAGAAAACAACTTTCACATGTCCATGGGGGACATTTTCTTATTCAGTCTTACCTTTCATCTTGTGCAATGCTCCAGCCACTTTCCAAAGAGATGTTATAAACATTTTTTCTAATATATCTACTGACTACATGGAGATTTATATGGATGATTTTACTTGTTATAGGAACACTTTTGATGAGGCTAAGGAAAACTTAGAAAAAGTTCTCAAGAGATGTTGGGAATACAACCTTTCTCTAAATAGTGATAAATGTTTCATGATGATGGAGGAGGAGGTTGTATTAGGCCATTTCATTTCATCAGATGACATTCAAGTGGACCCTACCAATATTGATGTCATCAGTACCTTACCCACACTAGAAAAGGAGAAGGATGTACATAGTTTTCTTGGACATGTCAGATATTATAGAAGATTCATAAAGGATTTCAGTCAGCTTGCTGCACCACTTTATAACTTTTTAAAAAAGGATGTTGACTTTGTTTGGGACTCTGAGTGTAACAAGTCCTTCCTGCAGCTAAAGGAGGTTTTCACCATAGCACCAGTCTTGAGGGGACCTAATTGGGGCTTTCCTTTCCACATACATACAGATGCCTCAAAATATGCTATTGGTGCAATACTTGGTCAGAAGGTAGATTCAGTTTCCCATGCTATTTACTTCATTAGTAAGAATCTCCAAGGAGCAAAGTTCAACTACACAGTGACTAAAAAGGAACTTCTTGCAGTTATCTATGCACTAAATAAATTCAGGCACTATATTACTGGTTATGAAATCTTTGTTCATACTGATCACTCTTCCATTAAGTACTTGATGAACAAGCCAACCATATCTAGATGGTTGGCTCACTGGTTACTACTTATGCAAGAATTTGATATTACAATTGTAGACAAGCCTGGCAACGCCAATGGTGTAGCTGATTTTCTCTCTCAGTTGCATGTCCCTAATGATCTTGTAGCCATTGATGATAGTTTTCCAGAAAAACATCTATTTATGTTATCAACACAAAATCTTTGGTATGCAGACATTGCTAATTACCTAACTATAGGAAAGATGCCAACCCACTTCTCTGCTAAAGAAAGGAAGCTATTAGCTGAAAAGAGCTTTAACTATTCTTGGATTTTAGGATTTATGATTTATACTGGTCATGTTCAAGTAATGCATCGATGTATAAGGGAAGATGAAACATATGACATCTTAAGGGCATGCCATGATGAGCCCTGTGGAGATCATTTTACAGCCAAGCCAACAACCTTTAAAATATTGACTACCAGGAACTATTGGCCAAGCCTACACAAGGATGCAGCTGGGTACACAAAAAAATTTGTTAAGTGCCAATGCATGGGGAGACCCACTAAATTAGATGAGATGCCTCTACAACCTTAGATATTTTTTGCACCCTTTGATAAATGGGGGATTGACTTTGTGGGTCCTATTGAACCCTCTTCACAAGGTAAATCCTACATTCTGGTTTGTACTGATTATATCACAAAGTGGGCAGAGCCAAAACCCATGAAATAACCAGGGATAACAATTTTGCCAAGTTCTTATATGAATTTATTTTTACAAGGTTTGGTGTCCCTAGGGAGTTACAATCTAATCAGGGAGCTCAATTTACCTCTAACCCGATAGCTTCTTTAATGGAAGAGTACAACATTCGGCATGTCAAGTCATCACCTTATCATACCCAAGCCAATGGCCAAGTAGAGGTTACTAATAGGGAGCTAGAAGCCATTCTCACCAAGATAGTAGCACTCCATAAAAAGGATTGGGCCATATGCCTTCTTGAAGCTCTATGGGCACATAGGACCACCTATAAATCTACAATAGGCTTCACTCCTTTTGAGCTAGTCTATGGTAGGTTAGTTGTCATGCATGTAGAGTTTGAAGATAAGAGATTAAGGAATTCTATAGAGCTTGGTATGGATCTTACCTCTACACAATAGAAATGAATTCTGAGTTTAAATAGCCTTGATGAGTGGTGCAAATCTACATTGAATAATATTGAAATCATCCAACATCAATGCAAGAAATGGCATGATAAGTTTATAAAGGATAAAATGTTTGTAATGGGAAATTGGGTGCTTCTTTACGATTCATAGTATCAACACAACCCAGGGAAGTTTCAAACTCACTAGTTAGGATCGTATGAGATTTTTGTTGTGTTTCCCAATAGCATGGTCTAGCTATCTACTATTGATCCTATTTGATTCAAGTTCCTAGTCAATGGTCAACTGTTGAAATTATACAAAAAAGCACAGAGTAAAGTAGAGTTACTGCAACAGTTCTCTTCCACCATTGGTGATATCTCTCCTATAGCCTATGGAAATGAGCCTTATTCTTATTTAATTTCTTCTCTCTAAAAGTTCTCGTCACCCCATAATAAATGCTTTTTCTTCATGAAAGTGATTTCTCTGCAATAAATTCCACTTCATCATTTCTTGTCTTTTCACGAATCCATTTCATCATTTCTCCACCAATAGATGACAACAACAGATGCCCTCAACAAAATTTCAGGTTTGTACACTGTCTGAGGTATTTATTTCTTAATTTTTTTCAAACTTTTAGCTATGCCTTGTCACATGTGCAATTGTGGGACTAATTGCCAAATTAAGTTGGGGGGGAAGATATATCAATTTTTCTCTTATGTATTCATAAAATCTTTATAGTTTATTCTTTTATCTTACTTGTACTTTACACACTTCTTTCTATGATTTGAGAATCTTAAGGAGTTATGTGATATGATTTTATTTGACACATATCATGCTAGGGTGGCAAGTACATGCTGGTATGAAGTCTGTAGCTATGTAATTATGAGCAGTTAATGTGCAAGATATTCTTGATTTGCATTCAAATTTAATTGGGAGATCATTTCCAAAATACCAGAACTTTTTGTATTCAAAATTTTCCTGTAACTTTCCATTTCAAGAAAAAACTCATTGTCTAAGCCTTGTTTTAGTGTGTTTAAATTTTCTGCAACCTTGTTTTGGGTAATTTGACAATCTGACGATGAGATGCAATGTTATTAAGAGCAAACCCATAGTGAATGATATTTTGTTAGATGATCAAGCTTTCATACCATACTTACAAGCAAGAGGATGGCTTGATTACATTTAGAGGCTCACCAGTTGGGACTGTAAGGTTGCATTGTAGTTTTTGAGCACACTGAAGGAAGGAGTGGTCATGGTCAAGGGGTTAAGGGTACCATTTTCACAAGCAGTAGTGGCCAATGTCATGGGTTTTCCATAGGAAGGGGAATAATTTTTAGAAAGCCTTGATCTGACAACATATAGGGCACAGTTTACCCTGCACTCAGACCCACCTCTATAAATTGATTAGAAGAGAGGTATGTAAAAAATGTCTTTACCATACCCATTTAGGTAGTGTGTAGTCCATATTATCAAGTATTTCACTTGTGAGGGAAAATAGTCATACTTGCACTCTATTCATTTTAAGTTTTTAAGTTGTCTATGACATGAGAATCGACCCATAAATGTTCCCAGCCTTATGTTTAACATTTTAAAGAAGTAGACTGCTTTGGTATAGGAAGGTAAACTTAACTCTACTTGACATCATTGTTTGGTCAAGCTAATTGTTGAAAAGGCCCTGACAGAAGAGCCAAAAATATTATGGGAAGAATTTATGTCACAAGGATTTAAAGAACAAACCCTAGAGCCTATAGGGAAAAGAGTTGGACAGAGAATTTAAACTGAACAAGGGGTTAATAAAATTATTGTAGAACTTGGACCATGACCTTACTCCAAGAAAAAGTCTAGGGTTAGGACTTCTAAAGAATCCCTTGATCTCTCTACTTCTGGGTCAATCCAGAATGAGGAAGAAGTAAATGCCTTTGTAGAGAAGTCTACTCCTCTGTTAAAAAGGGTTTCTTAGAGAAATGTGGACAAGTAAAGAAAAACTATTCCTTTTTCTTGTTAGTAGACAAAAGAACAGTCTTTTATAGCCACAAACGCTTCTAGGAAGTGGAAAATCCCAAAAGGAAGAAACTCCATTGAGAAGGAGTATCAGGAGAAAGAAAACTATGATTGCAAACATAACACTAGAAGGCTTAACTATTGAACCTGAAACCTCTGATAAAAAGGAAGACAAACCTAGGAATATTTAGTGGGAATCACTGGAGAAGTTTCCTAAGATTGAAAAAGAACAGGTTCTAGATAAGAAAATGAATGACGAAGTCATGATAATTGGTGACGACTCTAGCTCTGAAGAGTAGGCTTTCATATTCCAGAGAAGATGTTCATCCTCTAAAGGTCCTCAGGTAAGTGATAGTTGCAGTGACTCAGAAAATGATGAGATGTCTGAGGGATGCAATATGATGGAAGAAGAGGAACCGAGATTATCTCCTATAGTAGAGAAGAATTTGTATGAAGAAAACCCTAATGTTAATGTAGATCTTATTAATAAATTAGTAGAGTAGATTCTATGTGAGGGTTTGGATGCATTGGTCTCTACTGCATAGCAATGTAGTAACATAGAGAGATCTATTATGGTATGGACAGATCCCATGAAAGGAGTAAGTTTAAAAAATGGTAAGTCCCCTATTTTTCATTTAGTAGAAAATAATGGTGCCAGTTCTATGTCAGATGAATCTGGTTCTCTTTCTTTTTTATCTATCATTTTTCAATTGTCTAAACAGTTAGTTTCAGAAAGGGAGCAATGTAAACAGAAAAAGAAAGAATTAAATAGGGTCATAGATCAACATTATCAGGAAACTCTTGAACAGGAAGAAAAAGTAGAACAACTACATGTGAAACTCAACAAAGTAACATCCCTTATTCTTGAGTTAATGAACTATAGGTATCTATCTCCTGTATATGCCCTATTCCTAAAGGAATAGTTGTTGAATTACCAAATGACTTGCATCATGCAAGATAGATCCCCATCATTGCAAAAACCTCTTTAGTTTTCCCAGGCTTTTAACAATTCTCCTATAGCCATTAAGTATTTATTGTGTGAGTGATTTCTCCATAATTTAGCAGTCCCAAATGATATATCCCATAATCCCTTATTATATGTTGAGGATATCCAGTTAAGAGCTCTTATGTCTTGGATTCAAAATGAAATAAGTTGAGAATCCCAAGCTAAGATATATAGGGAATTGGAGGAAGAAATTCCCCTCTATTTGAGATGAGAAGCTAAGGACCCTAAAGCTTGTTATTATGATTGGTTAAGGATTGCACCTTTAGACTCAGGTAGTAATCTTATTTACCTACTTCAAAATGCAGTATTTGATTAATATGATCAGTTAGCTAATGCTGACTTGTCTGAAGTTATGAATGCCATCCAGTGGTGTTGGATTAGTTTAACCAAGGAACTAAGAGACAAGGAGCCACATTCACCCCTTAATTTTGATATGGAAAATAGGCATGCACCTTGGTACATCTCTTTGGGGAGGGTAAGACAGAGTTTCTGGATTCCACTTACCTTTCAGCCACCTCTGCTCATGTCTCCTTTGTTAGAAAATTTAGAGAGCCTAGATAGTTATGATATGGAGGGAGAAGTGAACAGGTGGGAAAAGCACAGGGAAACCAAAGTATTTTACTGGATCTTTGCCAAAGGAGGTGTTGCTTAGAAATCAACTACAGACTACACGATGATAGCCAGACTCAAGAACTTCATGTTTTTTGTGGGATGAGAAAAAGGTCAAGCTGGGGGGCAATGATGAGCCTAGTTTATGGTTATTTAGTTTATAGTTTTCTGGTTTAGACTTAAAGTATTTCATGAGTTTTCATAAGCAATATTCAAACTTTCTATGTTTTTATGCTGTGACTATGTGTGTATCTGATACTTTTAAGACTAAAGAAGTATGCTAAATATATATAGAGATTATGTGGTTATGTATGATAAAATTTTGTATTCTTTCCATTCCGCATTAATGGGGTAGTATTCTTGTAGCCATGTGTTGAGGATATGCTAAAGTAGGAAAACTTATTATGAATCTTTATCTTGGCTATGTGTTGCAATTTTTGGTGGGCTAATCTCTTCTAGGGAAGAATAAGTCAGTGGGCAATGAAGACTCAGCATCAGAGTGACATCATCAAGACAAATAACTACATTCAAGTTTCATAATGGTTCCACTATTTCCAGTCAGTAGCAGTTGTCACTGCAGACCGATTCAATTCAATTATCAGGTGTTTTGAAGGAAATCTAGTGCTTGTGCATTCCTATATTCCTACAAATTTGAATGCGGTTTACTCTTGTGTTAAATGTCTTATCACTGAAAGTTGTTCTATCCATGAATTGGAGGATCCTAGTTCTTAGGAGTTTTTTTTTCTAGTTTCTTATAAATAAGATGGAGTTTGTGATTCCTAGTTAGCTAGATGTTCAAGAGATCCTCTTTGTAATCCTGCAAATAGTGAATATAGTCTTGTTATTTCATCTTGTTACTTGATGTTTCCATGAATGAATAAATGATATTTTTAGACTTTAGTCATTGAGTTTTCAATTCAGTCACTCTTCCATGGGGGCCCACACAGAAGGTGAACTTAGGTCATGATTAAGTAGGGATTAGACTTAAGTTTTCTTAAAGTAGTTATACTTTATTTCTCTTGCAGCCACTTTGTAATAGAACTATTGGTTGTTCCCTACAACATGGATGCTTAGCTAGGTTTACTATTTGCAGCATTAGCTTAAGTTCTAAATTAAGTTTTTATTTCCATTCCTAGAATAGATTTCTTGCAACATCATCTTTATTTAGTTGTAATGACTTCAAAGGTGAATTAGAGCATATACATTGCAGCCACCATTTCAATTTTACACTCCTGGATTGATAAATTAAATGAGTTCAATATGCTATTTTATGTATGACACCTGATCCTGTTTAACCATAGGATCATTGTAAAAGGATGTCCAATCCTTTATTACCAAAGGTATCATATTGACCAACCAATGAGCTACATTTGTTAATGTGGATGCATGCATGAACAAAAAAATAGAGAACCCAAATAAGGAAGCACGTGTTAGTGGTGACAATGTGAGTTTTTGCTTAACATACGAAGATGAGTAACACATAATAGGCATGATTGATGTTTTGAAGAAGTCTTGGTTGTATGAGAAGTGTTGTGTAAAGCTAGTGCATTCAATGTGTGGTAGTGTGTGTCAAAAATAACAAGCATTGGAGTGTTCTTTTTGAGCTACAACGTGTTTCAAAGGATTATGACTCACTGTTCCATAAAGGGAAAGGAAATAGCATGATGGTGTATATAGACATATATAGAGTTCAAAATAAATGAGGTTAGTAATTGTAAAAGATACGAAGACAAAAATTAATTATTATCTCAGGGGGAAACACATGTCAGTGAATGATTGTATGTTCTTTTAGAAATTTTTTGAAGAATCGGCAGTATAAAGGGAAATACAATGGGGAGTTAAAAAAAAATTTAGTAGGCACTGGTATAGGTTAGTGGAAATTGGGAAAATGCTTACTATTCTAATGAAGTCTCTAGATAAAAAGGATCAATGTAAGCTATCCTGTGTACAACATATCAACTCCAAAAATTGTAGTGGGTGTATATAGTCACTTACTATCATCATCCAAGAGTGAATAGGACATAGATATCATACTAAAGGATTGTAAAAGTGTGTTGGGTCTAAAAATTAAGAAGATGGGTGAAGAGCTATAAAAATCAAGAAGTGTGTTTGGAGGAGAAGTTGATAAACCATTCAAGAAGGAACTCCATATTTTTCCCCCTCTCTGCATTTCTTCGCTTTTCAATAACTACCCTCAATTTTTTTGAAATATCTCAAATCACCAAGATCTCAAAAAGAGAAAGGTGATCTAGCATATGGTGTTCAGGATTACAGTCACAAGTTGACTTGCTAGTCCTCATATAGTTCACATACAAAAGATCTGTAATATTCTGGTATGTGTTAATGAATCCAAATCCATAGACCCAACATAGGCATAAGAGAACACAGTAAATGCAGGCATAAGTACTCAACAAAAGTTCACATACATACTTGAAAATAGTTCACATACATAGTCTGGTATGTGTTAATGAATCCAAATTGGCAAACCTAGCATAGGCACAAGAGAACACAGTTAATCCAGGCATAAGTACCCCATAGAATGACCAAGTTTGGAGAAAAGAACTATCAAGAGATGCTCTTACTTTTATCTGTAGGCCATGGATTGAGTGGAAGTCTTCTCTCACATTTCCTGTTGGCTGAGCATCTTTCCATTACATTCAATCATCATTCCTCCCATTCTTTTATTCATTGTCCACCACCAACTTTTCATACCAGACATGAATACAGATCCTAAGAAATTTAATGTCACAACACCTTTGTGGTAACATAAAATGGGCTATTACCAAATAATCGATTAGTATATTAGGATGCTAATGCACATTCCATATTAATCATCTAATTTATTATGTCAAATCACGGTCTAGATCTGCAAACACTAGCCAAAACACATTTTCAAACACTAGGAAAGAAAAATTGGTTGTTATAACAATAGGTCTGACAAGATGCACCTTGTTATAGTGCATACCTATGTTTTTACATAGTTTCACTCCAAATCATCAATAATCTCCAAAAGAACACCATCTTTATTTAAAATGATGCAACATGTTTGCATTTCTCCAAACAATTTGTCTTGAAACAATCTTGAAGATGAACTATGTGGCCTTGTGGCATTCTACATGTTAGAAATAGGGAATACTGAGAGGGAGGGAGTGAATCAGTATTATAAAAACTTTATCTTTTGCCTAAATATGGATATAAAAGATTATCTTCACACATGCATAACATAAGAAACTAAATAAAATGCATAGAAATAACATCAAAGAACTCATAACACATTGTTTGTTCTCGAGGAAACCCTGACCAAGGGAAAACCCCGGTGGGGATGGTACCCACAAAGATTCACTAATAAAAAGTATCATGGTAAGGATATTGACCCTATTAGGAGTCTATTACAAGAATATAGTGTATCAGTCCACATTAAGGGCCTATAGGCCTTGTTAGAAGCCTCAACCCTGTTAGGAGTTGTCAATACAAAATCTGATTACTAGATGAGCCCACTACCCAAACAAGTAATATACAATCTATACAAAATAGGTCAAGGTACATAAAATTTTTCTTCTTGTATCAATATTCCTTTGCTGCTCTTATATTCACATCATCACTATTACATTTGCTTCACAATTACATTTATTACATCACTTTTTCTTCGCTTCATCTCTTTTCTTTTTCAATTACAATTGCATATATATACAAGTTATTAAAGCTAATAACTTTACATGGTCAACTTCCATATATCATTATCTAAGAGTTAAAATATAGGATTTCATCCCTTTATATTGTTAAGTCATTATTTTGATAAACAAAATAATCCCTTAACTCTTTACCAATTCTGCCTTCATATTCTGTCCTATCGGCTTCACACTGTCTTGGGTAAAACTATCATAAATAATTTTGTACATGCCATACTAACTTGCACTCTAAGATGGGTCATCATTAGCCATCATAGAGTCTATGTTCAAGTGCACAAGCACTAAACTCACTCTAGTCAACGTCGCAAACAAAAACTATGTCCTGGTACACTATGAAAACACTGTCTCACACTTAGACAAATTTGTGATGCGCTCTGCTATACTTGCTCTCTGACTTGTGCAATCTTCATGAGGATCATATGTTGCCATAATGACAACATCTATGTACTCACTTCAGCCAAATTTTCAACAATCTCCCCCTTTGTCATTGGTGGCAACATATGAGAAAATTGGCTAAGTGTACAATAACAAAATTTCAAAATTGTCTCAAAATTGGCCATAGTATAAGATATATACTATCCTTATATCTCCTCAAAAATAATTATTATATACTACAATACTCCCCCTAAGAGTATACATAATACTATCAATCTTCTGATCTGTATAATTCTCAATTTTCTATGTATCTCTCCCCCTTTGACAACAATGACAAAATAAAGTAGGGAGGCTAAAAAAATTGTAACACAAAAGATTATACCTTAAATGTCTTATTGTAAAGCTGGTAGGCTTCTAACACAATCTACAAAATCAACTTTTATAGCTTCTAACTCCTTTTCCCATGACTTCTTGATGGAATCTACCACATTAAGTAGTGTGCTTAGTCCATAAGCTACAATTTGACATGCTTGGAGGGTCTCAAAGTTGAATTTCTAAAATGATATCCTAGCTATAAGACATTCTTCCAGCTGCTCTTCAATAACACTTATCTTCATGGAAGTATGTTCTCTCAGAAGAGTGAGTCTCCTCATTTTTCTATTCCTCTCATCTTGCAAAATTCTTATTTCATCATACAGCTTCTGAAATTTCTTCTCAACATGACTAATCTTCACATTAGGATTAGAAAGAAGCTTTGATTCATTCTGAATCTCTGCTGCCTTTAGCTTGATCTAATTTTCTTCTTCAGCTGCCAAAATCTTTGGCATTGTACATTGTATGTACAAAGACTTTCCTATTCCCAAATGTCTTCTCAAATCCTTGATACAAATATCAAGACTATTGACATCATCTCTAATATTTTGACTAACACTCAAAATCATTTCAACCTCATAGTCTGCTTGTGCCTTTACCTTTGCAATCTTAGATAAATTTGTAAACTCATCATCAAAGGTTCTCATCAGTTTCTTTGCTTTCTCTAGAGGGTCTACATCTGCTATCTGTGTGGTTACAACTCCTTGTAACTTTTTAGTGAAGTCCTTTAGACAACCTTCAAGATTCTTTACCTTCTTGTTTTTACCAATAATTTTATTTTGGGAAGTGATCAATTCTAACTAATCATGATCATCAACTTCCTTTCCTAAATCTTCAAATAAAGATCCAATTCCTTTCTTCTTTTCAGTCTTAGGAGTAAGACTGATGTCTTCTTTTGTAGGAAGGGGTACTTCTACCTCAATTTCTTTAGGTTCTTCAGTAATAGATTGGGTTTGTTCTACTTGTTCAGTTCTATCTAGTTCATCAAGAGCCGAATTGTCAACAATGTTTTCTAAGTTTTGAAATATTTTTTTTTCAGTGTCCAAAGTAATCTTTGTACCTTCAACATTCATAGATTCTTCTTCAATATTTATAGTAGGTGGAGAGGGAATATCCTCATGTTTTGCTTCTTCTCTTGCTCTGTTGCAACTGAAGTCTCTCCAACAATTTCTACCATAACTTTAATTATTGCTTATTCTATTTCTGTTCTCACTTGCTCATACCATCTTGCCATGATCTGAATGGTTCTCCTCTTAGTCCTCAAAAGAGTGCCAAGGGGCTTCAAAATCTATTCAAGATGCTCATCATCTTTCACAACACATAGTTTCTTCACCATATTTTCTCTTCTAGTTTTATCTTCTTCTTGTGCTCTCATTTTCCTATTAACAAGCTTCTTGAATAGGTCTTCAGGAATCTTGCTCTGAATAGTATCAAACTTCTTGTTAGCCAGAATCATGTACTTAACAAAAAAAAATTCAAGATTCAATCTCTCAGAATAGTCATAAAAGTCATAGTACTAATTCATCTTAGTAAAGTATCCATCTTGTATGATTTCTTCATTCACTCTCTCAATTCTAGGTTTCCATGCTTTCTTCTTCATAGTGGTGTCATCATCTTTAATTACTACAATTTTCCTAGGGACTGGTGGCACCAAAACTTTCTGCCTCTTACCAGGTCCTGTAGCACTTTCCTTCACTCTCTTATTGGGTGTGGATGAAGAGGATCTAGTGGATTTCCTTGTTTCTTGTTCTTCCTCAGGTTCCTCAACTTTCACCTTTACTTGTGTAGGTTCATGCTCAACTGTACTTGATGACAAGGGAGGTACATACAAGATTTCTTTCTACTCAATACCTCTGATTGCTACTGCTGTCTTCTTTTCAATATCAAACTCATGCTCTATCATGCTAGAATCCTTTAATATTTTCTTTATAGTGTTGTCCACTCTCTTCTTAGACTGCTTTTCTTCCATTATAGCTTTAGCAAGGTTGAAGTTTTCTTCAAATGTTCCAAATCTCTTTCACTGGGTGTCCAACTTACTCTTAAGTAACTTGCTAACATATCCTTCTATCTCTGCCTCATATATCTCATAGCCAAGAGGGTCTATGAGCTCAATTCTAGGTTCCACTACTTCAATATAGGTAAAGTTAGTGTCAACCATGAAACATATATCATTTTTATATTTCTCTACAACAGACTGTGGAATCCTTGATCTGCTAGATACCAATCTCTGAAATGTCTTCAATACCAACATAGCACTTTCATTCACATTATCAATAACATGTCTCAAATATACTTTATTGATTCTTTCCATAGTGTTTTGTCCATTATTCCAATCATCTATAATTGAGTAAGGAAATCTTCTTAATAGGCGGAAAAACATATAAGTGATGAAAGAAGAAAATCTAAATTGTGCATACTTGGTCTTCTTAATCTTCTCCAAGTTTTCAAACAATTGAATTGTCAGGATTTCACACATATCTACTGGCACCTTGTCAACACACATAAAATATGCTATATGTACCATACCAACTACCATATCATCTTCTCTAGAATTTGCACAAAACTTAGTGGTTAGGATTTTGCACAAATATCTCACATCATCTTGCTTGATTTTACTAATTATAATTTCTCTACCATTATAGGATAAAAATGTGTTATCAATAACTATTTTCCTCATATTCTTCTCATTTAAGGGAATAGCACTAGATTTAGATAATCCAGTTACATCATGAATCAAATCAGTAGTAATGTCTATTACTCTATCCTCTAGCCAAATTTCCCATTATGAATCCTGCTCAAAATGATCTTAGTGCATTCTTCATCGTCAAACTCATATTTCAATGAATACCTAACAATCTCATTATCTTTCAAATGTTCATATCCTTGCTTCAAAGACATATCTTGATTGTAAATCTTCTGATACTCACTGGTAAAGTCACTGTCACTTAGGGTTTCAATCTTACATCCAAGATAACTTCTTACATTTTCCAAATGCAAAACTCTGTCTGGTACGGATGATAGTGCTAACTTAGGATCATCTTCCAAGGGTTCTACTAGTTCTTTCTTCAATCTAGGTCTATTCTTATCTCTAACATTTTGAATTAAGGATACATCCATGATTGCTTCTAATCTCTTATACCAATTCAAAGATTTATCAAGATAAATACTTCAAATTCATGATTTTAGGGCTTCCATAGATTTGGCGCTTCAATCCTTCACCAAATCACTTTTATCACTTGAATCTCACTTAATTCTGACATCACATTCAATTCTTTTTCCGCTTCTTTCCAAAAAGCTATTTTTGTTATCTTGTAAAACTTAAAACTTCTTGCGATCTCGTAAAACATAATATTTTCTTTTGCGCTCTTAACCATAGCATTAGTACATTATAAACTACCTTACATTAATTGCGCAAGACTTAATGCATCATAAATCTACTTCTACACTAATTCTAAGTTCCTAAACTACTACAATTTACATAATTTAAGTGCTTAAAGATAGGTCCGGTAAGGATTCACTCTTACCACTTGATACTTCACCTTTCTGATTACCTTCAATTTTGAATATGTCTCCTTGATCTGTGCCTTTAATAAACTTTACTTCATCTTCATTACTACAGCAACCTTTCTGACTGTTTCCTATACTTTCATTTCTTCTTGCATGATTCCTAGGGTTAGGGTTAGGATGATAAGTTCCATTGTTCATTCTACAAAATCTTGCTATATGTCCAATCTTGTTACATATTTGACAAAAAATTCTATTGTTCCCATATCTTGGTCCTTGTTGATTGATCTGTGACCTACAATTTCTAGCAGTGTGTCCAACCTTGTTGCATCTATAACATACTATTCCATTTCTTTTGTTCATATCTTTAGTAGGTCTCTTATCTACATTATTAGTATTCCTAAACATTCTACTACCATAATTATTTTCAATAACTTTAGATTTTCTACATTCAATAGCTCTATGTCTAAAACCATGACACTTATAAAAATAACCATTAAGAGGTTTAAATTCTTTACCTATGCAATCTCTCTTCATGTGACCAATAGTATTACAACCAAAACATCTACCTTTGAATTCTCTTTGCATACCTTTGGGTGATTCTTCTTGCTTCAGTGATTCTTCTTCTTTAGGTTCATCTTCAGATTTGTTGATCTCATCTGACTTCTTTTCATCAATGCTTTTACATACTTTCAGATCTGGTTCTTTTCTTTCATCATTTGTTCTAAATATATTAAATCCAAGTCCAGTCTTATCATAGGATGGTTTCCCAAAAGATACTTGTTCATTGATCTTCTCACTATTTGAATATATCCTTTCAAGTTGTTGTTTGGATTGAGTCAATTCACCTTTCACAATCTTATTGTATTTCTCAAGTTTTGTATGCTACAAATTTACTTTCTCAAATTTAGATGTTACTTTGCGAAGTTTAGATCTTAATTCTTCATTTTCAATCTTCAATCTTTCATTCTCAGATCTCAGATTTGCTTCATTTTTGTCATTTCCATCTTTCAAACTTAGTTTTAGTTTTTCTATCTTCAGTTCATGCTTAAGGATCACATTTTCTTTTTCTAAATTGTCATCACAATCTTCAATAAGAACTTTGGATTCCTTTTTAGATTTCAGATCTTTTATCTTGTTTTTCAATTTCTCAATAAGGTTCTTTACATCATCATATTTCCTTTTCAGAGTGTTTCTTTCATTAGTAAGCATATCAATCTACTCAAGAGCTTCATCAAGATTCTTTTGTAGCTGATCCATATCCACAGAGATCTTACTCAAGCTGCTAGGCTTTCCTTGAATGATTCTTTTCCGAGTAACTAGGCTCTAATACCAATTGTTAGAAATAAGGAATACTGAGAGGGGGGGGTGAATCAATATTCTACAAACTTTATCTTTTTCCCAAATATGGATATAACAGATTATCTTCACATATGCATAACATAAGAAGCTAAATAACATGCATAACAATAACATCAAAGAACTCATAACACATTGTTTGTTCTCGAGGAAACCTTGGCCAAGGGAAAACCCTGGTGGGCATGGTACCCACAAAGATTCACTAATCAAAAGTATCTTGTTAAGGATATTGACCCTATTAGGAGTCTATTACAAGTATATAGTGTATCAATCCTGATTAAGGGACTATAAGCCTTGTTAGAAGCCTCAGCCCTGTTAGGAGTTGTCAATACAAAATCTAATTACTAGATGAGCCCACTACCCAAACAAGTAATATACAATGTATAAAAAATAGGTCAAGGTACATAACCTATTTCTTCTTGTATCAATATTCTTTTGCTGCTCTAATCTTCACATCATCACTATTACATTTTCTTCACAATTACATTTATTACATCACTTTTTCTTCGCTTCATCTCTTTTCTTTTTCAATTACAATTGCATATATATACAAGTTATTAAAGCTAATAAATTTACATGGTCAGCTTCCATATATCATTATCTAAGAGTTAACATCTAGGATGTCATCCCTTTATATTGTTAAGTCATTATTTTGATAAACAAAATAATCCCTTAACTCTTTACCAATTCTGCCTTCATATTCTGTCTTGTCAGTTTCACACTGTCTTCAGTAAAACTATCATAACTAATTCCGTACATGTTGTACTGACTTGTGCTCTGAGATGGGTCATCCTTAGCCATCATAGAGTCTATGTTCAAGTTTGCAAGCATTGAACTCACTCCAGTCAATGTTGAAAAAAAAAACTGTGTCCTGGTACACTATGAAAACACTGTCTCACACTTAGACAAATTTGTGATGTGCTCTGCTATACTTGCTCTCTGACTTGTGCGATCTTCATGAGGATCATATGTTTCCATAATGACAACATCTATGTACTCAATTCAGCCAAATTTCCAACACTATAGAGACTGAAGGTTTTTTTCACTCTAATGGTTGCAGTCATGTAGTCGCTAGAGTCCATAAAGATTTGTATTAGATTTTTGGATTACACTATGTGCAAACTTTTTACCATTAAATTTCATATCATGCTCCTATTGCCCAAATTTTTCTATGAGTACAAATTTGGCTAAAACCTACTCCAGGGCCTCTATTTTTACCATATCTACCATCCCTAAAATTTTCATGAATTTATACCCTGTTCTTTGGCCTCTACAATGTATTTTACTCCCTGGTCTGTAGTTGAAAAGTTTGAAAAACTAGTCGTTACCCTAAAAAACATAAGCCTTGTTATATTTTCATGTTACCTTTTTTTGACAACTTAAGTCATTCCAATTTGCATGTGCACAAAATATCTCCTATGTTCGGTGGTTTATTTTTTCCTAAGTCTCAGTGTATAAATATTTTTCCCTAAGGATAAGTGTCAGTTTCATCTAACGATCTTCGCTATCCTGCACGCCAAAGATGCACTCATCTTACGATCATGGTATAGCGACCACCATTGATCTTACTTTCCCTCTAGTGCTACAATGTGTCAGTGGGACCGGTGCCACCTCATCTTATTTAGCAGTTCCTGATTCATTAGCGGTGTCTGATTCGACATGCTTGTCAGTGGGGCTATCTTCTTTGGTAGGTTAAGTTTTGGTTTGATCGTGTGGCTGTCGTTATACTAGCAATCCAAGATGCACATGTTTTATCATCACGGTATAGCGACAGCCATAGATCCTTCTTCATCACCTACAATGTGACAGTGGGTTCGGTGCCACATATTCCATTTGGTAGGTTGTGATTGGCCGAAGGTAATGAGGTGGAAGGTTGTCAGTGGGGCCGAGTATCTATAGATGTGTCAGAAGAACTAAGATCTATGGTGGTCACATTGTCGCAAGGAATCTCATGAGGGTATCCAACCATGTGACTGACCGTCGATTTTGCCAAGTGTTAAGAGAGAGTCTATGGGACCGTGTTGCCAAGTGTGCAGATTTGCCATGTTGATGCAAGAGCATCCTGGGTGTAAGACCAATCTTGCATCACCCAAAAATAATTTTGTTTTTGTATTCAATAAGGGCTATCCTGTACAAAGTTGCTATTTATGGAAACTTGCTATTTTTAGTAAGTTGGTCATACGATCTTGGAATGTTTTAATTTTACATGTGGAGGTTCATCTCAGTCATATCAGCCTACCAGAAAAGTTTCATGGCTAGATCAGGTCTAGTTTTGAAGATATTGAAGATTTTCGGTATTGGCAGCAGGGTATAGAAACGTCAAACTCAGTTTTGAAGGCTTTAGAGGCCCCATATGAGGTTGAAAATTTGGGTGATAGGCGCTTTGCACCGGTCAAGCCTGTAGAGTGCTTCGTGGTGTTTTCAGAATGAGGTTATAATAGCCAATCGGGTCAATGGGTGATGACTTATGGTCTTCCGAAGTTGGGTCACTTGAAATGGCAGAAAATAATTTTTCTTCAAAATTTTTGTTTGGGTTTCAAAACTCATTTTGAGCCAAATTTGATGTAATAAATTGTAAAATAAAATAATTCTAAGTTTGGTTGGCCCTAAGGGCTAAATTTCTAGAACCTTCTCGGGCGGTGGAAATTGCCTATATAAAGAAGGCCCGTAGTGTTGTCTAGGGCAGTTCTAGGTAGTAGATCTGGGTATTGATTCGAGGCTTTGTCCTACATAATATTATAAGGGAATGCCCATGTGGCTTTGCATATTATAATTCTGAAAGTTTGTAATTCCACATTTGTGGAGATAATAAGAAGCCAATTTTTTGTTCTTGCATATTATTGTTGTTGTTTCTCTATTTCTGTTATGTGCTTGTGGTATTAAGGGGAGCACCCTTCATCAAGTGGTATCAGAGCAGGAGTTCTTGAGTGTGTAAACAGATCACCGACTATGAGGTAGTTTGCACTAGGACCGTGGTTAGGGTTTCAGCGCGCATCACAAAATGCCTCCACGAAGAGAACGTGGTGGAAGAGCTGGTGTTGTGACACTTGAGGTTAGAGAGCTACAGAGACAAGTGCGAAAATTTCAAGAAAAGATTCGCAGAGGAATGAATCTTAATGTCAGAGATGAAAGCGAGGATGAAGCCGAAGAAGAATATCAAGAAGGAGAAGCTGAAATTATGAACCAGGAGGAAGAAAGACTTTTTCGGGCAATTTCCAATATTGGGAAAAGACCTAAGATTAAGGTTCTTACATTTTCTGGAAATCTTAACTCAGAGGAATTGATCGACTGGATCAATGAATGTGAGGAATATTTTGAGTACGAAGCTGTTGATGATCCTGATAGGGTCAAATTTGCGAAGGCTAGATTGAAAGGTCATGTGAAGATCTGGTGGCAAGAAATTCAGTTGGAGTGAAATAGAAGAGGAAAAGATAAAATCACAAGATGGGATCGGATGGTGGATAAATTGAAGCGACAATTCATTCCTGTTGATTACGAGCTTGACATACTAAAAAAAATGCAAAGTTTGAAGCAAGCAGGAAGATCTGTTCAGGAGTATACAGAGGAGTTCTATTGACTCCTCATCAGAACAGGCCATGTAGAAGCTGATAAGGAGAAAGTTGCCCGATACCTTAATGGGTTAAGGCCAAGCATTCAGGAGGAGTTGAGTCTGGCTCGAATGAACAGTATTGAGGAGGCATACCAGTTTTCCCTAAAAGTAGAGGAAAAGCTGAACAAGAAGTTTGAGAGGAGACAAAATGGAAGAGGTTGTGGTGGAAGATCCGATAGATGGTCATATGGTGGCCGAAATAAAAATTCAAAAAAGAGGATGAGGCCAGTAGCAGTCAGAATCAGAGAGGAAATAATTCCAATCGTTTCCAGGATCAGTGTAATAGAGATCAGAGAGGAAGAGGAAGAGGACAAGGATCTGGAAGAGGAGGCTTCCATGGAACATGTTTTCATTGTGGGGAAGAAGGTCATAGGGCATTTGAATGCCCTCAGTGCCAAGGCATAAAAGATAGAAGAAATGAAGGCCAGGCCAAAGTTGCACATGTAGATAAAGATGCTAGATCATCAAATTCTGAAGATGCTGAAAGAGGAGAAATGCTAATTAACAGAAGAGTCTTGCTGAGTGGTGAGAATGAACCTGAACAAAGGAGGAGCCTGTTTCGCACTAGATGCAAGTGTGAGGGTAAATGTTGTGATGTGATTATTGATATTGAAAGCACTGACAATTTGGTGTCAGAAGAGATGGTGACAAAGTTGAAGCTCAAGAGATAGAAACACCCACATCCATATCGGATTTCCTGGGTGCAGGATGACCACAAGGTCATGGTCAGTGAATAGTGCTTGGTAAAGTTCAAGATCAATGGGTACCAAGATGAGGTACTATGTGATATCATCTCTATGGATGCATGTCATATGTTGTTGGGTAGACCGTGGCAGTTTGAAAGATGTGTTGTACATGATGGTCGTGCAAATACCTATTTCCTGACAAAGGATGGAGTGCGACATAAGCTAAAACCATTAAAGGAGACCGAAGAAAAGGTATGTGGTAATGCAAGAATTATATTTTTTGATGGAAGAAAATTCCTAGATGGTATGAGGCATGAGCATGTGTGTTTTTCTTTAATTCCAAAAGTTGGTAAAGAAGAAGTAGAGGATGTACCTGTAGAGGTTGTAGATTGGTTGAATGAGTTTTAGGATATTGTATCTGATAATGTACCTGATGGATTACCACCGATAAGGAAGATCAGTCATCAGATGGATTTGATTTCAGGAGCTAGTTTTCCAAACAAGGTAGCACACAGAATGACACCAGCAGAAAGTGAAGAGTTGAACAGACAAGTACATGAGTTATTACAGAAGGGGTTGATTCGAGAGAGTCTGAGTCCCTATGCTGTAGCAACGGTATTAGCACCAAAGAAGAATGGAGAGTGGAGGATGAGTATAGATTCCAGAGCAATAAATAAGATCACAATCAAGTATAGGTTTCTATTGCCATGAATGGATGATATTATGGATTGTTTGAGTGGGGCTGTGTATCTCTCAAAGATAGATCTGAAGAGTGAATATCACTAGATTCGGATTAGAGAAGGAGATGAATGGAAGACTACCTTCAAGATAAAGGAATGACTATATGAGTGGTTAGTCATGCATTTTCAGCTAACCAATGCACCGAGCATTTTCATGTGGCTCATGAACGAGGTTCTGAAAGAATTTTTGGGTAAGTTTGTCATTGTTTACCTAGATGATATTTTGATTTTTAGAAAGACATTGGAGGAACATATGATGCATATTCGTATGGTGTTTGAGAAATTGAAAGATAAGAAATTGTTGATTAATTTGAAGAAGTGTAGTTTTTTGAAGAAAGAGTTAGTGTATTTGAGATTTGTAGTTTCAGCAGAAAGTTTAAAAATGGACCCAGAGAAGGTACAGGCTATCCTTGAATGGCCTACTCCAAGGAGTGCTACTGAGGTAAGATCTTTTCATGGTTTGGCAAGCTTTTACAAAAAGTTTATCAGAAATTTTAGCAGTATTTTTGGCCCCTTAACTGAAACAATGAGAGGGGATAGAAAAGAGTTTGAGTGGACTAATGGGGCAGCAAAGAGTTTTCAATTGTTGAAACAAAAAGTTATAGAACAACCTGTTTTAGCACTTCCAAATTTTAATAAGGTGTTTCAAGTAGATTGTGATGCTAGTGGTACTGCAATAGGAGCTGTTATGAGCCAAGAAGGTAAACCTGTTGCTTATTTCAGTGAGAAGTTAAATGATGCCAAGAGAAAATATTCTATCTATGATCAAAAATTTTATGCTATAGTTCAGGCATTAAAGAAGTGGAGACACTATCTACTTCCTAAGGAGTTTTTTTTGTATACTGATCATCAAGCATTGCAATATTTGAATAGTCAAGGAAAGTTGAATCAGAGACATTTGAAATGGGTTGAGTTTTTGCAGAGTTATACATTTGTTTTGAAACATAGAAGTGAAAAGTCTAACAGGGTTGCAGATGCTCTTAGTAGAAGGCAACTATTGCTGATAGAGATGTAGATTGAAGTGGTTGGGTTCAAGGAACTCAAGAATTTGTATCCAGAGGATCCTGATTTTGGTGAAGCTTGGAAAGTTTGTACAGAACCTGTTACTCTAGACAGGATGAAATGGTTGGATTTCATCATCCAGTATGATATGCTATTCAGAGGGAGTCAGTTGTGCATTCCACGAAGTTCTATGAGGGAGAATCTCATCAAGGAGAAGCATAGTGGAGGATTGGCTGGACATTTTGGTCATGATAAAACCCCTGCTTTGGTTGGTGAGAATTATTTTTGGCCACAATTGCAACAAGATGTGAAGAAGTTTATACAGAGTTGTAGAGTATGTCAGATGGCGAAAGGAGTGAAGCAAAATACAGGGTTGTATCAGCCATTACCTGTACCAGAGAAGCCTTGGGAGGATATCAGTATGGACTTTGTTCTTGGTTTACCGAGGACACAGCGGGGACATGATTCAGTTTTTGTGGTGGTCGACAGATTTTAAAAAATGGCACATTTCATTCCCTGCAAGAAGACTAATGATGTTGTTCATGTAGCAGAATTATTTTTTAGAGAAGTGGTGAGACTACATGCTTTGCCAAAGACCATAGTTTCAGATCGAGATACTAAGTTTGTTGGATATTTTTGGTGGACATTGTGGAAGAAGTTGAAGACAGATTTGAAGTTTAGTTCATCACATCATCCAGAGACTGATGGACAGACAGAGGTGGTGAATAGAAGTTTGGGAAATCTGCTGAGATGTTTGGTTGGAGATAAGCCAACAGGATGGGATTTGATTTTACGACAAGCATAATTTGCATACAATAACTCTATCAACAGGAGCATTGGTAAATCACCATTCCAGATTGTATATGGAAGTAGTCCAAGAAATGCATCTGAGTTGAGAAATATAGATAAATGAAAAATAAGTAGTGCTGAAGCTGAGGACTTTGCAGAACATTTGAAGAACATCCATGAGGAGGTGAGGAACCATATTACCAAGATGAATGTGCAGTATAAGACTAAGGCAAATGAGAAAAGGAGGCATAAGGAATTTCAGGTTGGGGATGAAGTCATTGTTCATTTGCGGAAGGAGTGGTTTCCAGTTGGTACATATAACAAGCTGAAAATGAAGAAGTTTGGACCATGTAAGATACTGAAGAAGCATTATTCAGGAAATGCATATGAAGTAGGATTGCCTACTGGGCTGAATATTTCACCAGTGTTTAACATTTCAGATTTGATAGAGTATCATGAAGGAGGTGTTGAAGATGAGGTTGCAGTAGCACAGTGGAGTATTCTAGCAACCAGTTCAGATATCAAGGAGATTGAAGACATACTGGACATTTGTGTTGGCAGAAGCACAAGGAACATGACATATGAAGAGTATTTGGTCAAATTGAAAGGATGACCTATTGAAGATTCATCATGGCTAACAAAGGAGGAGGTTAACCATCTTGGTCTTCCTCTGCACACCTGAGTCGTGACAGGGTCACTTCTCAAATTACCCCGGGTGTCTGATGCAGGAGCATCCTGGGTGTAAGAGCAATCTTGCATCACCCAAAAATATTTCTATTTTTGTATTCAATAAGGGCTATCTTGTGTAGAGTTGCTATTTATGGAAACTTGCTATTTTTAGTAAGTTGGTCTTACAATCTTGGAATATTCTAATTTTACATGTGGAGGTTCATCTCAGTCATAGTAGCCTGCCAGCAAAGTTTCATGTCTAGATCAGGTCTAGTTTTGAAGATATTGAAGATTTTCGGTATTGGCAGCAAGGTACAGAAACTTTGAACTCAGTTTTGAAGGCTTTAGAGGCCCCAGATGAGGTTAAAAATTTGGGTGACAAGCACTATCCGCTAGTCAAGCCTGTAGAGCGCTTTGTGGCATTTCCAGAATGGGGTTATAATAGCCAATCGGGTCAATGGGTGATGACTTATGGTCTTCCGAAGTTGGGTCACCTGAAATGGCGGAAAATAATTTTTCTTCAAAATTTTTGTTTGGGTTTCAAAACTCATTTTGAGCCGACTTTGATGTAATAAATTGTAAAATAAAATAATTCTAAGTTTGGTCGGCCCTAAGGGCTAAATTTCTAGAACCTTCTCGGGCGGTGGAAATTGCCTATATAAAGAAGACCCGTAGTGTTGTCTAGGGCAGTTCTGGGTAGTAGATCTGGGTATTGATTCGAGGCTTTGTCCTACAGAATATTGTAAGGGAATGCCCATGTGGTTTTGCATATTGTAATTTTGAAAGTTTGTAATTCCACATTTGTGGAGATAATAAGAAGCCAATTTTCTGTTCTTGCATATTATTGTTGTTGTTTCTCTATTTCTGTTATGTGCTTGTGGTATTAAGGGGAGCACCCTTCATCACATGTTCTAATTGGTTCCTAAGTGATGATGAGGCTTTTTGTAGGTGGATCTAATGTGTCGGAAGAGGAAGATCTATGGTGGTCACATGATCGCATGGAATCTCCTGAGCTCATGTGATCATGCAACTAGCCATTTGATTAGAATCTTATTCTGAGTGGGTCTGATGTTAGAGCAGTGCCGAGGTGTTTGCTGATGAGGCAGTTTAGATGAATAGGAAAATGCAACGTGGTCGATGTCAGTGGGCCTGTGGGGTTTAGAGTTTCTAAAGGGGTTAAAATGCGATTAGATCTCACGGCTATCATTATACCGCAGATCCAAAGTGCTCGATCATTAATCTTGGTAGTATAGCGACAACCATCTGATGGTGCTTCTTAGGATCATGGGTCCATGTCTATCAGAGACACCGACCTGCTCGCTTATGATTGGTTGCTGACTTCCATGATGACGGTTGACTTGTCAGAAGGGTTTTAAACTATTTTACAAGGTGCATCTAGGACGTTCATCTGCTGGGAAGTTTTGCATCGACGAGTACATTTTAAAAAATGACTTGGTAGCTGTTATTATTCAAATTTAAATATTTCTCTTCAAGGTTGTTTGCTAGGGTTTGCATTTTTGTAGCCATGCACAATGTCAGGTAGCTCAAAATTTATTTCTTTAGGACAGGGATGGTTGGAAAGATGATAATAGACAATTTGATCATCAGTGCCATGGATTTTATAGGGTACCGTGTCATGTTGAAGCTTTAATGAGCTTGGTGCCACCTTTGCAGAGTTAATCTTTTTAAACCCAAATATCTATAAGATTAGATTGGATGCATTCATGGCTTAGTGGAGTTGTAGGTGGGTAGATGGATCAAGGTGGCTATGTTTGCAAGTTGATGTAGTATAGAAATGGGCACAAAAACAAGTATCTGATCGGCCATGATGTTGCAAAGCTATTTTTATGATCAGATTTGATAGGCAGTTAGGGTTTGATTATTCTATTGAAAATCTTTGTAACCCTAATGAGATTTTTGCTCCTGCTTGTGTGCAATAGAGGAGATGTATATATTGTTTTTGGGAGCCTTAGTGCTCAGAGGTTAGAGAGTTCACATTTTGTAAAAGAAAAAAGTCTCTTTCTTAGAAGGCTATTTATAGCATTTTCTACCCTCTAGTTTTCTACATTCTGTAATCTTTCATTGAGGATTCAAATATCACAAAGGTACTTTGTGATAATTCTTCATGCCCCTATGCTTCCTTGTTTGTATTCTCTCTTATTGAATCAATGTATATGATGTTTTGGTGATATCTTAGGGTTCCTAATCCCTCTCTCTTTCTGCAATTGTGTGTATTATTATGAATGATTTGATGTGAATGCTTTTGTGGATATACTACAACCCCTAAACAATATTGTCTCATTCCTATACCTAGCTGCAGAGGTGAATCTTTCTTGTAGGTCATAGATTGTTGTCTACTCCAAAGAGTGTTATTATTTGTGAAAGAATCTCTTTCTTTTGTTGGATACCCTCTTTATTTGTAGACCCCTCTATGAAATACTCATGCAAGCCTATTTAGTGAGTTGTGATCTACTAAACCTAAGTCTCTCATTGATTTCATCCTACATACTGAGATCGAAACTCTAGTTTTGGTGCATCACCTAGTAGGTAGTTTGCTTTCAGTCATTTCCCTTTCCAAGCATTCCTTCTATCCCTTTCCCTCAAAAGAGTTTATTTTTCATGTCTCGAAGCAAATTAAGGTGATTATCCAAGAGGAACCAACCTAGAACCTTGAGGTTTCATCTCAATTAGCATAGGTCCCACACCTAGAGATGATTCCCATGTTATACTAGGTTATCAAGACTATGAGAGCTTGAAACAAGGGTCCAAACTTAGTGTATAATAATTCTGACACACCTAGTGGGACCAAGAGGTCATAATTTTTATAGTTCTTTCTTGTTTTGACATGTGTCCAACAGGTTGCAGATCTAGAAGAGGTCATTTTGTTTCATATCTGGTGACTCTGGAAAGTCTACTGGTTTCAAAGATCAAGTGTCGGTATGTGCCAAATATTTCATATTCAGATTCTAGCTAATTGCTTGAGTAGACATGTCAAGTTATTATGGACAGTCAGGTTACCCACCATCCTATTATGAGAATAATGCTCAGTGGGCTAGTCACCAGCCTTATCAAAGCTACCTAAAGCCTACTTTTATCCCAAGCTTCCATACAATACAAGGCTATCATTATGTCTAGCATCCCCCAAATGATTTTGCCCTTGTGCAAGATTATGAAAGAGCCCTCTGCCAAGAAGGGTCATGGGCACAAAGGGCACAACAAAAAATGCAAGGCTAGTTTCCCCATCCTACTTACCACCCACCCACCCCTTCTCAGCCTAATTAGCAATGGATTCAAAGCCTAGACTTTATGAAAGAGCAAGAAGAGACCAAGAACCTGTTGATTGATTTAATTAAGCAAGTGTCTAAGATCAAGGAGAAGTAGGATATGGAGGCTCAAAGTTATGAACAAGGGTTCATCTCCAACCAAATGATAGAGGCCCTTGGTGACGAGCAACAAATGAGACAGTTCCAAGAAGAGATTAGACACTGAGCTAACATTGAGATAGCAAGGTTGAGATCACAAATTGCTCAACAAGAGGCTCCTAGACCTAAAATTCCAAGTTGGAGGACCCATTTGCCTCAAGAGCCTACACCTGAAGAGCATACAAGGTGACTATTTCCAAGTTTTAGGGACACCCTTCAAAAATATGAGTCTATTTTGGAGTAGTTGCAACCTTATGATGGTTTGCAATAGTCTAAAGATTATATTGAGATAGAGCCGGCTGCAAGAGACCAACACCAAGATGATAGGGCCTTCATTTTTCCAAGCTTCAAGATGGGTATGCCTTCTATGTCTCCCTCTAGCCCCCCTCAATTTCATATCCTGAGTTTTAAGGAAAAAAATTCCTTCCAAGAGCCTGTACTTGAGATTCAGTCTGCCACTCTGCAAGAGCAGTCTATTCAAGAAAGTTGTTTATCTCAAGAGGCCCCTTTGGTCTCTCAAGATGATGAAGTGTTATGGATACCCCAATGGACTCTGCCTCTTGACTATCAAATGCCAAATCTTTTCAAAGATACTAGTCTAATGTCTGAGCAAGGACCTATGGTAAATGAGCTTTCATTTGAAGAAGAGGAGAAGAAATATGAGGTATCAGTGCAAAGTGATGATTGTGGTGAAGTAAACCAGTAGGGTGAGGAGGTGAGGATTGATGCTCAGCCTAAGCTCTTGGCTGGTTTGTTTGATGAGCTACCCCTCTTTGTTGATGATGAAAAGGAGGCCATGCCATTACCTATGGCTGAAGGTCAATCAGAACAAAAGGTTCACCATCAATAGGAGGTTGATATAGAAGAGGATGTTGTACTTTTATTAGATGAGCTGCCTAGTTTTGTTGAGCAGAATGATAAAGTTATGGAGGAATTTTTCCAAGAAAAAAACATAGACAAAAGCCTTGAAGAGGATGATTTTTTTAGTATCATAAAGGTCTTTTGTAACAAATTGAATGATGAATCCCTATTCCTTGGAGTGGAGGTTCAAAGTTATGTGCCTATAGAAGGAGGCCTAGTTTTGGATTGCTCTCTTTCTGAGAGACTACTACATGAGCAAGAGTTGGAGCTAGTTCCAAAACTTCAAGGTATTGACAACTTTGATCAGCTCTTGGCTTGTTTAAAAGTTAAGGAGGATGACAGTCCCCTGTCCATAGATGAGGGATTGACATGGCTATCCATGATGAAGGGGAACCATGAAGATAAAAAAGAAGCCATCAAGGTAAGTCCTACCTTCAAACTTTCAAGAGGCTTCCCTATCAGATACTTGGCATAGAAGGAGTTTACCAAGGCCCCTCCATATGATCAATTAGAGGAAGGTAAACTTGATCCTATTTTTGCAGAGGTAGTTAATAATTATTTGAAAAATCTTTGTGTGCCTCTTATTGATGCAGGAGCATCCTCGGTGTAAGAGCAATCTTGCATCACCCAAAAAATATTTTTGTTTTTGTATTCAATAAGGGCTATCTTGTGTAGAGTTGCTATTTATGGAAACTTGCTATTTTTAGTAAGTTGGTCTTATGATCTCGGAATGTCTGATTTTACATATGGAGGTTCATCTTAGTCATATCAGTCTACCAGCAAAGTTTCATGGCTAGATCAGGTGTAGTTTTGAAGATATTGAAGATTTTCGATATTGGCAGCAAGGTACAAAAACTTCAAATTCAGTTTTGAAGGCTTTAGACGCCCTGGATGAGGTTGAAAATCTGGGTGATGAGTGCTTTGCATGAGTCAAGCCTATAAAGCACTTCGTGGCATTTCTAGAATGGGGTTATAATAGCCAATCGGGTCAACAGGCGATGACTTATGGTCTTCGGAAGTTGGGTCACCTGAAATGGCAGAAAATAATTTTTCTTCAAAATTTCTGTTTGGGTTTCAAAACTCATTTTGAGCCGACTTTGATGTAATAAATTGTAAAATAAAATAATTCTAAGTTTAGTCAACCCTAAGGGCTAAATTTCTAAAATCTTCTCGGGCAGTGGAAATTGCCTGTATAAAGAAGGCTCGTAGTGTTGTCTAGGGTAGTTCTGGGTAGTAGATCTGAGTATTGATTTGACACTTTGTCCTACAGAATACTGTAAGGGAATGCCCATGTGGCTTTGCATATTGTAATTTTGAAAGTTTGTAATTCCACATTTGTGGAGATAATAAGAAGCCAATTTTCTGTTCTTGCATATTATTGTTATTGTTTCTCTATTTCTGTTATGTGCTTGTGGTATTAAGGGGAGCACCTTTCATCAAGTGGTATCAGAGTAAGAGTTCTTGAGTGTGTAAACAGATCACTGACTGTGAGGTAGTTTGCACCAGGACCATGGTTAGGGTTTCAGTGCGCATCACAAAAATGCCTCCATGAAGAGAACGTGGTGGAAGAGCTGGTGCTGTGACACCTGAGGTTAGAGAGCTACAGAGACAAGTGCGAGCATTGCAAGAAGAGATTCTCAGAGGAATGAATCTTAATGTTAGAGATGAAAGCGAGGATGAAGCCGAAGAAGAATATCAAGAAAGAGAAGCTGAAATTATGAACCAAGAGGAAGAAACACTTTTTTGGGCGATTTCCAAGATTGGGAAAAGACCTAAGATTGAGGTTCCTACATTTTCTGGAAATCTTAACCTAGAGGAATTGATCGACTGGATCAATGAATGTGAGGAATATTTTGAGTATGAAGATGTTGAGGATCTTGATAGGGTCAAATTTGTGAAGGCCAGATTGAAAGGTCATGTGAAGATCTGGTGGCGAAATTCAATTGGAGTAAAATAGAAGAGGGAAAGATAAAATCACAAGATGGGTTCCGATGGTGGATAAATTGAAGTGACAGTTCATTCCTATTGATTACGAGCTTGACCTACTAAAGAAAATGCAAAGTTTGAAGCAAGCAGGAAGATCTGTTCAGGAGTATACAGAGGAGTTCTATCGACTCCTCATCAGAACAGGCCATGCAAAAGCTGATAAGCAAAAAGTTGCCCGATACCTTAATGAGTTAAGGCCAAGCATTCAGGAGGATTTGAATCTGGTTCGAATGAACAGTATTGAGGAGGCATACCAGTTTGCCCTAAAAGTAGAGGAAAAGTTGAACAAGAAGTTTGAGATCAGACAAAATAGAAGAGGTCATGGTGGAAGATCTGGTGGATGGTCATATGCCAGCTGAAATGAAGATCCAAAAAAGAAGGATGAGGCTAGTAGCAGTCAGAATCAGAGAGAAAATAATTCCAATCATTTTTAAGATCAGAGTAATAGAGATCAGAGAAGAAGAGGAAGAGGACAAGGATCTAAAGGAGGAGGCTTCCGTGGAACATGTTTTCACTGTGGAGAAGAAGGTCATAGGGCATTTGAATGTCCTCAGCGCCAAGGTAGAATAGACAAGAGAAATGAAGGCCAGGCCAGAGTTGCACATATAGATGAAGATGCTAAATCATCAAATTCTGAAGATGTTGAAAGAGGAGAAATGCTAATTAATAGAAGAGTCTTACTGAGTGGTAAGAATGAACCTGAACAAAGGAGGAGCCTGTTTCACACTAGATGCAAGTGTGAGGGTAAATGCTATGATGTGATTATCGATAGTGGAAGCTCTAACAATTTGGTGTCAGAAGAGATGGTGACAAAGTTGAAGCTCAAGAGACAGAAACACCCACATCCATATCGGATTGCCTGGGTGTAGGATGACCACAAGGTCATGGTCAGTGAATAGTGCCTGGTAAAGTTCAAGATTGGCGGGTACCAAGATGAGGTACTATGTGATATCATCTCTATAGATGCATGTCATATGTTGTTGGGTAGACCGTGGTAGTTTGACAGATGTGTTGTACATAATGGTCGTGCGAATACCTATTCCCTGACAAAGGATGAAGTGCAACATAAGCTAAAGCCATTGAAGGAGACCGAAGAAAAGGTATGTGGTAATGCAAGAATAACATTTGTTGATGGAAGAAAATTCCTAGATGGTATGAGGCATGAGCATGTGTGTTTTGCTTTAATTCTAAAAGTTGGTAAAAAAGAAGTAGAGGATGTACTTGTAGAGGTTGTAGATTTGTTGAATGAGTTTCAGGATATTGTATCTGATAATGTACCTGATAGATTACCACCGGTAAGAAAGATCATTCATCAGATGGATTTGATTCCAAGATCCAATTTGCCAAACAAGGTAGCACACAGAATGACACCAGCAAAAAGTGAGGAGTTGAACAGACAAGTACACGAGTTATTGCAGAAGGGGTTGATTTGAGAGAGTCTGACTCTCTATGCTGTACCAGGAGTATTAGCACCAAAGAAGAATGGAAAGTGGAGGATGTGTATAGATTCCAGAGCAATAAACAAGATCACAATCAAGTATAGGTTTCCATTGCCATGAATGGATGATATTATAGATTGTTTAAGTGGGGCTGTGTATTTCTCAAAGATAGATCTGAAGAGTGGATATCACCAGATTCGGATCAGAGAAGGAGATGAATGGAAGACTGCCTTCAAGACAAAGGAAGGACTGTATGAGTGGTTAGTCATGCCTTTTGGGCTAACCAATGCACCGAGCACTTTCATGCGGCTCATGAATGAGGTTCTGAAAGAATTTTTGGGTAAGTTTGTCATTGTTTACCTAGATGATATTTTGATTTTTAGCAAGACATTGGAGGAACATATGATGCATATTCGTATGGTGTTTGAAAAGTTGAGAGATGAGAAATTGTTGATTAATTTGAAGAAGTGCAATTTTGTGAAGAAAGAGTTAGTGTATTTGAGATTTGTAGTTTTAACAGAAGGTTTAAAAATGGACCCAAAGAAGGTACAGGCTATCCTTGAATGGCCTACTCCAAGGAGTTCTACTGAGGTAAGATATTTTCATAGTTTGGCTAGCTTTTACAAAAAATTTATCAGAATTTTTAGCAGTATTTGTGGACCCTTGACTGAAACAATGAGAGGGGATAGAAAAGAGTTTAAGTGGACTAATGGGGCAGAAAAAAGTTTTCAATTATTAAAACAAAAAGTTACAGAACAACCTGTTTTAGCACTTCTAGATTTTAATAAGGTGTTTCAAGTAGATTGTGATGCTAGTGGTACTGCAATAGGAGCTGTTATGAGCCAAGAAGGTAAACCTTTTCCTTATTTCAGTAAAAAGTTAAATGATGCCAAGAGAAAATATTCTATCTATGATCAGGAACTTCATGCTATAGTTCAGGCATTAAAGAAGTGGAGACATTATCTACTTCTTAAGGAGTTTGTTTTGTATATTGATCATCAAGCGTTGCAATATTTGAATAGTCAAGGAAAGTTGAATCAGAGACATTTGAAATGGGTTGAGTTTTTGCAGAGTTATACCTTTGTTTTGAAACATAGGAGTGGAAACTCTAATAGGGTTGCAGATGCTCTTAGCAGAAGGCAACTATTACTGACAGAGATGCAGATTGAAGTGGTTGGGTTCAAGGAACTCAAGAATTTGTATCCAGAGGATCTTGATTTTGGTGAAGCTTTGAAAGCTTGTACAGAACCTGTTACTCTAGATAGGATGAAATGGCTGGATTTTATCATCCAAGATGATATGCTATTTAAAGGGAGTCAGTTGTGCATTCCACGAAGTTCTATGAGGGAGAATCTCATCAAGGAGAAGCATACTAGAGGATTGGCTAGACATTTTGGTCATGATAAAACCCTTGCTTTGGTTGGTGAGAATTATTATTGGCCACAATTGTAGCAAGATGTGAAGAAGTTTGTACAGAGTTGTAGAGTATGTCAGATGGCAAAAGGAGTGAAGTAAAATATAGGGTTGTATCAGCCATTACCTATACCAGAGAAGCCTTAGGAGGATATCAGTATGGATTTTGTTCTTGGTTTACCGAGGACACAGCGGGGACATGATTCAATTTTTGTAGTAGTTGATAGATTTTCGAAGATGACACATTTCATTCCCTGCAAGAAGACTAATGATGCTGTTCATGTAGCATAATTTTTTTCAGAGAAGTGGTGAGACTACATTGTTTGTCAAAGACCATAGTTTCAGATCGAGATACTAAGTTTGTTGGATATTTCTAGTGGACATTGTGGAAGAAGTTGAAGATAGATTTGAAGTTCAACTCATCACATCATCCACAGACTGATGGACATACAGAGGTGGTGAATAGAAATTTGGGAAATCTACTGAGATGTTTGGTTAGAGATAAGCCAACAAGATGGGATTTGATTTTACCACAGGCATAATTTGCATACAATAATTCTGTCAATAGGAGCACTGGTAAATCACCATTCCAGATTGTATATGGAAGTAGTCAAAGAAATGCATCTGAGTTGAGAAAGATAAATAAAGGAGAAATAAGTAGTGCTGAAGCTAAGGATTTTGCAGAACATTTGAAGAACATCCATGAGGAGGTGAGGAAGCATATTACCAAGATGAATGTGTAGTATAAGACTAAGGCAGATGAGAAAAGGAGGCATAAGGAATTTCTGGTTGGGGATGAAGTCATGGTTCATTTGCGGAAGGAGCGGTTTCCAGTTGGTACATATAACAAGCTGAAAATGAAGAAGTTTGGACCATGTAAGATATTGAAGAAGCATGATTCAGGAAATGCATATGAGGTAGGATTGCCTACTGAGCTAAATATTTCACCAGTGTTTAACATTTCAGATTTGAAAGAGTATCATGAAGGAGGTGTTGAAGATGAGGTTGCAGCAACACAGTGGAGTATTCCAGCAACCAGTTCAGATATCAAGGAGATTGAAGAGATACTGGATAGTTGTGTTGGTAGAAGCACAAGGAACAGGACATATGAAGAGTATTTGGTCAAATGGAAAGGATGACCTGTTGAAGATTCCTCATAGCTAACAAAGGAGGAGGTTAACCGTCTTGGTTTTCCTCTGCACACCTGAGTCGTGACAGGGTCACTTCTCAAATTACCCTAGGTGTCTGATGTAGGAGCATCCTGGGTGTAAGATCAATCTTGCATCACCCAAAAAATATTTTTGTTTTTGTATTCAATAAGGGCTATCTTGTGCAGAGTTGCTATTTATGGAAACTTGCTATTTTTATTAAGTTGGTCTTATGATCTCAGAATGTCTAATTTTACATATGGAGGTTCATCTCAATCATATTAGTCTGCTAGCAAAGTTTCCTGGCTAGATCAAGTGTAGTTTTGAAGATATTGAAGATTTTCGGTATTGGCAGCAGGGTACAAAAACTTCAAACTCAGTTTTGAAGGCTTTAGAGGCCCCATATGAGGTTGAAAATTTGGGTGACAACCACTTTGCATGGATCAAGCCTATAGAGCACTTCGTGGCATTTCTAGAATGGGGTTATAATAGCCAATCAGGTCAACGGGCGATGACTTATGGTCTTCGGAAGTTGGGTCACCTGAAATGGCGGAAAATAATTTTTCTTCAAAATTTCTGTTTGGTTTTCAAAACTCATTTTGAGCTGACTTTGATGTAATAAATTGTAAAATAAAATAATTCTAAGTTTGGTCCACCCTAAGGGCTAAATTTCTAGAATCTTCTTGGGCGGTGGAAATTGCCTATATAAAGAAGGCCCGTAGTGTTGTCTAGGGCAGTTCTGGGTAGTAGATCTGGGTATTGATTTGAGGCTTTGTCCTACAGAATACTGTAAGGGAATGCCCATGTGGCTTTGCATATTGTAATTTTGAAAGTTTGTAATTCCACATTTGTGGAGATAATAAGAAGCCAATTTTCTGTTCTTGCATATTATTGTTGTTGTTTCTCTATTTCTGTTATGTGCTTGTGGTATTAAGGGGAGCACCCTTCATCACTTATCTTTGTAGCTATCCTCATGTGTCCAATGGAAAGTACCCTAATGAGGAAAGGTAGTTTTTTTTACAACTAGTAAATGGTTTTGTTTGACCAAGTTTCTATAACTGGTTAGTTTAGGATAGGTTAGGTTTTCCTACTTTTTGTCCCTGTTTTCTAGCTTAGTTCCTTGTTTTCCAAGAATTTTTTTGAGCACGGTTCCATTTCCACCTCTCCAAGTGAATTTTGAGTTTTGATAGCCGCATGCCCAATGGATTTCTTTAAGGCCATTGGTCTATGTCTAGCAGGCTGACATCCAGCAGAAATCGCCAAAATGTTACCCAAATTTTCCTATGCATACAAATTTGTCTAAAACCTACTCCAAGGCCTCTATTTTTACCATGTCTACCATCCCTGAAATTTTCTTAAATTTATACCCTATTCTATGGCCTCTGCAATTTATTTTACTCCCTAGTCTGTAGTTGAAAAGTTTGAAAAACTAGTCATTACCCTAAAAATCATAAGCCTTGTTATATTTTCATGTTACCTTTTTTCGGCAACTCAAGTCATTCCAATTTACATGTGTGCAAAATATCTCCTAAGTCTGACAGTTTAATTTTTCCTAAGTCTTGACGCATAAATATTTTTCCCTAAGGATAAGTGTCAATTTCATCTGATGGTCTTCGCTATCCCGCAAGCCAAAGATGCACGTATCTTATGATCATGGTATAGTGACCACCGTCGATCTTACTTTTCCTCTAGCGCTGCAGTGTGTCGGTGGGACCGGTGCCACCTCATCTTATTTGGCAGTTCCTGATTTGTCGATGGTGTCTGATTCGGCATGCTTGTCAGTGGGGCCATCTTCTTCGGTAGATTAAGTTTCAATTTGATCGTGTGGTTGTCATTATACCAGCAATCCAAGATACATGTGTTTTATCATCATGATATAGTGACAACCGTAGATCCTTCTTCATCACCTATAGTGTGGCAGTGGGTCTGGTGCCACGTATTTTATTTGGTAGGTTGTGATTAGCCAGAGGTAATGAGGTGGAAGGTTGTCAGTGGGGTTGAGTATCTACAGATGTGTCAAAAGAACTAAGATCTATGGTGGTCATGTGGTCACAAGGAATCTCATGAGGGTATGTGACCATGCGACTGACTGTCAATTTTGCCAAGTGTTAAGAGAGAGTCTGTGGGACCGTGTTGCCAGGTGTGCTGATTTGTCATGTTCTAATTGGTTGCCGAGTGATGATGAGGCTTTTTGCAAGTGGATCTGATGTGTCAAAAGAGGAAGATCTACAGTGATCACGTGATCACATGGAATCTCCTGAGCTCATGCAATCATGTGACTAGCTGTCCAGTTGGAATCTTATTCTCAGTAGGTCCAATGTTAGAGCAGTGTCAAGGTGTTTGCTATTGAGGTGGTTAGGAAAAATAGGAAAATGCAACCTGGCCAATGTCAGTGGGCCCATGGGGTCTGGGCTTTCTAAAGGGGTTAAAATGTGATTAGATCTCATGGCTGTCGCTATACCATAGATCCAAAGTGCTTGATCATTAATCTCAGTGGTATAGCGACAACCGTCTGATGGTGCTTCTCAAGATCATGGGTCCGTGTCTGTCAGAGACTCTGACTTGCTCACTTATGATTGGTTGCTGACTTCCACAGTGGTGGTTGACTTGTCAGAAGGGTTTTAAACTATTTTGAAAGGTGCTGAGTCGTTCATCTACCGAGAAGTTTTGCATTGACGGCTACGTTTTAAAAAATGACCTGGTAGCCATTATTATTCAAATTTAAATATTTCTTTGAAAGGATTTTTGCTAGGGTTTGCATTTTTGCGGCCATGCACAACGTTGGGTAGCTCAAAATTTATTTCTTTAGGATAGGGATGGTTGGAAAGATGATAATAGACAATCTGATCACCAATGATATGGATTTCATAGGGTATCATGTCATGTTGAAGCTTTAATGAGATTGGTGCCACCTTTGCAGAGTTAATCTTTTTAAACCCAATTATCTATAACATTAGATTGGATGCCTTCATGGCTTAGTGGAGTTATAGGTGGGTAGATGGATCAAGGTGGCTATGTCCACAGGTTGATGTAGTATAGAAATGGGCATGAAAACAAGTATTTGATCGGCCATGATGTTGTAGAGATATTTTTATGATTAGATTTGATTGGCAGTTAGGGTTTGATTATTCTATTGAAAATCTTTGTAACCCTAATGAGATTTTTTCTCCTACCTGTGTGTAATAGAGGAGATGTATATATTGTTTTTTGGAGCCTTAGTGCTTAGAGGTTAGAGAGTTCACATTTTGTAAAAGAAAAAAGTCTCTTTCTTAGAAGGCTATCTATAGCATTTTCTTCCCTCTGGTTTTCTACATTCTATAATCTTTCATTGAGGATTCAAATATCACATAGGTACTTTATGACAATTCTTCATGCCCCTATGCTTCCTTGTTTGTATTCTCTCTTATTGAATCAAAGTATATGATATTTTCGTGATATCTTAGGGTTCATGATCCCTCTCTCTTTTTACAATTGTGTGTATTATTATGAATGATTTGATGTGAATACTTTTTTGGGTGTACTACAATCCCTAAACAATCTTGTCTCATTCCTATACCTAGTTGCAGAGGTGAATGTTTCTTACAGGTCATAGATTGTTGTCTACTCCAAAGAGTGATATTATTTGTGAAATAATCTCTTTCTTTCCCTAGATACCCTCTTTATTTGTAGACCCCTCTATGAAATACTCATGCAAGCCTATTTAGTGAGTTGTGATCTACTAGACCTAAGTCTCTCATTGATTTCATCCTACATACTGAGATGCAAACTCTAGTTTTGGTGCATCACCTAGTAGGTAGTTTGCTTTCAATCATTTCCCTTTCCAAGCATTCCTTCTATCCCTTTCCCTCAAAAGAGTTTACTTTTCATGTCTAGAAGCAAATTAAGGTGATTATGCAAGAGGAACCAGCCTAGAACCTGGAGGTCTCATCTCAGTTAGCATAGGTCCCACACCTGGAGATGATTCCCATGTTATACTAGGTTATCAAGACTATGAGAGCTTGAAACAAGGGTGCAAACTTAGTGTATAACAACTCCATATCAAAATGAAAATTCTAGAGTAGAAAAATGAGATAAGCATTACAGATTATAAAAACAAGAAGTGAATAAGAAAATGGCCAACCATGAAACCAAAGTGGAAATAGCTACCCAAAATAGAAAATGAAACATCACAACCTCCATCATTCGGTTGCCACCAAGGCATAAAATCTGCTACCTCAAAAAAGTTTGACAAAGCACAAAATAGGCACCCAAATATCAAAAGAAAACCTCACAGCCCAACAAATAAATAGCTATGACCATGCTTAAAGATCAAATAGTCACATGAGTAAGAATAATGATAACCACAAAAAAAGATAACAGGAAAATCCTAAATACCACTAAGATAGGAAAACTACACATAGCCCAGTATGAAGATAAGTAGCCACCAAAAGAAAAGTCTACCAATCATTCTTCCTAGCTATCATTTCCATTCAATTCACTACTTATGTGTTCTTTCATCAATTAAATTGTCAAAGAAAATGATAATCACTCTCATAATGCCTTTGACATATTAACTCAGCTAGCTATCAAATTCACCTTGCTACTAAAAGTGCACTACTGATGAAATTTAGTCTGTGATATTGAGGTTATAGTGCTAACAAAGAGAAACCCAGTACGCTACTGAAGTTGTCCTAGTTCCTGATGAAATCATTTGCTGCTGAAAATGGACAGGCGGAGGTTGATGAGGTGACTCAAGTAGATGATGACAAAGTGCACAACAAACTAACAAAATGGTTTACCTTGCACTAGAAGATGCAAAGAATGTTTATCTTTTTCTACCAAAGTCAGTCAAAAAGTTATTGTTTGTCTCTAAACTCATCCAAGAAAGCCCCAAAACCTAAACAAAAAGCCAAAACTCACCTCAATCTCCTCATTCTATTTTCATGATGCAGGATTTCTCAGGGTCCCAGATTCTTCTCCATCAAATCATTATTACAATTGGTAAAAAAGAAAAATTCAATCACTTATATAGCATTTTTCTAAAATTTTCATACCTACCATTTTCACGTCTCACATTAAATGGTTACTATTATACACTGAATTTGTGCCTCTGATCTCAAGCTCTCATAGTCTTGATAATCCAATATAACATGAGAATCATCTCAAGGTTGTGGGACCTTTTGCTAACCGAGATGAGACCTCCAAATTCTAGGCTAGTTCCGCTTGGATAGTCACCCTGATTTGCTTCTTAACAGGAAAGTAAACTTTGAGGGGAAAGGGTTAGAAGGAGTGCATGAAAGGGAAATGACATGAAGCAAATCTACCTACTAGGTGATGCACCAAAATTGGGGTTTGGATCTCAGTATAGAGGAATGAGACCAATGGAGGAATTAGGTCTAATAGGTCACCACTCACTGGATAGGTTTGCATAAGTATTTCATAGGAAGGCTTGAACAGAAAAACTCAACCTATGACCTGCAAAAAAACATCCTTTTCTGCAACTAGGTGTTGGAATGAGACAAGGCTCCTAGGGGCTGTAGTATACCCACAAAACACCTAAATCAGATCAGACACAGTAACATACAGAATCATAGAAAGTGAGAGGGACTAGGAACCCCAATTTATATTGACAACATTCATAACTTCAATCCAATAAGAGACAAACTTAGACAAGAAGGCATGAGGACAACAAGAGTACCACAAAATGCTTTGCAATATTTGAATTCATCAATGAAAATTTAAAAGATGTGGAAAACCAGAGAGCAGGAAGAAATGCTACAGATAGTTTTCCAAGAAAAAAGTCTCTCTTTTTTACAAAATGTGAATTCTGAGCACTACAGGCTCCAAAAAAGAATATATACATCCCCTGCACACAGGCAGGAATCAAAATATCTCCTTAGGGTTACATAAATCTGCAATAGAATAATCACCCCTAAAACCAGTCACTTTTGATCATAAATGTGCTCTGTAAATATCATGGCCGATTAGATATTCTCCTTCTTATATGCCCATCTCTAAATTGATCATGCCTGTAGATAGAAGAACCTTGACTTGACAACCCCCTGCAAGCCCATTCAGCCATAAAGGCTCCAAATCTTATCAGATACTGGAAAGGACTCAAAATGGCACCCAGACCTCCCTCATCAACTCTGCAAGCTGCAACCGCCCTGGCAACATCAATTTCTTGAGCTACCCGTGCCTACAACATTCATCTTGGAAGAAACCCTACAAAAAATGGTTGCACTACCTTGAAAAAGTACTGGTCACATGATCGCATGAACTCAAAAAGCCTCATTCGATCATGTGACCAGCCTCTTAGAACTTGTCTCTGCTTTGCACACATCAACTGGATCCAACGCTGGAGAAAACCCCTGCAGAAGACTTTAAATTTGGGCCCCAACGGTTACCATTTCTCCTTTTAAAACTTGGTTGTTGATCACATTTCTTCCGGCAAATCAGATGATCTGGATCATCCCCAAAATAGTCGCAAGCCCCTATGAAAGGTCAAAGTCCACATCGCCAGTCAATAGCCAATTGGAAGCAAACATACTGACATGTTAGCGTCCATGCAAACTTAACATTAAGTTAACCCCAAGTTCATTTTCACTTTAATCACAGAGTCGCTTAACTTTTCCTGAACCCCTGCCAGATCTAGTGACCACTTAAAAACTCTAACTGCACAACCGCGCATCCGCAAACTAAGATTCCAATCAGACGGTGAGCACAAGATCTCATATCCTTCAAACATTCTTTCTGATCATGCGCCAGCTGTAGATCTTATTAGAACTGGGACCCCACCAAACACACATGTCTACTTGCAAATCCCCATCAGCACATGACAACCAATAGAAGATGAGCATATCAGCAAGAAAGGACCCACCGTTAGAGCCTCAAAAATAAAGTAAGATCGATGGTTGTTGCATGATCGCAAGGCACAAGAATATTCCATCAGATCATGCACTAGCTGTAGATCTTACTTTATCTTTAACCGCATAGCCAAGACTGCCAAACATTTGGAGACTTAGCAACTAAAGGAAAGATAACCGCCTGCCAGGTTGCAAGATGCTAAAGACTTAACCACCAGAAATGAGAGATTGTGCGAACACATAGTCGCAAGATTGCTGAATAAAATTAACCGCTAGGCCCAAGCATGACGTTAACCTTTAACTTAACCCAATCATATCTAGAGACTTAGTGACAAAGGGATTCACTAAATCTCGTAATCCTTTTACTAACTAGTGTTAACCCCTGAGAACCCATGACTAAAGCAATCTCCAAGTCACTGAATAACCTTCTTTACATCTGGGTCTATCTGGCGACTGTGAGAGATCCTCCAACTACTTAACTGTGCAAAGCCTACCAACCCTGGGCCCACTTACACCACTTGGCATTCTACTATCCCTCCTAGTCACTCAGTCATCAATACCTAAGAAACCCTCTAAAAATGGAGCCACGATAGAAGGATTTCATCACAAGGTTGTCGCATGATCGCACGGGCTCAGAAGATCCCATGAGAACATGTAACCATCATCGAATCTTTACCGCACTTGCATCTCTGGTCCACAACAACCTCCAACCTCCTATCAGCATAGCTAATGGTTTGTCGCATGTTTGCATAGCCTAAAAAGGGGCTATGCGATCATGCAACAGACCGCTAGCATTCTTTCAAAACAAACATTGGGCCCACTGACAGGTGTCATCCTGTTGCATGATCACAAGGGCAAAGAATATTCCTTGCGAACACATGACAACCGCAAGAGTTTTGAGAAAAGCCAGCCATGAAGCCCCACTAGGTTGGAGTTACGCACTTATAAAATGAATGCCGCTAGAGGAAGAAGTCCGAAACATAGAAGGGGTCAAAAACAAAGAAGGTTTTTGAGCGAAGGTCGAAAACACACCAAGCTTTCAGAGTGGAGGTTGAAAACACATTAGGTTTTCGACACCTAAGTAGTTCTTTGGAAAAAATAGGACCGTGGCCAAAAATGAATGACAGGGAAATTTTGGTTAACAATTTGGCAACCTCTGCAGGATGTCAGCCTACTAGACATTTAGACTAGTTTCCTTGAAGTGATCCATTGGGCATAGGAGTCAATCTGAGCACAAAAACTTTCTGACGAGGAGAGGGACAAAAAACTAAACCGGGAAGACAAACCTATGCACAAGCACTTCTTGGGAAACAGGAACTAACCATGAAAGCAGGGGAAGAAAGCAAGAAACATATTTACAGAATTTACAAGAAGGACCTACAGAGAGGGATTAACCTCAAAGAAAGGATTCAAGTGGAAACCATTCACTAAGATTGGCAGGGCATCTCCTTCAAGGGTTGAAAGCTAAAAATCGTTAGATCCTCTGCACTTTGTTATAACAAATGGTCCACCCCAAAAGGAATCAAACTTTGTATGCTTGCCAGGCTTTGACCTGATCTCATCCCATTTGATAACTACATCTCCAACCTTGAAGTTTTTGACCCTGGCTCTTTTATCAAAGCTTCTTTTTATTTGATTCTAATGGAATGTCATATCTTGCATTGATTTATCTCTGATCTCTTCTAGCTCCATCAACTGGGCATATCTGATTTGCATAGGATCACTCTCTTCAAACAAGGCATACTGAGTGGCCAAGTCTAGAGCTGGTAATTCAGTTGAAATAGATAACTTAGCCTCCCTACCATACACCAACATGTATGGGGAATTACTAATGATTTTCTTTGGAGTAATTCTGTCTAGCCACAAGGTAGATCTCAATTTGGTATGCCAGTACCTTTGACTATCTTGCAAGGTCTTTTTGATTATTCTAATCAGATTCTTATTTGTTGATTCTACCAAACCATTCCCCTGAGGATAGTAATTAAAACTTGTATTCAGATAGATGCCCTTCTTGACTACCCACTCTGAGACTTTGAGGCCTGTAAATGCTAATGCATTATCTAAAACTATAGAATCTGGAATGCCAAATCTATGAATGATGTCATCATAAAAAATTAAAATAGCACTCTCATTAGCTTCTTTTAAAGCAACTACCTCTGTCCACCTAGTGAAATAATCAGTTGCAGTGATTATCCACTAGTGTCCTGCACTAGATGGAGGGCTAATCATGCCAATGAAATCTATACCCCACTTCATGAAGGGCTGCTCTATTTTGACTGGCTATAGGGGCAGAGTTGCAAATCTTTCTTTCCCTACAAAAATGGTACATTTGACGCACCTTCGAACATAATCATGACTATCTTTGAAGATAGATGGCCAATAGTATCCAGCCTTCATGATCATAAAAGCTATAGTCCTAGGAGAGAAATAGCCACCAGAAGCTCCATCATGAAACTCCAATAAGACATTTGCAACCCTTTCCGAATCTATGCATCTTAGAAGGACACCATTATGATCCTTTCTGAAAATAATTTCTTCTATCAGCACAAAAGGAATAGATTGTAACCTGTAATACCTCATTTTCGCTAAATTTAGGCCTGTAGGATATTGTCCTGTCTTCAAATAATTGATCATATTAGGCAACCGAATAGTTTCCCTGGCTTGCTCTCCTGTAGAATGCACCACCAGAGATGCATCTATGTATTCCAATTTCTTTGAACTTCCATCTTCTTCCAGATGCTCACAAAGACCTCTTCCTCTAACCACCTTGGTAGTCTGAATATCTATGTCATATTCCATCACCTTAGTGATCCAACCAACTCTTTTTTCATTTAAGTACTTAGAAAGAAAAAATTCTTTGACACTTGGATGAGTAACCATCAAATGCACCTTGCTATGGGTCAACAAATGTCTAAATTTTTTGAGGCTCTTTACCACAACAAGAACATGCTTTTCTACAAAAGAGTATCTTTGTTCATACTCTTCTAAACCTTTGCTAAAGAAGGCAATAGGTTGCTCCAATCCTTCAGCATTTTCTTGAGTCAATATTGCAGATATAGCATCATGACCCCCATAAGAATAAATGATAAAATCCTTACTAAAATTTGGGTTTAGGAGAGTAGGAGCTTCTGTTAAGGCTTCTTTAATAGCTTGGAAGTTAACTTTTCCTTCTTTGGTCCAACTGAAGGCCGAACCTTTCCTCAACATGGTTGTCAAAGGCTTGAGTAACTCTGCAATGTTAGGCAAGAATCTCCTAACAAAGTTAATCCTTCCTATGAAAGATTGGAGTTATTTCTTGTGATGTGGTAATGGTAGTTCTAAGATGGCTGCAATTCTCTCAGGATCCACTGTAACTCCCTCTTTGGATACTACATATCCCAATAGTTTTCCTTCATGAAATGCAAACACACATGTCTTGGGATTAAGGGATATCCCACATTCTCTACATCTTTCAAAAATCTACCTCAAATGTTTGATGTGGTCTACTGCATGTTTTGAGTAGACAGTTATGTCATCTAGGTAGACCAACACAAACTTGTACATGAGGCCCTTAAAGGCCATATCCATTTCTTTTTGAAATGTAGCACCTGCATTAGACAAACCAAAGGGCATCTTTTGATATGCCATGGTTCCCCAATTGGTTGTAAATGCAATCTTATATTGATCCTCTTCTTTCACTAAGATTTGATTGTATCCTGAATAGCCATCCAACAATGAGAATCTCTCAGATCTAGAGATACATTGTAGAATTTGTTCCATAGAGGGTAGTGGACGGTGGTCTTTTAATGAGGCTCTGTTTAAATCCCTAAAGTTAACACATAACCTCAACTCCCCATTCTTCTTCCTGATAGGAACAAGGTTAGAAACCCAACTAGTATGTTTGATGGGGTAGATGATGTCACTTTCTATTAGTTTGAGTACTTCCTTATGCATAAGTGGTTCAAGCTTGGGATTAATAGGCCTTTGCTTTTGCCTTACTGGTTTAGAATTAGGCTCCAATTCAATAGTGTGCTAAGAAAGGGTAGGATCAAAACCCTGGAGGTCTCCATACCTCCATGCAAAAACATCACTGAATTCTCTAAATAATTTAGTGTAAGCTTCCTTTTCTGAATTAGTGTTTACTTTTCCAAATTGTAGGCTCTTACCTGGTTCCAACTCTAATTCAACACAATGTTCTTGTTGGACTACCAGGCCAGCCTTATTTTTCTTGACTTCATCATCCTTGTTGAAGATAGTCTCTAAGGTGACAAGACCTTTAGGCATCTTATTAGATCTAAGTTGTATCACTTGATCACCATAGCTCTGTGATAATCTCTTTTGGTTGTGCCTTGAAAAGACATCTTCTTCAAACAAGAACTGCAAAATTTGTTCCTCATTGTCAAACACTTGCCAACTAATATTATTATCAAGAATTGAAGGCCTAACAATAATCTTGATATGTTGCTGATCTACCTCTTTTGAAATGCTATTGGGGATGTCAAACTAAGATCCAATAGTAGCTAACCTATCAGCATTTTGATTTAATTTTATAGGGATAGCAATGATATTGAAAGCATGGAAATCTTCAATTGCATTTAAAACTCTATGTTTGTATTCTTTCAAGACATCATTTTTGGTTGCACTCATCCCCCTTACTTGGCTGACAACAAGTTCACTATCACCATATACTTTTAGCACTTTAAGCCCTCTTTTTCTAGCCCATTCTAGTCCATTAACCAGACTTTCATACTCTGCAGTGTTGCTGGTGCAGGAAAAATTGAATCTAAAGGTAGTATAATACTTTTCTCCTTTTGGGGACACCAGCATAGCACCTCCACCAGAACCATGTCTACTTCTAGCTCCATCAAAAAATAGTTCCCAGACCTAACTATCTCGATTATCCAAATCAATGTATTCTTTGAGAAGGCTTGGTTCTATGGTTCCACTTTCTTGAATCAGATAAATCCCCAAACCAAAATCTCAAACAAGACTCTCTTGGATCTCCAAGGTTCTTTCATCTAGGAGAATATCGGGGATACTCTCTATTTTGGTGCTTGCTTCACTAGTGGTTGGGAAATCATTGTCATCAAATATAGGACAATTAGTATTGATGGAATTGGACACATATGGTTCTATATGATGTACTGCTAAGGCTTCTGATTTAATGGTGACTTTGGTACCATACCTTGTATGAAAGAGCATGTGAGACCAGTCGGAAGAAAGATAACCTCCTATCTTGGCTGTGAACTCTCTTGAGAGACATATGGAAAACAATGAAGGAAGATCTATGACATATATGTCAAGGAGAATGGAAAAATTAGGAATAGCATGGAGAATTAGACTAGTATCCTTGGCCACACCTATAGTACTGACTGAAGATCCATCAAGTTGTGTAACCTTCTTTTGGAAGGGTTCGTATTTAAGTACTAATTGATTAGCCACTTTCTTGGGCATTACAGTGCTAGTAGCTCCACTATCTACCATACAATTATGCACTAAAGATTTCCCAATAATTAAAGATACATAAAAGGGAGGTGGATTTAAATTCCTACCTTGCATGGTATTGGCCTTGGAGTTGCTAGTTGGAATCTCCTTTTCTTGATCAGTGTTGACCAACACTAATTTTGTAGTTTCTTTTGCAGGTTTAGGATTTGCTGCCTCTCTCATGGCCTTCTCTGAAATTTTAGGTTGTCTTGGAATAGACAAAGAGTCCCACATAGAAATGGTGACATTCACCTTCTTCATGTTGTCTACAATATTATAAGGTGCCACAGTGTGTACTCTTTGTTGTGCTTTTATTATGATGGGTTCTACCTCTTTTGGAACTTGGCCTTCTTTGCTTGTGACTACAGGGGCCTCCTTGGATGTGATAAGGGCAACTTGATGTAGTGGTTCTACAGATGTAGTGGCCTTAGTACCAGAATCTACTCTCTCCATGTCTTGGGCTCTTCTCTCTGCTCTTGTGTAGGCAAAAAAGTAGCTTCATCATTGACTCCATTAAAATTTGGTTGTTCCCAATTGAAAAGAGCAGTCTCATTCTCTTGTGTTTCTTGTTGAGGAGCTGTCCCACTAGAAGGAGCTTCTGTTTGAGCTTGTGAAGCATTTTAAACCATTAGTGCTTGGTTCATCCATCCATTAGAACATGTAGCCTAATTGTGGGGCTGGTTGCAAGGGAAACACCATTCATTATCCATGGCCATATTGTTTTGACTAGGAACCATATCCCTAACTAGATTTACAGAATTAAGAGGTGCAGGGTTATCCAGTTGGAATGGTCTTTGATTAAAACTTTGTCTTTTCCCTTGATAGCATCCTTGGTATGGTGGCCTATTTTGTTGATAAGGTTGTCCTTGATTTTGGTATTGCTGATTAAGACTTTGGCCTTGTGATTGGAAGGGTGGCCTGATGCCTTGGTTTTGTTTCTTCAAGTTTGTGACCTCTTTGGTTAGAGTCTGCAACAAGTTTGTAATTTCTTGTATACTAGTTTGCTGACTACTCTTCACCTCTTGCAACTCTTGGGAGAAATTTGTTGCAGCATGTTCCTGACCACTGGTACTAGCTTGAGGTGCTGAAATTGTGGGAATAGGGGTAAATGAGGGTACTTGTGCAAGTGCAATGGGCTGAAGACTAGGGAAGATAGGCATGGGAGGTCTTCTTTGTATCATGCCTGCTTGGATCAAACAATTTTCAGCCTTGACAGTAGTGTCAAAGGCTTGGGGTAAAGTGGTACCACCCATAGACTAGATCATGAAAAAAATTTGTTTATTCAAACTTTGCAAGTAGTATAGGAAAGCATGGTCATCTGATGGCCTTACAGAGACTGGAAATCTATTCCATGTTTTAAGGAATCTACTATTATAATCTATCATTTTCTCTTGAGGGTCTCTCTTTATAGTTGTTAATTGCTCAACTAGAGACAAATTATCTGATTTATCCTCAAAATGCTTGCTTAATTAATTCTCTAATTCATCCCATGAAGTAATAGAACCAACAGTTAAAGTTCTAAACCTCTCTAGAGCCTTACCTTTCAGAGATGCTGCTAATAATTTGGTGGCCACATCCTTTTGAGTAATTTTGTGTATGCTACAAATGGTGGTCACATCTCTTATGTGCTCAAAGGCTATTGTCTATCCCTCCCTTGTGAAATCAAGTATACTCTTTAATGCCACCTAGGGCACATCATGATGCATTGCAAAATTTAATGGTCTCCCCTAATTGAAAGGTGCAAAGGCAAAATTTCTAGCCATTGTAGGAGGTGTAACCTAAAGATTAACAACTATATGAGTTGTATTTGCTAGATTTGGATCTTCTTCTTATTCTAGATCTCTGGTCAGAGATCTACCTCTTCTTCTCAAATGAAAGAGGAGAGGTCTCCTCTCTGAAGTATCAGGAGGTGTAGATTGGACTCTTCTTGTAGGAGATTCTCTCTGAATTGACCTACCTTTGTAGCTTCTTTTCAAGGGAACTCTAAAAATTTGATAGGCTTTGAGCTTCTAGTATCGATCTTTCTCATAAACCTTAAGCAAGGTTGGCCTAAAACTTTCAAACTAGTGGAGTCGCCAAATACACTTGATAGAACAACCTCCAAAGGTTTGCATTATGCAATTTGTATATCAAAGGTGACATAATTTTCAACAAATGAACTTCTTTACTGTCCCATCAGGCGTGCCAGAAATGTTATACACTGAATTTGCACCTCTGATCTCAATCTCTCATAGTCTTGATAATCTAGTATAACATGGGAATCATCTCAAGGTTGTGCGACCTTTTGCTAGCTGAGATGAGACCTCTAGATTCTAGGCTGGTTCCTCTTGGATAGTCACCCTGATTTGCTTCTTAATAGGAAAGTAAACTTTGAGGGGAAAGGGTTAGAAGGAGTGCATGAAAGGGAAATGACATGAAGCAAATCTAACTACTAGGTGATGCACCAAAACTGGGGTTTGGATCTCAGTATAGAGGAATGAGACCAATGGAGGAATCAGGTCTAATAGGTCACCAATCATTAGATAGGTTTGCATAAGTATTTCATAGGAAGGCTTGAACAAAAAAACTCAACCTATGACCTGCAAACAAACATCCTTTTCTACAACTAGGTGTAGGAATGAGACAAGGCTGCTAGGTGCTGTAGTATACCCACAAAACACCTAAATCGGATCAGACACAGTAACATACAGAATCATAGAAAGTGAGAGGGACTAGGAACCCTAATTTCTATTGACAACATTCATAACTTCAATCCAATAAGAGACAAACTCAGACAAGAAGGCATGAGGACAACAAGAGCACCACAGAATGCTTTGCAATATTTGAATTCATCAATGAAAACTTACAAGATGTGGAAAACTAGAGAGCAGGAATAAATGCTACAGATAATTTTCCAAGAAAAAAGTCTCTCTTTTTTACAAAATGTGAATTCTGAGCACTACAGGCTCCAAAAAAGAATATATACATCCTCTGCATGCAGACAGGAATCAAAATATCTCCTTAGGGTTACATAAATCTGCAATAGAATAATCACCCCTAAAACTAGTCACTTCTGATCATAAATGTGCTCTATAAATATCATGGCCAATCAGATATTCTCCTTCTTATGTGCCCATCTCTGAATTGATCATGCCTACAGATAGAAGAACCATGACCTGACAACCCCCTACAAGCCCACTCAGCCATAAAGGCTCCAAATCTGATCAGATACTGGAAAGGACTTAAAATGACACCCAGACCTCCCTCATCAACTCCCTTACCTACAACCACCCTGGCGAAATCAATTTCTTGAGCTACCCACACCTGCAACATTCATCTTGGAAGAAACTCTGGGAAAAATGGTTGCACCACCTTGAAAAAGTACTGGTCGCATGATGACATGAACTCAAAAAGCCTCATGCGATCATGTGACCAGCCTCTTAGAACCTGTCTCTGCTTTGCACACGTCAACCGGATCCAACATTGGAGAAAATCCCTGCAGAAGACTTCAAATTTGGGCCCCAATGGTTACCATTTCTCCTTTTAAAACTTAGCTGTTGATCACATTTCTCCTGGAAATTTAAATGATCTAGATCATCCCCAAAATAGTTGCAAGCCCTTACGAAAGGTCAAAGTCCACATCGTCAGTCAAGAGCCAATTGGAAGCAAGCATACCGACATGTTAGCATCAATGAAAACTTAACATTAAGTTAACCCCAGGTTCATTTTCACTTTAATCACAGAGTCGCTTAACTTTTCCTTAACCCTGGCTAGATCTAGCAACCATGCGAAAACTCTAACTACGCAACCGCGCATCTGCAAACTGAGATTCCAATCAGACCATGGGTGCAAGATCTCTTATCCTTTAAATATTCTTTTCGATCATGCGCCAGCTGTAGATCCTTTTAGAACTGGGACCCCACCAAACACATGTGTCTACTCGCAAATCCCCATCAGCACATGACAACCAATAGAAGATGAGCATATCAGCAAGAAAGGACCCACCGTCAGAGCCTCAAAAATAAAGCAATATCGACAGTTGTCGCATGATCGTGAGGCACAAGAATATTCCATCAGATCATGTGCCAGTTGTAGATCTTACTTTATCTTTAATCACATAGCGGAGATCGCCAAACATCTGGAGACTTAGCGACTAAAGGAAAGATAACCGCCCGCTAGGTCGTAGGATGCTAAGGACTTAACCATGAGAAATGAGAGATTACGCGAACATACAGTTGCAAGATCACTAAATAAAATTAACCACCAGGCCCAAGCATGATGTTAACCTTTAACTTAACCCAATCATATCTAGAGACTTAGCGACAAAGGGATTCGCTAAATCTCGTAATCCTTTTACTAACTAGTGTTAACCCCTAAGAACCCATGACTAAAGAAATCTCCAAGTCACTAAATAACCTTCTTTACCTCTTGGTCTATCTAGCGACTGTGATAGATCCTCCAACTATGCAACCATGCAAATCCTACCAACCTCGGGCCCAGTTATGCCACTTGGCATTCTATTATTCGTCCCAGTCACTCAGTCATCAACACCTCGGCAACCCTCTAACAATGGACCCACGATAGAAGGATTTCATCACAAGGTTGTCACATGATCGCATGGTGTTAGAAGATCCCATGCGAACATGTGACCACCATCATATCTTTACCGCACTTGCATCTCGGGTCCACAACAACCTGCAACCTCCTACAGGTGCGGCCAAAAATAGGACCGTGGCCAAAAATGAATGACAGGGAAATTTTGGGCAACAGTTACATTTCCCTACCTCCAGAATAGTTCCAAACATTCTCAATCAAAACCAATTTCTTCAATTTTGGGTGAGCATTTTTATCCTTATTGTGGCTTGCTCTGCACTTTCACCCTTGGTGAACTTCTAGTAATTCCCCACTACAAATTGCCCTTTTTCTTTGAATAGTAAATTCTCCTTGCTATCTATTCTATTTTTGTTCATAGGAGGACATTCCCCAAACCTCTTGGTTGTTTGTAGTCTAGAAAAAGGCCCGAGGTGATTTCAAAGGCATCCCCAAAGATTTCATAGAGGATTGCATCTAGAACAGACCTAAAGACACATCCACATCTGATAGAGTTCATTGCTTACACAACCATCATGACTACGCAGGCAAAGAAATAAATCTCCTTCAACAAAAAGTGATCAACTAACATGTCTACAATAGGCAAAGCAATAACTTTCCTTCAACACAAAGTGACCAACTAACATGTCTACAACTTCTATCTTGGAAAACCACCTGGAATTATATTAAGAAAGGGTACCAAGAAGAGGATAATTAGATCAATCCCTCTGACTTATGTAAATGGCATTTAGATTTCACATGCCAACTATGAGACAACATAGACACAAATGATTGAGGTAGTGGCCCTACTACTTTAAACACGTATTTTGAATCTTGATTGAATACAACCCTTCAAGAATTTCTCCCTAAATAACTCATAGCCAAAGAGTGCATGTTCTAAAAGAAAAATTAGGGTATTTTGTCTATGTCATTCTTGCTTCAGCTACATGTGGAATCAAAATAGATTTATTTATGTGCCTAAAATTTTAAATGTTGTAATATGCATAAAGAAAACATCTCTATGTGTTAATTATTCTAGCTCTCACAGGATCATATTGTTTCATGACATACTCCACACATACTTCATCTTCAAAAATCACCACCCAAAATCATGTGCATATGACCCCATAAAATTGTAAAAAGAAACCTTCCACACAAAACCCCATTGGCAAGAATGGAAAAATAACTGAACCCTTAACTTCTATAAAGCTTATTCCCTCTAATACATAAATAAATAAGGCTTAGTTGTACACAATATATTTCAAATTGAACATATCATATGTACCTGAATTTGTTGTAGTGTCAAATTCATGTCCACTCATGAATTAACAAACCTCCTTTACCAGAAACATGTCCATCGCCAATTTCAGTGCTATTCAATAGCTTTTCATCTTCTACTTGCTTCCATCTCTACTTGATTTTCCTTGTTAAGATCATGTTGACCCCATTTTGGCTTTCTGTAGTCTTTTTTTTTTTAGTCATTTGCACTTGTAGCATGTTCATTTCCCCGTTGTCATTGGCAGTTTGGTCACCTTTGCCAAAAATGAAAAAACCAAGTACGAGAAATGGATGATGGGGATCCAAAGGAAATTTTTCCATTACACTTTCTATAGTCTTTCAATGTTTAGTTAGTTGCACTATTAGCATGGCAATTTCTCCTTGTTATTGGTAGTTTAATCACCTTTGCCAAAAAATATAGACCGGGTATGGGAAATAGGTGATGAATAGTCATGGTCACTTTTTGCATTTCACTTTTTCCTTCCATCTTGTAATGTCCCTTCAAACATTAAACCCAAATGAGGTTCTTTTACTGTGAGAACCATATCCACGACTTATGTGCATGGTGGATTAGTGTAGAAATTTGGCACAATAGATGTATTCTCCAACACAACTATCAAGTCCCCTTTTTCCAATTAAAATAATTAACAAATAATTTGAGCTAAGCCTAAAAATTTATAATCTTAAGGGCAACTTAACAATATTATTATAATTAAAAAATTAAAAAGTATTTTTAACAAATACCAATATGTTGCATATTAACTAGACTTTACGTGATTAGTAAGGGTGTATATGTATTGTTCTACAGTCTGGAAAATAAATACCAGTATGTTGCAGAACAATAAAAGAAACAAATACCTAGTGAGAATGAAATATGTCTGTGTTTCAAGTTTCAAATTACCTCTGAATTTTCTATAGAGGGCCTTACTAACTTCAAATTTGTTGTAGAAAACTGAGAATTCCTTGCCCACCTTTTCAAAAGTCTCCAAGTCCTATCTAAACAAGCTTTATCACCCATGCAAGTGCTTCAATACCTATCCATGAGAATAAAAAATGTTAACAACTATGATGAGCGTGTATTAACAACTTATGAATCAAATTAAAGATGAGTGGAAAATCATTTTAAAAACTATATCTTAATCATAATCTATTGTCCTATTCTCATGTACAATAAAAGATTGAGCCTGTTATCATCATTTTTTACAATTGAAAAAGAGAAAAATCATTGTTTTCCTTATAAGTTCAATCCATTCTTTTGTGAAAGTCCACTACCCTATCCTCTACACCATTAAGGGATGCCATGATGGGAAGTGTTGTCAAATGGGTCATGTAAGGGCATAAAGATAGAATAGGGAGTCTATTTTGTGTTTTGAGAATCATAAGGTCTTGAATGACCATATTAATGTAATGGGATGAACCCTATGCATCAGAACATTTCCAAGGACATTTCTAGTACCCAAGACACATCTCCAATATCGGAGGTCTCAAGGTGTAGGAGACAGGTCTCATTGTAAGTATGGAAATTTAACTTGTGCTATATACAAGGGATCTAGGATCCATGGTCTAATAACATTCCTTAAGAGCTAAACATTTCAAGTTTTCACAAGAGAGACTTTTTCAATGGTTTGCCTCTGATATCAAAAATATCACACTTTCCCTACATATTCTTCTACCATTACATTTAAAAGTTTCTATTCTGATGTTTTCTATCAGACTGGATATGCATCTGCAACAATATCTTCATTCAATTTCTACCCAAATTTTTGATGTTTCTACAATCTTCTTGATTCCACCATAATTTATGAAGGTAAAAAATACCACTAAACCATATGTTGGTTAAGCAATTCTAACAAAAACTTAAATGCAATGGAAGAAGAAATGTAATAATCATAATATAACAAGAGAAGTTACCCTTGAAAACCCTTTTGTAAAATAAAACACCTAAAAAAGCCACACAACTACTATATTAACTCAACCATTCATAATACAACAAGATATTTTGCACTTGTGCTTAACCCTAATGCATGTACAAGAATTTATACACGAGTATGGAAAACTGCAAAGCAGTATTACAATATAATAGGGATAAAATGGCCACCTCACCTCCACACTTGTCCAATGCCCCAGGTCCCACTAATTGTAGCAATTTGTATTGTATATAATAAGTAGTGTAAAACATGAAAAGAGTACAACACATCAAACAACTCTCTTTTGCTTCTAAATGGATGTCTTTAAATTCAAGTTGTCCAATCTAACAAATTGGAGAACACAAAAATTAAAGAAATGTTTGTATTTCCTAAAGGCAAGAAATATAATAAGTCATAGAAATTATACAAATATTCTACAACAAGCAACCAGCCTGCCAAGAACACTTAACATGCCACTTGTGCTGACCCAAATAGATTTAAGTCCAAAGACAATATGAATAAAGTATTCAATATAAATATATCAAATTAGATGAGATACTAAATAAAACATATCAATCTGATATTATTCTTATTAAGTGGATGACTCTTGATACCATATATGTACTAGACTGATCTAGAAGGGAGTTCCAAGCATTAGCAACCTAATCTTCTTAAACATATGTATCTTACGTATGATAGATTTGGAGTTTGTCTTTGTTGTCTCAAATTGGATCTACCATTAGCTAAATCTATAGCTCAGGTAGGTGCCCTCATACCACCCAAGAAATCTATTAATTGTATATTCACTTATCTTCAAATTAGAACTATATCATTAAGAAATATATTTTTCTATATCATTTTTTATGTACATAGTTAAGAAAAGAAATGCAGGAATTCTCCTCGTAATTAAAAAGGCATTTAAATTATCAAGGCCCATGCCTTTTGTAATTGGTGCACATCCTATAGAAAAAAAGTGTTTCATCTACATGTAACATATATGAAAAGAATACTTGGATGACTTCAACTTAAAAGTACCATAGTTGTCATCTGTAAATGTCAAAAAGAATATGTTTGACATAGACATTCACAAAAATCCATCCTAAAAGATTTAATATTCCTTAAAGATTGAAGAAACAAATCTTTAGAAGGGACCTGACTATATATTGAAACAACGAGAATAAAATATAGATGCAATGAAAGTCAAGAAAAAAGAGCACTTGAATATTTACATAAAAAAGTTTGGCTGGTGTATGCAAAAATATAAACAAATGAAAGAAATAATTTTAATTGTACAAGAGAAACACGATCCATGGATAGAAGGTTTAAGTGCTCTAGAAAACAACATTGAAAGTAATTCAAACAATAAAAATTATTTCTTCTGACCAATTTCAACATAAAATTTGAAGATAGAAATCATCAAACAAAGAAAGAAGAGAAAATGCTCAGATTTTTAAATTGGAAAATTAGGAGAGCACATTCTAGTCAAATGCAGCATCTACCAGTACCCATGTTGGTTCACTTCATAACTACAGATACACTTAAGGAATACCACCTAGAGAATAATATTTGTATGAATGGTAAGAACACTGAGAAAGGAGTTCCATGGTAATTTTTATGGATCATAAGATAAATGAAATCAAAAATTCATAGGAGCCCCAAATTCAGGAAAAATGATTTCTTTATATATACATCTCTCCCCAAACTTAATTTGAAATTTAGAGAGAAATCACTATAGTCTCTAGCTCCTCAAAATATCTTTTCACATAAGAAAAGGGATGAATGCAATAATCCATTAGACACAAAGTCATCCTAACATCAAATTTCAAGGTGCAACTCTGCAAAAAGAAACTATAAACTATTAAGGGCTTCTTTGATCTACCCCACTCATCTAAAATAACTTCCAGCATCATCAGTAGGTAGAATATACTATCCAATTCAAGTAAGTCATAGATGAAGACCAAAAATTTTGTTACTACATTTCACACTTGAGCTTCCAACTCAATTAGTGGTTTGATTATCCTATTGGCTTCTTAGTTGATTGAAGCTTGAGGAAAATCCTCTAATGTAGTCTCCTACTTCTACTTGTCAATTAACTTTAAAACCTCTACATAGGCCATTTCTTTTTGTTCCCATCAAATGGGAAAGACAATCCTTGTTGCACAATTTCATCTACATAGGCCATTTCCTTCCTTTTATTAGTGATACCTACATTCATCAATGTGTCAGTTTCCAAGGTAGAAAGCTTGTGCTTGAATGCTTCCATTCTACAACTGTGGGGGCCAAAGTGGTTATGATGTTAACTTAGTTACAATTTCCTAAACTTTCATATGAGACACAACAATGAAGTTTATAGAATATCTCAATCCACTGGCATCCAAGTGATGCTATACCAATATAATTTACAAGATTAATTCACTAAGTCTAGGAATACAAAATGTGTGTCCACCACTCAAGTTTCTACCTTGGCCTTTGACTCATTCTCTATTAATTTAAACTTTGCAATTTTCTTATCAAGTTCAACCAAGGTATCATCTTGAGCTGACATTTTTTGTCTAGTTGTAGCTAGATCATAATTGGCATTTCTCTTTGGTGCAGGAGCACCAAAGTCACAGGTAGGAATCATGGAGAGCACCAGGATCACTGATGGATCCTTGAGAGGAGTTGAATCCAAATGGACTTATAAGGTCATTAAAACATGTAATGAGACCAATCATGGTCATATAATGTGGTTTTGATCATATTGTAATCCAATCCTAAATGTAAGCCTTAAAGGCATTGTTAAGTCTACAAGGTACCTAGGGGTCACTGGGAAGGGTTAAGGGATCCTAGGTTAGGAGTTCATGGAAATGATCTAGAAGGATCTAAAAAGATTTAATAAGGCTATTAAAGTCCTTAAATGATGTTAAAAGCACTAAGAGTGCACAATATTGTAAATTTCCTATATTGGCAATATAAGCCAAATAGGGCTTAATTGGAGTTAGTAGGGGTTAGTAGTAAAGGGTGTCCTTAAACCTTTTAGAAATATTTAAAGGGTCCTAGATGTTGATTTGTCGAGTTGACAACTTTTTTTGTCAACTTGAAAACAATTACTTGTTTTATGTTAGTAACTGTTAGTTTAAGACTATTTGGGGACAACTAGAGGAGTTAGTTAGAGGCTTGTATCGGTTTCTTGGAGTATAGAGGTTGTTTTAGGAAGGATTTCACATGAGGAGTGGGAGAGAGTTTATTGGAGATATGAAGAGATGAATGTGTAATGTTTTGATCAATAAAGATTTAATTTCTTTGCATTCTTGTAAGTCTTTGTCTTGTGGAACAGTGAGGGAAGAACTAATTCTCCATGTTTCTAAGTTTGTTGTTTTGATTTGAAGAATAGTGATATGTTTATTGCATAGAAATTGGATAGTCTTGATCTTCATTTTTGTGTTGTGTTGCGTTTATGGAATAAGAGACCTCATTGACTATACTCGTGGATTCTAGTGCACCAGTTCAGTGAACTTTGGTGTGATCTTAAGTATGGCAGGACACTCCAACTTTTTGTAAGACCTATAGCTTATGGGAGGCACCCCAATATGTAAAATATAAGTTTCATATGGCTTTGAATGCAGGGAAGTTGAATAGAAGGTTGAGAGTGGTGGTAGGCCTGATAAAATCCAATAAAGGGAGCATTTGAACACACCGATGATGGATGGGAGTGATCGAATGAATGGAGAGGGTAGATAATTATTGGAATGGTCTATTGGGATGAATTTTAAGGTGTTAGAACCATGATTAGAGTTGTGGGTGGTTTGATAGGGTGATTTCTCTAAAACCCTTGGTTTCTAGCCCAAGAAGTGAGGGTTTGGAAAATGGGTAAGTAGATGAGTAGGTGGGATCATTATAAGTTCAAAATTAGTGATATTGAATCATGTTATGAGACTTTTTAGGGTCATAGAGACCTAGAGACAAGTAGAAATAGGAGTTGCTTCTTTGACCAAGTGCTAATAAGGCCTAATTAAAGGGTTAGTGGGTGATGAAAATATTCACCAATAAAATCATGAAGGACTGAGAATGATATGAATTTAATAACTCCAAAAAGGGTACTATAAAATGTAAAAACATTACTAGATTTTTTTGGGAATTTTGGGAGTAAAATGCTGATTTGAGTGTTGGAAGGGCTACTAGGCAGGCCTAAAAGGGCTATAGTAGAAGAATGGTGAAATATTATTGGATAGGAGTGAATGGGGAGTTTTAACATGGAAAATTTACCATGTTAAGATGATCCATGATGTTGGGATCAAGGTGAGAGGTCAGGTTTGAGTTTTGGTATGGTGGAGGCACTAGGTGCACTAAGTGGCCTAGGATGGAGTTGATGCTATGAGAGATTGGGACAAAGAAACGTGATAGTGAAAGTAATATGGTTGTGGGAGTGACTTAAAAATTCATATAATTCCATTTGATCTTTGAGTAGGACTAAATCCTTGAGTTGATTCCAAGTTACTTGTTGAATCCTCGAGTTGAGTTAGCCTACTTAAGATGATAGTGGAGGGATTTGCATCACTCTTGGACAATAAGCTTTTCAACGAGTGTCAAAATCTTATATGGGTCTTGTATTTGAGGTCCTCAATGACTAAAAACTTTATTTTGTTTTTGGAGAAATTCTAAACTAAATTTAACACTTTCAAAAATGAGAAAAAACTTGTCTTGGACCAATTTGTGTAACAACTTAAATTATTACTAATTCATGAAATTAAATATAGTTCATTGTACAAAAGATACAAGATACTTAATTTAATTAAGCCAACAAGGACTAAAATAAATAATACTACCAGATTTATTATTAGCAAGATTGCATGAAGTGCAAGATAAGAGATATTTCTATGAGACACTGTAAACCCTCTTTCTCCAACCACTACTTGAATTTTATAGAAGGATTCAAGATCAGTGGCTCTAAAATGAAAATTTGTCAATAGATTAAATGAAAAGATGAAAATTGTAAAAATATGCCAATAACTATTAAATGTAAATGAAGAATTGGGGATCTATTAGATTCTTTGAATATTTTCCCATTTTTAGAACCATATTTACACCACAGTGTGCCCCAAATAAGTCCTCATTCAAACATAAACCCCATTGAAGATTTATTGTTGTCACCCTTATTAGTGCTCTCACCAATCTTGAAGCCTCTACTGGGTGTCTTGGTAATAAGGTTAAGGATGATAGGTTGAATGTTTTGATGTTAAATACCACATATTCCTTATGGATTCCACCAATCAACTCTTTGTGTCATGCATTTGGTTCAAACAACACCGCATCAACATCATTGAAGATGAACTCTATAGAGATCACATGAAGTGGAAATATGCTAAGATCATCCAAGAGCATGGGCTCTATCCATATCCAATAAATAAAAGAATGTAGCACTGCAATCTTAACATGTTGATGGATATCCCCCTCACATCCTAAGTAGTTTTCATCCCTAACTTTTACTTTAGTTCACTGCTCCATAAGGGACCTAATTTAGAATCATGCAAAGGATCTGGGGATCACTCAGCTGAGTTAGAGAATAAGATCTACAATCTGAACTTTTTATTTAACTATTTTTTTGGTTATTTATCATGTATCAAGTTTTCCTCATATTTTATCAGGTAGCTATTACGTATTATCTGAATGCTTATTTTTATTGAATATCAGATTGCTACTTTTTATTTTCTTTATAATATGTATGTTTTATTCTCTATGTGCTAAATGAGGCTCTGTTGTGGGTGTTTTTGTAACACATTTTCTGATTACTATTTATTCACTCTATTTAAAGAAAATGTGCACCAGTGGCCCCATAAGTCTTTTCCAATGCTAATTTGTAAGTTTCAAAATTAAACATAAAGTAGGTTGAGGAAAGTATTGGCTCTTCTACTACAAGTAATGATTGACTTATTACTTCATTAATTATCCATAGTTGTTTAGACCATGCACAAAACACACAATAATGCTCAATTGGGATATAATTTTAAGCTGACTCATATTGTGCATAGATTTATTTGAGTAATTCAAGATATGGCAAGATAGATAACCCTATTTGTATATGTTTATTTTGAAGGAAGTGTTTAGAGTAGGCCAAATTTTTTTATTTCTATATAGATACATGCATTAGGGATATACCATGTCCTTTTAAAGATAAAAAAATATAGAGATTTTAGGAATAACTCCCAATTTGCATCAAATTCCTGCCATTGTCAGGTGTAATAATGATGTTCAACATATCCGTTAAACTAAAATTCATATAGTTTCAATTTTATAGGACATGAAATATCTAATATTCTATTCACAAATACATTACATAAAAAAAAAAAAAACATCATGTATACCTTAAAACACTCACTCGAAAAAGATTAGTGACAAATTCATCAAGAGCTACCCTATGAGCTTTGATGGCATACAACTTCACCTTTTGCACAATATGCACCCAACACCTATCCTTCAATCTTCCACACACATGGTTTTATACCAATTCAATCTCCTTTAAACAAAATCCCCTTTCACAATCCTCAATCTCTTCGCAAGCCTCCTCTGCAACTCTTGGGAGAAATGGGGTGTCTACAAGCATATAGATTCAACATTGTTTACTCGTGGCCTTGCAGAAATTCTAGGAGGGAAAACACATCAAATCCCTTTTGTAGGAAGTTTCTATGAGAATAGAAAGCCACTCAATGGTTTCCTGTGACCTATGACCTAACTGGATGGACACAAATGAGAGATCTAAATGCAATCCCTAGAAGTTATTCTCAAATCCCCTGATTTTTCTCTGAAAATTTCCACTGTCCTCTATCTCCCATGATTTTTCTCTAAAAATTTCCACCGTCCTCTATCTCCCATCTTCCTTTGCCTCTCGTTACTACCTAAATGAGCCACCTAAATGAAAATGAATGAGCATTTGACATAAGTTTTAATTTAATACAATAATAATAGTTTCCATTTCATTTATAATAATTAAAATAACTTAAATATTTAAGATGAAATTTTAATTTTGTCTAAAAATATATCTTAAAATACACCTTTTTATAGTAGTGAATAATGTATGGTATCTTCTCAACATAATAAAGCATTTGAATGTTTCAATATTTTTAAGTAGATTCACTTAATATTTTTTAATTGTCAATTACTTTTTTAAATATATGTGTAGAGCTTAGATTGTCTTTACGTTTTGAGCATCGGTCTTTTGTGATAAATTGATTAAAATAACTTCATTTAAATCTAGAGACTTTGTTTCCCAAGTGGATATATATATATAAACATTGATCTACTCCTTTCTTTCTCCCTAACAGTCCTAAGCACAAGAATCCATCAAATTTAACACCTTTAAATTCTAGTAGTTTAGTGTTTTTTGGTGTTATCATATGAGTTGCATTAAATTGTAAATGGGGCTATCAAAATGCATTCTCAGATTCTTGTATGGTAGGATATGTGTTAATTAGATGCTTAAATTATTATATATTAATAATAACACATAAGTATATTGTGACGTCGCTATTAGAATACATTATGTTTTGAGAAGAGTTTGCATAAATGAAGAGTTCAATCTATTTATTAAAAATTCAGTATCTCAGACACCCCCTTAGTCTTGAAAAATATGATGTGAAATTTTTTTGCCTACCTTAGTTATTGGTCCTTAGCTACCCAACCTCAAGATAAGTGTGTGGATCTTTCTTTGGATTTGACACTTCTAGTATTGGAGAGATTACCAAGCATTAGGGATTTGGAACCCACATCTCAAATTACCAATAAGCTTAAAAATAAGCAATTCTACATTGCCAACACTGTTTAATCGCTCCACAATATTTTTCCCCCTCTTTTAACATTTTATTTTCAATTTTTAAGTTTCTTAAGTGACATGTTTATTTTCCTTAACAAATATTAATATAAAAATATATTATTATTTTGTATCTTTTGTATAAATGTTTATTTTTATTTAATATTTGTTATATAATGTTATTATAAATCATCTAATAGATATTAAATTGATTAAATGAAAATTGATAGATACAAAGGTCAATGTGGAGGTTTTTTAGAGCATGAGAAACCACTTCAAAATAGTACACCATGACTAGAAATTAGTTTGATGGTAACTAAATTATAAATAATCTATGTAGAGATGGAAATTGAAGAAGATGGAAAGGTTGAAGTTACAAGAAAGGTCAGAAATCAAAATACATCAAGAAGAAGACATTTGGAAAGACAACCAAATTCTCAAAGGTACTTATCTTATAATGGTTGTTGTTATATTTGTAATAATTTTGGTCATAAGGAAGTTGATCACAAGATGTGAAAGGATCAGAATGTTCAATGATTTAATTATCATATGTTTGGTCATAAGAAAAATGAATGTAATCTATCAAGTTTTAAAATAATATAAGAACAATGAAGTAAATAATATTTTTCATGAGAATTTCTACGTATGTCACAACTATGGTCATGAGGATGTTGGATATTATTGGGATATTATGCATACATGTTATGACATTGATTTTTTATCATTAATGTCAACATATTCCCAATATTTTGAAATTAAATAAATAAAAAATTATAGGGACCCAAAACCCAAATAGTTATAGAAATGAATCAGACAATAAGTTCACCAAAAAAGAGCAGCCAAAGTAGAAAGTGGGAACAAACACCCTAGACCAGCTAAAACCGAAAACATTGGAAACAAAAAGAGAACCGAAAAAACAAAGCAGTTACTACCACCCTTTTAGAATCTGGATGGAGTCTTCCATCTTGTTGTCTAGCTCTATTATTTTTTTAGATTCTGCTTAAGCCCCATGATATCCTTATTGGAACAGGTATTCTAACTCATCTTCACTCTAGTTCTAGACCATGGGCGTTTCCCCTTACTATTAGGGTTTTTCATAGCTTCTCACTGCTTTTCTAGCATGTCAACCGGTGAATTAAGGTTACTAGCAACAGAGATGTTCATGCCCTCCGTAGAATTCTCATGTAAGTTTTTGAGTATTTTTTCAACACATTGAATCCTAGTCAGTAATTTAACAAGGGCATAAAAATCATGAGAGTGGTCTTAGTACTTACCCCTATTATTAACTCTCTCCAGAAGATTCTGATACTTAGCCTCTAGGTTAGTATTTTATGCCTTAAGCTTCTCAGTCTCCTGAAAGCATGATTCATCATTTCTAAAAGAAAAGGGAGATCTATCATTAGCTATGTGTAAGAAGCTAAAATATAATTCCTCCTTATCAGTAAGATCCTCTATTATTGTTGACACAAAATCATCTATCTTAGTAGCCCCTTGTCTAATATTCTTACCTTTATTTTCCATAGCCATCATCTCATCAACATAGAGATGGCATAATCTTCCCCTTCCAACTTGTCCTAACAAATTTTGTTACCCTCATCCATATATTCCTCATCATTAGTGTCCTGCATAATAGTTTAGTCATCATTCTTCCCAATTTTAGTGTCCTTATCTATATTCTCAAGCATCTCCACCATTTCATGTTGGTCCTCCTTGTCATCCAGAGTTTTCTCCATGTATGAAGGGTCTAGGTCAATAATGATGTTTTTTAGTTCCCTAGTTAGGATTCACTTCCATAGAAGGATCTTCACTAATATCCTTGGCAAAGCCCTCATCATTTCTAGCTTTATCCTCTTTTCCTTCAACTTTAGTTATCTCAGCTTCATCATCCCCTATATTTTCTGTATCTACCACAATTTCCTTCCCAAAAGCCTCAGAGCTCTCATTCACATCCATGTGGAAGTATCCCTAGAAGATGATGTACTCTTTCCCTCAGTATCCAAACCCTTACTCTTCTTTCTCCCCATTTTCTTTTTACTAGAGCTTAGGAACCCTGCATGTTCATCTTCGGTAGAGCCATCATCATAATCTATCTCCTCATTATACGGCCTCACCGAGTACTGAACCAACACTTTCTTCTTCTAAATCAAAGACAAAGGAGGGTTATCATTTGTCTAAGAGTCAATATTTTTGGTCCATTTGGTCGATGATTCATCCTTTCCCTTTACAAATGTTATAGTTTTTCTCCTTTCCTTAAAGGGTTTTTCACAAACATCTCAAGGATATTATTCATAAAATGGTCATGAATAAGAAAAATGAGACCATCATGGAGAACAGGAATATCAACATTCTTACTATTTGTAGCTAGGCTATGAAGCAGGGAATTATTGAGATAGTACATGAAAGATAAAAAATCCTTATAGTGAAATTGATTTAAAAGAACAAAGTGGTGGGATGGGGCTCTAGTAAAATGACCATCTAGAGTTATGTATTCCATAATGAAAATAAGGACCTCCTGCTAGAAGTCCTTTATATTATTGACATCATAAAAACCCCTCTTTTTTTACTATGGAATCCCTTTCCTTAACAGACTTGGGAAATTTATTAGTAGCCATTTTGGAAACTTTCTTATTTTTGTAGAATTTCAGACCAAACAAGGGTAATCTAGTTACCTAAGGAATAAGCTCCACATTGAGTATGATTTTCCTACTATCAATCATGACTAAATTGTTCCTTTGGATAATGCCCTTATTGTAACCACACATTTTCTTCAAATAAGGTGTGATTTGTCCCTTCTCCAATTTCCTCCATATTTTAGGGTTCTTCTTGAGATTCAAACAATCTATAGGTTCCTCTCTATTCAAATCACCCCCCATTATTGTGTTTCTCTCTATATTAAAATTTAGACAATGAAAAAAAGAAACCTAGAACCAAACGGTAGAGAAGCCAAACCTAGGCTCCAAGAAAACATGTGAAAAGAAATAGTAATGATGGTTTTTAACATTTTGATCCAACCTTGATTATTGGTGATGTAATCCTTACTCCATGATTCTTTCAACATTTCAAATAAATCTCACCACCTTACTCCTTGTCTTACCATAATTAATAAGACTAATAGTATATGTGTCCAGGTCCTTCACTATATTCTACATCATAAGGGAGTTTAGATTGACTCCTTTCTTGGAAAACATATCAGCAATGGTGTTATATTCCCGAAAGGCAGGGGACATATAGGATTTTTTAAAAGAACCTGATATATAAATGGCCATGTCTATAGTATTGTAAATAGACCAAGAAACTTTTAAACTCCCTTTTATACCATTTATAATGTTTAAGGAATCCTGTTCTAATCACACCTTTTCAATTTTTTATTTCTTTAGATAGACTTAAATAATAATAGGCTCCAAGGGCCTCAATGGTATGATTATTTTGAAAATCAATAGGAACAACAACATCAATGATGAATTTACCATGACTATCCCTGATGATCCACCGACAACCACCTTTTTGAGGGTTCCCTTTCACTGCACCATCAAACTTGACCTTCACCCATCCATCAGGAGGAGACAACCAATAAAATTTTTTTTGCCTTTTTTATTTTCATTTACCGAATCGATATTCTAGCAATCAATTTCCATACCTGACTCACCAAATTTGTTTAAATGTAGAGATTTATTCTCCTGAATGCTTTTGAAAATAGTATTAACCATCACCATAGGGTTTCTATAGGTATCCCTAAAAATTCTATTATTAATTTCTTTCCTGATATTAAAAATTAGGTGAGGAACAACAAGAAGCCACACCAATTTGACTCTCTTGTTCAAACTGGGGCAATTCCATTGCTGGAAAAAATATTGTATCGTTATAGGAAAAAGTTGACATATATTCCATCTTTGTAACAACCCTTTCCAAATCTCTAAGGAATAAGAGAAACTTAGAAGGAGATGAGAAGCTAGCTCACAATCCTCACAACACGGACATCATCTTTTAGGGATATAGAATCGCCTCTTCACCCAATTTTCTATTGTTAGAATTTTATTATGGAGGAAGTGCCAAAATAGGAACCTCAAGATTAGGCCGATGTTGAATTTTAATCTTGTAAGAAAAAGAAACAGAGAATTTTTCCAGATTACTTAAGCCCCCAAATAAATTAATCATCCTTATTATCAGTAGTTAGTTACACATTGAGGTTGTTATTGATGTTTTCATGAAGATTCATCTAGCTGTTACCTCTCCAATAATATAGATAACCTTTTCTCCAAAAGAGATTTTTGTTTTATTCATCAAATCCTGATATTAAGGATAGCTACATAGGGGCTTGTCAATAATTTGAGGGTCATCCCAAAATTTAATCCTCCTCTCATCCCCTATCTTCCATCTACCCTCTTCAATACCCACCTTTCTAGCATTCAGAACATTCTTTTAGATTTCTAAACCTCCAATGTTGAAAGCCTCATAAGTAATATGGTCAAGGGAAAGATTAGAAATGTATTTATTTTTCCATATGGTGTTCCATTCTTTCTCCTCTCCATACATTCTCCATAATTGTTTATACAGAAGGGCATTATTCATATGTTTAATAGATCTGATGCCTAAACCTCCAAGATTCTTAGGTCAATAGACCTTGTCCCAAGCCAGCAAAGGGATAAATATTCTTTCTTTAATTCCAGACAACATAAATTATTTGTTGAATAATTTCCATCTTATCTGCAAACTTTGAAGGAATTTTAAAAAGGATGAGAGCATAAATAACCAAAATTTGTAAACAAGATTTGAGCACAGTGATTTTTCCCACCTGTGACAAATAGATTCCTTTCCATCAAGCCATTTTTTTGTTGAACTTCTCCCTTAAGTCCAACTAGAAGGAATCAGATGGCTTCTCTCCCAGAGGAAGACCCAAATACATAGAAGGGAAGGCAGTAATGTTGCACTCTAGAATAGAAGAAATCTTCTTTTATTTATACTCGAGATTATTTATGAAAAAAAATAGATCCCTTCTTTCAATTAATTAACTTACATGAAGCCCTGGAATAGGATTGGACAACCCCTTTTAAGTTTCTAGCCTCATGAACAAAAGCTTCTCCCATAGCTATAATATCATCAACAAAATGCTCATGCGAGCATATTAAATTGGTAAAGGAAGGATGCATCTCTTTCAGATTCCATTCACTAATTAATAGATGGATATACCTCTCCATACTTTCAGCGATTATAGTGAAAAGTAAAGGGGAAATAGGATCAACTTGCCACAAGCCCCTAGAGTTATTGAAAAAGGAAGAAGAGGAACCATTGATTAGGACAAAAAAAGAAGTGGGAGAGATAAGTTGGTCTATAGCTGAATAATTTTGGGCCCAAAACCAAATTTCTCTAGCACTATCCTCATAAACTTCCATTCCACTCTATCATAGGGTTTAGCCATATCTATTTTAAGGAGAAAATCCTATTTGTTATATTTTGAGAGAGAATGAATATTCTCATGCACTTTTATTATAGAATCTAGAATTTGTCTTCCCAGATCAAAACCATTCTACTGAGGGTAAATGATAGAAGGAATAATTTTTAGAATTCTCAGAGCCAAAACTTTAGAAATAATCTTATAGAATAAATTTCATAAGCTAATAGCTCTACAAATATCAAAGAAATCAAAACCTTTCTTCTTTGGGATTAAAGCCAAAAAACTAGCATTAATCTCCTTTAGCATTCTTTTGCACCCATAGAACTCTTTAACAACATTAGTGACATATTTTCCTACTATGTGCTAGAATAGATAGAAAAAAACATTTGGAAATCATCAGGGTCTGGATCCTTTTCATTCTACAAAGAAAAGACCATATCCTTTATTTCTTTTGCTGATGGAATAGCCCCCAGTATTTTGTTTGGCTCGACAGTTACTATTCTAGAAATACTATTCAACATCTTCTCTTGTTCATCTTCCATAAGATTGGGGTCAGTAGCTAAAAGGATGGAGAAGTAATTAATTGCTTCCTATTGAAAATTTTCCCCGTTAACCAAAGTTGAATTACGTTTTAGAATTTGACTTATCATATTGGTATTTTTGTGTTTCAAAGTGGTGATATGTAAATATTTAGTATTTATGTCTCCATGATTGAACCAAGAAACCTGAGATCTTTGTCTCCATCAGATCTCCTCTTTTAAAATAAAATTATGGTATTCATCCAAGACCTCATTCACACTTATTTCAACTTCCTCAGAGTAACCAAATAGCTGGATGGAATTCTGAACAAGTTTGAGATTGGATTTCGCTAGCTCTTTTTTCTTAAAAATGTCTGCAAACATCTCCTTCCATTTCTTTATTTCAGATTTAATAAAAACTAATTTTACTATCCACTATGTACATGGATGATCCATCAATTTCAGCACTCCACCATTCCAAAATACTCTTCTATAAATAAGGGTGGAGAGTGGACATTTTTTCAAAGCGAAAAGGAAAATTTATTTTACAAGACATAGGGTCGGTAGTAAAGGAAATAGGGAAGTTGTCAGAGACAATTTTGGAGATAGAAGTTAAAGAGAAATTATACTTATAGTACCATTATAGGGAGACTATAGCTTTATCCAGCCTCACCTAGATGTAATCTTTTCCAACTCTCCTATTGGACCAAGTATAGTTGATTCCCTAAAGATCAATACCAGTCAAAGCTTTATTATTAATAAAAATTCATAAGATCAAAATTTCCTTCCATCTGAGAACCAGAGCCCCCAAATTTCTCTAACTCCTTAAGAGGAGTGTTGAAATCCCCCATAATAATCCAACTTTCATCATTGAAATGGTTTCTATAGTTAACTAGCTTAAGCAAAAAGTTAGATCTACTACTCTTAGAATTGGGAGCATAAATGTTAGTAAGAACCCAATCAAAATTATCTCTTATATGGTGCATATAGATAGACACCATATTATCATCGTCAAAAAGAACATCACCACTAATTTTAATTTTATTCTAGAAGATAGTTGTACTTCCTGAAGCCCCATCATAACTTTACTACTAATCATATTATTACGAAAGAATTTAATTTTTTTGTCTCTCCTTTCTCATCTTAGTTTCTTGGACCAAAATAATATCTGGTTTATGATCCCTTATCAAGTTCTTAAGTACATCCTATTTGTGGGGAGAATTAAGTAACCCTTATATGCTATGAAATGACCATCATTTCTTACTAGGATTAAACACTTATGGGATGGTCTTTTATTTTACATCCTTCACATCTTGCCAACTATCATTTTCTCTTTTTCTTTATTCTTAGAAGATCTTCCTTTAGAATCATTTTTACCCACATCTACCCTTTTTCTTGTAGTATTAGTGCCATCCAATCTATTTTTGAAAGGACCATCCCCCATTCCTCTATTATTCTTCTTTTTGCTTCTTAATATTTTAAATTCTTTCTCTCCCTCTTCCAAAGATTTAAAATAAGGGGATTCTCCACTTCTATATAGATCCATCAGAGTTTCAGTAATTGGTCATAAATCAATAGTTATGTTTTTGGATTATATGGGGTTCCCTTGATTAAAGCTCTCAATACCATTACTCCCTTGGGCATCATTACAAAATAGATGGTTTACTAGTATCCCACTTAAGGAATCTAAGAATTACTTGTTACTATCTTCTGGAGGACTTACATTCCCTTTAATACCACTATCCTCTCTCCCCTGATTAGATGGGGAAAAAGATAAATAAAAAGTTTTCTCTGAAAGGTCATTATTATTTGTATCAGAACCCAACTTCTGAATATGGTCTTGAGAGTTATCATCTAGTGGTAGAACAAGATTAATCCCTTCGGTATTTTTCTCACCATTAGAAGAACCTGGCTCATACCTAGTTTCCTTATCTTTCTTATGATCATTATTTTCCTTATAATCCAAAGGGTTCTTAACTCACAACTCCTTTCTATTTTCTCTATTAATGTGAGACTCTGTCTCTTTTCCTTTCTTCAAAGGGTAGTTTCTTGCCCAATAGCCATATTTATTACATTTGAAACATGCAAAGGGATAGGATTCATATTCCATCCATTGTTGTCATTTTTCCATCCTTTATTTTATGTTTATAGAATGGGGAAGATCAGATAAATCACTGATATTAATGCACAATATTGCAAAAACCAACATGGTTTTAGAAGTAGTGGTTGGATCTATCACTAGCAATATTTCCATTATGCTTACAATGCCCTTAAATAACCCTTCGTTCCAAAATTCTAGTGGTAGCCATGGGATTTTCACCAAAACTAAGGAAAATTCTACAAAATAGTCATTAAAATCAAGATTAGTACTCCATTTGAATAAAGCCAAGGATGACCTACCTAGCATCCAAGGGCCTCGACACAAAGATTTCATCATATCCTTAGTATTATTAAATGAAAAGGATAAAGCCCCTTTAGCCATCATTTCTATGTCTACTTGACCTTTCAAGTACCATCTATGACTAACATACTTTCAAACCACATCAATATTTGGTCAAGGACCAACAAATTTACCAATAAGAACCATCTCCATAGATGATATTGAGTTATCGAGGACCAAATCAAGAACAAATATGCCAAACTCACCTTTAGAGGGTCAAATTTATTATTCACCTCTAGAAAGGATGATTTCTACGATGGTTTCTTCCCAAACAAATCTACCCACGAACGATCCCTATGGTTAGGCCCATAGGATAAGTGAGCAACATAGTTTTTTCCTTTCAAGGCTAGCCCACCTCCTCCTTGACCAGTAATGTAGATTCAACCCTATCATCCTGCTCTTTTCCTCCTTTTGAAGATTCTTCCATGGAAGCCAAGGACTCACCTCCTATTGATGCTCTAACTGCCAGTGAACCCTCCTTCACACCTACATCATGTTCCTTCGAAGCATGAGGCACACCATTTCTGACCTAGTTCACCTTTCTTCCTTCATAGTTCAATTTTTTTCTCCCGCCATCTCCATTCAAACTCACTCTCCTACTCCACATTTCCTATATATTCATAATATTAGTGATAGTGTTCCTATGTGTTTCTAAGATGTTCAGTGAGAAGATTATTTCAAGGCACAGATGTTGTATTAAAGATCGGATGTTGTGAATGTACAAAAGGTTTCAATGGTGTCTTTAGTTGATCTATGTAAACTTATAGATTTTTGCATGTCGATTTGTGTTAGTTATGAAGGATTTATCAGAAACTAGTGTTTTGGTTATTTAGGAAGAGACAATGTTTCAATTTTTGGATTAGTTTGGATTGGCTAAGAAATATTCTTGTTCGCTAACTTGGTGATGAGTTCAGGACATGGATGTGTGTCCTCAACTTGAGTGGATCATGATTTGGATGCTGGAATGTTATTTTTCTTACATGACAAAGGTTGTTGATTGGTGTTCTAGATGAACAGTGTAGAGATAATTATGAATTATAATCTTACTGAGTTTTTCTTATTTCCATCATAGCATTTCATGTTGTTTTCTAATTTTTTTGTATCTTTTCCTTTTCGTGTTTCAAGATCACATTGGGTCATGTGATCAGATTTGGTGATTTTTCATCTTATGTATTCTTGAACATTATTGTTCTTGGCTAACTTGGGGTGTAGAATTTTGTGAATGATCACGACATGATATATGGATCTGAAGTGTGTTTGAGGATGTTGTTATTTATTATTTCTATGTCGTAGATGACATAAAATGGATCATTATATAATGAGATATAATGAATAAATATTTTTTAATAAGGTTTCTAGCCGACCTAGTTGAAATAAAGTTGATTTAATGCATAAAAGATGTAATCATTTGTAAGTGTGAAGGTGTGCGAGTGTTATGTAATAGTGAATACAAAAAGGTATGAGTGGATTCTACAATTGAGGTAGAGATTTGATGCACTCCATTGGGACTCTATTGGTGCTTTAGAGATTCTATCTATCAATTCATTATATATGGACTCTTGTCCATTGTGAATTTTAATAAGAGATTTTTGTAAGGTAGTGATCCTTTCTTTTAGGTTGAATTTCATATTGTATTTGAGTAGTGGGCTCTAGGAAGTATGTCAAAATGTATGTGTAGGCCCCTTATTATAATCCTAATAGAGTATATAATGCTTTTAACAAAGTACATTCATCTTGTGGGTTTGATCCCCAGCATAGTTATTCCCTTAATTGAGCTTCCATGTCAAAAATCTTGGTGTTTTGTATTGATTAATGTGTTGAGATATTTCATTCATGTTTATCATTTAGATCTAAGATTAATTTTGTAAGTTCGATAAATATTTTAATTTTGGCCCGACACAGCTAATTCAACTGGGCCCCCTATTAGTTATGCATTTTACATTAATTTTAACAATTATTATCAAAGATAAGTTTTCTTTTGGAAGCTTTAGCCCTTGAGGAGATCTAGGATGGCATCCTTTAAGAAGCAAAGTCTAAGATTCAAGGTACTTTTTATTCTATATGGAAGTATCAGATGATTACATACTTGAGATGCAATGGAGATGTATTGTGTGGTCACAAAGAATTCATACACTTATCTTTTTTACCTTTCAACTATGACTCCTAATGAGAAGAAAAAATCTACATACGGTGTAAGAGAAAAACAAGCCTTCTTGAGCGCCTTATCAGACGAAGAATATACAATGTTATTGAATTCGAGAGTGGACATTAGCTATGGATAAAAATAGAGATATTACATGATGGAAAAACATATTATTTCTCATTGAATGTATCTACACTAAACTAGACATCTATAGTCCCGGTACAAAGATAGTTGAATCATCCATATAGTTTTTATATATAGGATAACATTATTTTTATATCTACTTCTATATTTTCTAAATTCATTTTTGTTTTCATAATTTTTTAACTATTACCAATATTATATTATAAAACTAATTAGAAATTAATAATTATCAAGTTATGAAGGTTGCAAACAACCATTTGTGTGGATGATGAACTATCAAATTAAAGAGTTTGTTATTATCTAAGATCACAATTAACCATCCTAACCAACTAACTTAGAATATGTTGTCAAATAAAATATCATATTGAATGTTGATGCAAAAAATGTCTCAATCAAATCATATAAAACCGAGGAAAAAAAGGTTAGACAAACAACAAAAAAAGGGAAAGGAAAACAAAATAAAAAATAAAAATGAGCTCAAAATATGTACATAATTTTTTTTAAACCAATACTAAAATTGTACCAAAAAAATAGTTGAGAAGGAAACAATACAAATTGATCCTATTCTACTTGTTCAAAGTATTCTATAATGCTGCTCAATTCTTTGGCTAACAAGGCAAAATGGGTCATCATTAGATTATATAAAATTAATAATACATATATCAATATGATATTTTTTAATATTTATAATTTTTAATAATATTTTTTCTCACCATTGATAATACTTTTATACAGAGCCATCTAGTGGTGTTTAAAAACTTAACCAACTAAACTCATATTCATTGTGAAGGGGTCATTTACAAGCTCATTGTTTCTACTTTGGTGGCATGTCATAGAGGATTGGTGTAACGATCTTCCAACATACTCAATTCACTCTTGGACTCACTTATAAAGATTTCTCCCTTGAAAAATATGGAAGATATTTCATTCAAAGAGATATAATGGGACAACTTAAGGTAGTGAGGAAGTATCCTAATAAAATCATTATTATTATTGTTATTATTATTTTTTCAATATTCTTAGCATATAGTTGTATCATTATGTATCTTGAGATAATGCAAACTTGTAATTTTAGTCATAAATATTAGGTCTTTACATTGAGATATTTATTAAAAAAATATGAAGAATGAATAACTTAGAATATTTTATTACAGAGCTATGATATTCTAGAAAAAGAAAATGGTATTCAATCCAATTATTTTTTTCCCCAACAACATGCAATCATTTTTAATAATTCACATGTCTAATTTAGATTTCCATAATAATTAATATACATGAACATCTACATAAAATTTCACGATTTCATTTAAATACAAGATACTTGAACAAAAGAATCAAAACCTAAATATTATAATAATATCCTACCATCAAATTATCACTATTCAATTATTAAACAAAATTAAAATCAAAATATAGTACAACATTGTTGGAGTTATTACATTAATTGGATTAGTTTTGTAAATCTAGATTAAATAAAATAAATTGGTTTTATAATTAGATATCGAGAAGTTATTCCTGTAATTAGTTTTATAAGGGAAATAATAGCTTTTTAAAGAGTTGAATTATAAAATCACCGAATGAAAATCAGATTGAATCGAATAACATCAATCAATAAAGTTTCTCTGTCTTCTTCTTACATCATTTTTCATTTGGTATGAGAACAATGACGACCTAGGCGTAGCGTTTGTGGATGAAGCAGTTGAAGGATGGCATGAATCACGAGAGTGCGGTGAAGAGGATAAAATATTAAAGAAATACATCATAAGGAAAAGTTGATACAAAAATTTTCAACAGAGATGCTAGGCAATGTGAAGATTTGGGAACTAAGATAATGTCTATCTTCTCCTATGCCTATGAGTTCGAAAGCCTGTGAACATTGAAGAGGTGGTCATCCTGTCAATTTTGGGGAGATATTTAAATCTAGAAAGTTTCTGATCATGTCAATTTTGGGAAGAGATTAATGCACAATTTTTAACCGGTAATTGAAGTATCATTTCTCTTGTAAGCCCTGTGCTGTTTTTTTTAGTGTCTGTGGCTTCATATTCTATTTGGACTCGTAGTTTCATGGTTGTTATTTCATTATCAAAGCGGTATGACTATTTTGCGATTTGTAAGTGCTTGTCTCTCCTTTATAAGCCTCCATTGTTCATTTACCTCTGTGTGCAATCCATAGAAGAAATTGATAATTAAGGATGAAAAATGTGCTTAAGACAAAGTTAATTTTAGCGAGAAAAAAATAGCAACGTGGAATAGAAGATGATTCAGCATTGCATTCCTGTACAATCTCTGATGGTAACAATGGCCTCTGCAATGCTCACGCTCTCAGGAAACTCCACTAGCTCTGACTTCCCTACCGTCAGGTATCCCACGACATGGTAGAAGAGAATCGTTGTCATCAATCGATAGATTATGCTTTTCAAATAACTGCAGTGAATAGCTTTGACCTGTTATAAAAGAGAACAAAGGAAGACATAGATCTGTCCATGGATGACACAGAGGATCAAAACTGCGTTCTTCAAGCAAATGCTAATTTCTGATGAAGATTTCAAGCGGCAAGAATTGAAGTCATCGTGAAGGGAATCCCATGTGATGATGTTTGTTAACCTCAAATAGAAAGATAGAAAGAAACATTCATGTTCATCCTCAGCTTCGAAATATGTTAGCTCTGAATCTAATTTTGGTCAGTGGTGTAAAGTTTTGGAAAAATGGAATATATACAAAGGTACAAAGAAAAGCACAATCAAATTTGTGTTGATTTAAAGGGTATGTTGTGTAGAAATAAGGTATATGGGTCCATCATTATCCTCGGTCCATCATTGTCCATCATTTGTTTGAAGATTTTCACATATGTCAAATATTCCTTGTGCTATTGAAGGCATCTTTGTCACATACAATAATGTATTCAAGGAATTATATGAATCATCATTTAGGTAGAGAATAATAGAATATAATAGTAGGTTAGAGGCAATGAAGGTAGAGGGTATTCTATCATTCTAACCTAGCTTATTGTTTAGGGATGATTTACTACATGAGAAGCAACTTATATGTGTCTCTGAAAGCTGGGGCTTGGCAGATAAGTTCCTAGAAAAAAGAGGGAGCTTGAGATATTTGTGTTCCTGAAGAAAAGAGGGAGCTCGAGATATTTGTGTCCCTAAAGAGAAGAGGAGGCTTGGGAGCATGATTGTCCCTTCAAGGAGCAAGGGGGGCAGAATTTGGTAGGTGATTTGTCAAGAACTTGAGGACGCATTAGACACACTTAGAGATGTGAACTTTTACAGGAAAGGCGTCTCATTTGCAGGTATATCAGTGGTGATTGTGTCCACGAAACTTGAGGAGGCATTAGACATACTTGGAGGAGATGTGGACTTTTGGAGGAAAGGTGTCTCATCTGTAGCACTGGATGAGGAATTAGACACACTCAAAGTAGATGTGGAATTTTGGAGGAAATGTGTCTCATTGTGTAGGGGACGTGGGAAAAATCATGTTGTGTAGACAACTTCAAGTTTTCCAGTTATGAGATTTCTTGATGCAAATAGTTCGATGTTTCTTGACCAAGTGTGGTCAGGATATCCATTGTTTCCATCAATTAGATGTTTCTTGAGAGAGCGAGGAGGATTGGTGAAGGCGCTTCATAAAATTCTTCAGAGGATTGGGTTTAAAACCCTTGCAACTTGCACTCATTTTCAAATTAATGTAATAAGGGGGAATGTTGGAGTTATTACATAAATTAGGTTAGTTTTTTAGGTTTAAAATAAATAAAATAAATTAGTTGAATAGTTAGGTGCTCGGAAGTGTGTGTGTGAAAATTGTACCTGATCTGTAGACACAACACTTCAGTAAAACATTAGAGGTTAGCAAAAATTAAAATCGTACAAAATTAAAATCTAATTTAACCAAGCGATCTACTGCCTTCTAATAGGTGCGAGATCAATGTTCTAAGATTGCTATCGAGATCAGTGACCTAGATGACACCTAAATGAAGGATTTGAATGCAATTGATCTAGATATGAAATATGAATGCAAAGTAATCTATTTTTTTTGGATTTTAGATACAATGATATGATCAAAACTAATATGAAATCTATTGCTAATATGAAAATTGATCTATGATATGCTAATCTAGAAATAATATGATATGAATAAAAATCAAATTGATCTCACAATAGCCTTGATTCGCAATAAGCTTTGATTTTTCAGATAGCAATTCTTCAGCATGATTATGCAAAATTATGAGATGATTTGAGATGAGCTGAAGCCTTAATTTATAGAAATCCAAGGCTTTAGAGGTGCATGGAAGAAAGCCATAAATCACTCAAATAACTCAGCTTTATTTTTGAGATATTTTTAAATAAAGATAATTTAATTCACAAAAACATGGAAATCATGCAAAAATAACTTTTTAACTCAAATTAGAAGTTTAGATCAACTTTAAAACTCAAAAATGATGTTGAGTTCCAAAAAGTCAATAACTTGCATTGATTTTCTGATTTGGAGTTTAACTACTCTTTGATTGTGCACATGGATAATTATGAATTAATAAATAAAGTGATTTATTCTCAACTTAACTGATTTTTGAAATAAAAATAATTGATTTATGGGTTAATCAATCATTTTTCAAACTTTTATTCAAAAATAATATTATTAAATATGACAACTTGCTTTAATTAATTAAATAAGAATTTAATCAATTAATGATAGGAATTTTGATTAATTGTCAAATTTAAATAATAATACTTAAGAATAAATACAATTAAATTCAATTAAATAATTAAGTGGCAAAATTAAATCTAATTAATTAAATATTAAGAATATTCAATTAATCAAACTTTAGGATAAATAAGATTTATCGGCAAATAATCATTAAATTAAAGATAATTATGATAATTAGGAATATTACTAGGAATATTCCCCAATGCAGAATTTATGATAATCAATTAGGATTCGATGATATTTAGATGTGCCTTAGATTAGGACTTCGATGTTGATTTCGTTTGATTTGTAGATGTAGGAGGTTGATGAACATATAGCCCATTTTTGGGGTATTACATTTTGCCCCTCTTTGAATTGTTGTGCGAAGCGTAGTGGTTCAAAGATAGTCTGTGTTTGATAGAGATATGAAATGGATTCGAAATTGATAATTGATTTGAGACAGAAGCTAATTGATATTGATTTGATATGAAGATAATAGGTCCTGAATGACCAAAGATAATGTTCACTGTAGCAGCAATGAACTAAGGATTGTGAAAAAAAAGTGTCAAAATGCCTGATTCCGAACCTTATGATTGCGAAGAAGTGAGTGACCGGTTCTAGACTCGATTGTCTTAGCAGAACTAGCAAGTATCACATCCGAACCCTTCAGTTGTCGAAGAACCAAGGAAAGAACACTATGATCCGATGGTTGCAAAAACTGATACAATTTACAAGATTAGGAGAATACCAGATTGATGTGGATCTTGATGAATCTGATATGCCCCAAGTGATGATAGATTTGCCCCAAGCGATGAGGTCTTTTTTGATGAATCAGTAACTAGATGTGGTTGTTGTCTTGATTATTGAGGAAGATATGATTTCAAATTTGATAGTTTAGAAGCATGATAATTGATTTGAGAAGTGGTTAAACACGTCCAAGAATGCATTCTACATCGTTTAGAGGTCCACAAGACCAACTTTGACTAGGTTAAACCATGAGTTGACCATAGTTGACCATAGTTGAAATTTTGATAGTTTGATGGAAGATAATCAGTTAAGTTGAATTCTGGATTTTTGTGATGATTGAAGGTGGATTATGCAAGTAGTTGACAATATGAATGATCTCAGATTTCGATTTTGATCCCGAAAAAGGATTCTGCTTGCTATTTCGTTGGAGGAACCTTCATGTTAGGTTCAGCTCGTGTTAAATTTGAAGATGTGATTTGAAGAATCATTTAAGCATTGAAGTTTAGCCAACCACTAGGAGATCATGCAGACATGCAAAATGAAATGCAACCTAAGACCTAGGACCTAGTCACTGATCATGTGTCGATTTGTTATCATCATTGAACTTTTAGGTAACCGAACAAATCAATACAATGCCCAGTAGCTATGAAACCATAGACATATGAATATCGATTTGTATGTGCAAGAATCAATACAACACCCACTGGTCAACAACCATGGATATATGAATATTGATTTTATTTTCAGAATGTCAGATTAGATATAAGCACCAAGGCACAAATCTCAGGATGACCTGAATATCATGTCCATTTTGATATTACAATTTGTAAAAGCATCAAAACATAAACGTCGTGATGACCTGAATATGCCTTGTGTGACAAACACATCAAACAACCAAGAGATTATTCTAAATCCAATGTGAATTACCCGTAGTGACCCTTTATCATTCACATCCTTAGGTAAGATCGTGTTTCACAATAGGAGAAGGAACTTACTCAAAAAGATAATAGTGAGATCAAACTTCCTTGAATTTTCTGGATATCAATGGTCAAGGTACGCATGGCCATCCAATTTGAGATAGAGGCTCTTATAGTCGGACACCATTTCAATCCAGAATTTCCAACGACGTTAGATTTTCACATACAAGTAGAAGACAAAGAAAAGATTATGCCCCTAGTCATCACTCTCTAAATCCTATAAAGGACATCATCGAAGAGTTCGAAGGGACACAATATGCAAAAATCTCAATGCGAATCAGTAAGCATACAAGGAGATAAAAGCATGAAAAGCACAGATTATTTTTAGTTTGTGTATGATTGTTGTTGTAGATGCAAAATCCTTTCTGGAGACGACACAGACTTGACTGACTCAAATGAAGCTTCAAAGGACTCTGACTGGATATGATACATCTAAGATATACTGGAGACCATAGGATATAACATTGATTGCCCCCAAGTGTTAAGCATTGATAGGATATAGATGCTTGAGCTGAGTGGTGTACAGACTGACTTATTGAAAACTGTAAATGCAGAAACAAACCGGGAGATATGGAAAAACTAAAGCAAAACTAAAAGCTGGGAAAGACCAAGATTGTGTTGATAAATGAAGCATTTTGAAACAAGTGGCACCCATTTTCTGGGTTTTCACCATCTTGGCAGAGATTCTATTTTTTCTACCAAGGCGCCTGTTTCCAAGTTTTCACGAAGGCACTTTTTTTTCTTTTTCTCATTTTTTTGCATTTTTCATTTTTTTTTTGGTACTTTTGATATTTTTATATTTTTTTGTGAATCATCAAGGTGCCTATTGCTAGGTTTTCACCAAGATGTTCATTTTTTTAGGACTTTTTCCAATTTTTAAGATTTTTTTCATGACAATTTACCATAGACTGAATACCTTAGGCATAGAATTTCTTCAGATGGAGAACGTTGATTGGTTCTTAGAGTTGTTATCCTTCAGTCATTGAGAGTTGATAGGTGTCAGATCCAAAAGTAGCAGTGATGACAAAGGGACCCAACCAGTTGGGTTTGAACTTCCCCTTGCGTTCTCGATGTGATTGATTTTTAGGATTCTCTCTCAAGACTAGATCACCAACCTGAAATTCTTTGTGTCTAACTTTCTTATTGTAGCCTCTAGACATTCTCTTTTAATATACTTTGAGATGATCATATGCTACTTGTCTGCACTCATCTAGTAGTTTAAGTTCTTGCAACCTAGACACTCTGTAGTCATCATCAGTTACTAGACCATGCATTCTGATTCTTAGTGATGGGATTTCAACCTCAATAGGTAGTACCACCTCGGACCCATAAACTAAAGCGAAAGGTGTAGCCCTAGTAGGTGTTCTGATACTTATTCTGTAGGCCCATAGAGCTGGATTAATCATGAGATGCCAGTCTCTACCGGTTTTGTTTATTGTTCTGTGCAAGATCTTCAATAGATTTTTATTAGAGGCCTTAGCTTGTCCATTCCCTTGAGGATAGTAGATAGAAGACCAATGTTGTGTGATCTTGAATTTGGTACATAGATCATCTAGGTCTTTGTTCTTTAATTGTCCACTGTTATCTGTGATTATGGAATGAGGTATCCCATATTTGCATATGATATAGTTCAATATGAACATAGATATTTTCTTTCTAGTTGCTTGTGTCAAAGGGACCGCCTCTACCCATTTTGTAAAATAATTTGTAGCAGTGATTATATGGGTATGTCCATTAGAAAAGTGAGGATGAATCATCCCAATAAGATGAAATGCCCATTGATGGAAAGGCCATTGTGTTGTAAAGGGAATTAGATCTCTCCCTGGAGCATGAATTAGGTTGCCATGTACTTGACACTTTTGACAATACTTAGCAAATTTGATAGACTCTTTCTCCATTTCAGGCCAATAGTACCCAGCCCTAATAATTTTTTGAGCTAGTGTTAAACCATTCGAGTGTGACCCACAAATACCATCATGGACTTCCTCTAATGTACGTTGAGACTCTTCCTATTCTAAACATCTAAGTAGTGTACCATCTAGACCTCATTTATATAGATCATGACCAATGATGACATATCAGGAGGCATTATGGATAAGGTGTCTCTTTTCATGGTGGTTGAAGGTATCGGGAATGATTTGGTCTTGGAGATAGGAAAAAAGGTCTTTGTATCTGGATGAATCATGACCAACAACAGTGCAGATCATGCAGGTTTTGGGGAAGTCATATGCAAGATAAGAGAGTGCTTCCACCAGGAACTCGTAGTGTAGCTCATGTTCAGGCTGCTGTAATAAAGTAGATAGAGTTGCCATTGCATCGGCAGCATTGTTCTCCATTCTAGGAATTTGCTCAAATGTGATAGACATGAAATATTTCTTAAGATCATCTACCATTCTCTTGTAAGGAATGAGCTTTTTATCTTTAGTTTGGTACACATCATTAACTTGATGAATAACAAGTTGAGAGTCTCCATGAATGTGTAGCTTTGTTACTCTCCATTCAATTTCTATTTTCATACCATTCAAAAGGGCTTTATATTCTACAATATTGTTTGTGTAGGGGAACTTTAGTCTGAATTCTTTTGGGATGGAGTATCCTTGAGGAGTTATGAACAATATGCCTACTCTAGATCCATTTTGTGTATAGGAGCCATCAAAGAACAATTTCCATTCTCTAGAAGATAGGTGCATAATAGAGGAGTCTGGAAATTCCATTTGCATTGGTGTGTCATCAAACATGGGTGCATCTACTAGTTGATCATAAATAACTTGACATTTTATATCTTTTCTTTCAACATATTCAATGTCAAATTCACTTAGAAGCATGACCCATTTATCCAGTCTACCTATGAGGGAAGCCTTGCTTAGTAGGTATTTTAGTGGATCAATTTTTGCTACTAGATGCATGGTATGAGCTAACATATAGTGTCTCAGTTTCTGTGATGCAATGATCACAGCAAGACAAGCTTTCTCAATCATATAATAGTTCTTTTCATATGCCACCAATGTTCTGCTTATATAATAAATGGCTCTTTCCTTTTTCTCTTCATCATGTTGCGCTAGCAATGCCCCCAGTGATGTGGCTGTTGCAGAGATATATAAAATCAATGGCTTCCCATGAATAGGAGGCATCGAGATAGGCGGATTTGATAGATACTTCTTGATATGGTTAAATTTGTTCTCACATTCTTCATTCCATGCAAAGGTCACACCTTTATGTAATGTTTTTGTAAGAGGCTGTGATATGTCCGCTAGCTGTGATATGAATCTTCTAATAGATTGAACTCTTCCTTCCAATGTCCTCATTTGACTAATATTCATAGGAGGTTGCATCTCTATTATAGCCTTGACTTTAGCTGGATCAACTTCAATGCCCTTCTTTGAAACTATGTATCCTAAGAGCTTTCCAGAAGTGACACCAAAAGCACACTTCTTAGGATTTAGTCAGAGACTAAACTTTTGCATTCTATCTAGGATCATGCTCAAGTCCTTTACATGTTCAGTTCTGATCATAGATTTTGCTAAAGTATCATCAACATAATCTTCCATAGTTCGATGCATCATGTCATGGAAAATAGATGTCATTGCTCTTTGATATGTAGCACCAGCATTTTTAAGCCCAAATGGCATGACATTCCAACAAAAGGTGCCCCATGCACATGTGAAAGCAATTTTCTCTTGGTCCATTAGAGCAATTTTTATTTGGTTATATCCAGAGAAACCATCCATTAAGGAATACGTCTTGAAACCCATAGTCATTTCCACTATCATATCAATGTTAGGTAGTGGAAAATCATCCTTAGGGCATGCTCTATTCACATCTCTAATGTCTGTGCACACTCTGATTAAGCCATTTGGTTTAGAAATAGGTACAATATTAGAGATCCACTCTGCATAGTCAATAACTCAGATGAATCCGGCATTTAGGAGCTTCTCTAATTCAGCTTTTACCAAGAGTGAAACATGAGGATGCATATTTCTTAATTTTTGCTTGACAGGTTTGACATTTGGAGCGATAGATAAATGATGCATTATGAGATTAGGATCCAATCCTGGCATATCTGAATATTTCCATGAAAAGTTGATCTTCATCTCTATTAGGAATGTAGTAAATTTTTGTTTCTCTTCTTCTGATAATAATTGTGCAACATGTACCAATTGTGGTTCCTCTATTGTACCCAAATTGATAGATTGAGTGGGCTCAATTAGAACTAGAGATCTGTCATGTAAATGACTTAGAAGGACATCAAATATCTCATCCTTAGGTGCCTCAAAGAGGTTTTCACCTTTGGATACATCTTTTATTTTTACTTTTGTAGGTTCTGAGACTGCCACAAAGTGGTTTTCACCCTCATAACTCTTTTTCTTTTTCTTTTTATTCTTGTTTTTCTAACTAAGATATTTGATGTCCGACTCGGTCATGCTGACACTCAGTTCACTAATGGAAGTCCTCATAGGCTCAATTGCATTAAGGTAGCAAGCAAGGGCATGGTCATTCGGGAAGGTATAAATACCATGGCTTGGATTTGTGGAGGTTTGATCAATAAGTTCTAGATATTGGATAGTCAAAGTAGGGAACGATTGGCAGATAGTGTTTACGAATATGGATCTACCATCATTGGTCCTAACTCGATGCTCAAGTTCAAAGGTGATATTACAACTTAAGACATTCAATTCATGAATAGGCTCAATGTCATCGTGGGAGTTCAATTCAGCCATAGGTGGATCAGACTCGATAGGTTCATCATTTTGCTCTAGACTCACATTGGGATTAGGTACATATTGGTGAATAATATCAACATGTTTAAAGCTCATCTTCATTTGGTTCTGGAATGGCTCCCCATTCATAGTCATTTGATTCATCTTCTGATTCAGGATCTCTAGGAAATCTTAGAACATGAGTAAAGTCAGGGTGAATACCCCAAGAAAGGTTACCCTCAAATTCTAATTTGAATTCATACTCATGGGAATCTATCTCAAAATCACTACCACCTCCCTCTTCTTGATTGTTTTCAAGATTAGTTGGTTCTTATGTTTCTACTACATTAATTCTTTTGATTAGATCATCTTTATCATCAAGAAGGTCTTCGATTTCCTTAGGCAATTTTTCATAGGGGATGAGTTCTGAGCTGTCTGAATCACAATCTGATGATTCTGTTTCTTCTTTCTTAAGAAGAGGTTCTCCTGGTGTGATCTACTCTATGACATGAGAGCAATTACCTTTGAGGTGATAGGGTTTCTTCTTAAAGCCTACGCCAACTTTATCTTTATTTTCTCTACCAGTATGTGGGAGAGGTGCCTCAAGACCTTTTCCTCTAATTCCTAGAGTTCCTTTACCTGAATATCCCATCTTAGCTATTAATTTATCTCCTGGACCATACAACTTAGAAGGGAGTTTGGATACTGTAGAGTCACTAGTTTGAACAACTTGAGATTTAGGTTTGTCTTTGTATAGCCATGATAGTACAGCTTCATCCTCTTCAAATTCTTGCTTGGATACTTGTTCTGCTACAAAATTCATTTTATATGCTTCCAGAGGTTCTTTAGAGTCTGGTTTGGATTGTTTCAAAGATTGCCCATCAGACTTAGGCAAGATAGGGAGAGATGTCAAAGATAAGATTGGCTCGATAGTATATTCTCCCATACTATTTTCTTTGATATTAACCTCTTTTGCAAGATCTTCCATTTTAGATGTGGATGCTTCTTTAGTTGGTTCAATGGAAGATTCTCTGTTATTAGGCACAAGCTTATCAGCACTTCCCTTCAAGGTGTTGCAAGTTGTATTCAGATCTGTGGGAATAGTAACCTTTACTCCTTCATAAGGAAACTTCAAACATTGATGGTATGTAGAAGGAATAGCTTGCATTTCATGTATCCATGGTCTCCCTAGAAGGATGTTGTAGGCCAAAGGTAGATCAAGCACTTGACAGATGCTATCTTTGATAACTAGACCTGCTCTGATAGGTAAGACAATGGTGCCTTTAGAAGATCTTTCTTGTTCATCATAGGCTTTGATAGTTATTTTCTTTCTAGGATCAATGGACAATTCTGAAAATCCCAATTGTGTGATCAAGTTGTAAGAACAAATGTTTAGGCCAGCGCCCCCATCTATCAACACACGTTTGACTCTATGGTTCTGGATCAAGACTTCTATATGCAAAGGCTGATTATGTGGGTGACTCAAGGAGTTGTCATCTTCCTCTAAAAAGGAGATATATTATAGAGATGTAAGATGTCCAACCATAGTCTGGAACCTGTCTAAATCAAGGTCATCAGGAACATTGGAACCGAGCAAAGCTTTATCGAGAATGGCTCTATGAGCTGGAGATATTAGAAGTAACACAAACATGGAGATTTTTGCATTAGTGTGTTGGAGTTGTTGGAAAATTCTATAAGATGTATGTCTTATATCCTTTGGATTGGAAGATTTGGAATCAGCCTTCTATTTAGAAGAAAATGAAAGATTGAAGGGCACCTTAGGGACATTTGATGAATCTAGGATTTGTCCTTTCAGATGCATTTGAGCTTGTGATTGAGTAACTGCGTTAGCTGAGGAATGATCTCTGTCTCTTCATACAATTGTGATGACATTGCAACTTTCAGAGAGACATGGTTCAACCATATTGATGATAGCATTATTTTCAGGGTAGGCATAGTTGACTTTTGCCCACATATTAGGCTGAGAAGTTGAAACTTCTTGACCATGTTTCAGAAATGGTTCTGTGAATGTTGTATGATCATTATTTCTCTAGGGATTGTCAATTGTGATGTCTCCACTATCGATCAGATCTTGAATGGTATGCTTCAAGTGGTAGCAATTATTAGTTTTGTCACCTTTACTCTGATGGAAATCACAGAATTCATTTCCTCTCCACCATTTTGGTTTGGGGTCCCGATCATTTTGTCGGATTGGTGGTAAAGAGATGATGTTATCAGCTAGTAGAGTTTTCATAGCTAATTCTAAAGACTCTCCCAGAGGAGTAAACTTTTGATGTTTATCCCATCTTTTGTATTATGGCTTCTTTTGAGATGGTTTAGAAGACTTTTGCTCTGAAACTTTAATGGCTTGAGTGCCAAGAGTGAGATTGTAGGCTGGTGCCTTTGATGGGGCATGGACAATGTCAACAATGCCATCTGTGATGATGCCTTTGTTCTTGTTCCAATTTTTGTTCTTGTCTTTAGAACTGGATCCTGATTCGTACTTATCTTTTTGAAGTGTGATTTCTCCTTTTTTCACAAGCACTTTTTTGATTTTGATAGCATTATCTACCATCTTATCAAAATATGTATGATCTTGCATTTGTAGAGGATAATTAATTTTTGGAACAAGGTTGTTGATGAAGATTTCCAATTTTTCTATTTCTAGAATAGGTCTGACATATAGAGAGAACTTCTTCCTCCATCTCTTGAGAAATGTTAGGAATGGTTCCCCTGGATATTGCTTGAGATTATAGATATCAATCATGGTAACTGGATGTTGAATATTGGAGGAGTATTGTTGATAAAACAATTTGATCAACACCTCAAAAGTTTTGATAGTAGAAGGCAATCTAGAGAACCAATGGATGGTTGCTCCCCCTAGAGATCGAGGGAAGAGACGCATCAGATAGGTTGGTTCGTGCATGAACTCCATTGATTGTGTACAGAATTCTCTAACATGATCTTGAGGATCTGAGTGTCCATCATACTTATCATACTTTGACATCTCCACTCTTTTTGGAAAGGGCAGCATGTACAAGTCTTTGTCAAATGGAAAAGGACATAGAGCCTCTATGGAGAACTCTTTGGGTTCCTTCTCTTTTTCTAGCTGATTCAGTTTGACTTGTAAAGTATGTATTTGTTTTGTCATAGCTGTGAGTGGAGTTTCTTCCTCATGTGTGATGATAGCTTCGATATTAAAATTAGGAGGAAGCTTAGCTCCTTGATGAGCTAATTGTAAAAAGTATGCTTCTCTATCTTCTTTCAAGAAATGCTTCATCATCCATTTGAAGTTATCATCATTTTGATATTGAGCAATTTCTTCAGGTGTGGGTTCCTAATCTGCACCATATTGAGATTGAGCTCTTTGAGAGCCCAAATTTGTCCCTGCTTGAGACATGGTAGGATTTTGTGGACTCCCTGGATTAGATTGATGTGGGGTTTGTTGGGTACCTCCATGAGTTGATGAAGGAGGAATGTAACCAGTTTTTAATCGATAGTTGCCAATACCATCATCCTCGTAAAGACCATAATTGATGAGTTGCTCAAGAGTTGGAGTTTGGAGAGTGGTGATAGATTTCTTGTGAGAGGAAGCTCTAGTCTCCACCATTAACCTCAAGTGAAACAAAAGAATAAGATCCAGATAATCGAAGAATGAATTGAATCAAGATGATTAGATGACGCAACCTTGTCAAGGTTTGATTGATTTGAAGATTTGATTAGACATGGATGAAGGATACTGTGCCCTGGATGTGTGGGTAGGTTCCCAAAAGATAGCGGATAAGATATCACAACACTCAGTCATTTTGATGATTGATTGAAGATTGATACTTATGACAAGGTTTTGACACGAGATGATAAAGAATCAAATTGATTAAATAGAAGGCTGAATCGGATTCAAAAGGCCACTTTAGGAAAATGATCGGATTCTCAATAGCTACTGCTCTCTTCTTGACATGGTGATTTGATCGATAGATTTTGGAAATAGGTTGAAAAAGCTAAATATCTGGCAATTCTAACTATTTTCTAACAACTCTCAAAAATTTTCCAAACGACACTCTGTAGACTCATACGACAGTGGGTATGCTATGAAATGATAGTTGTAAAACTCGTACGATAGTTGCAAAACTCGTACAACAGAGGGTAACCAATGAAACGATAGTTGAAAATTTCATACAATAGTTGCAAGATTTTGACTTTGAGAATTTGCTGGCATGAAAACTCATACGACACTGGGTACTCAATCAGATGACAGATGGGCTGTAATGAAATGATACTTTGAGAAAACTCGTATGACTTTCTGACCTCTTGAGATGACTTTTGACTCCAGAAAAGGATTTTACTTTAGATTTTGCAAATTTCAATGTCCAGATTTGAGGATTGTAATAGATTTGTTTATTTTCAATAACCAAATAGATAAACAAGCAAGAAAAATAGCAAGCAAGTGATTTCAATCATGTCTGAAAACAATGAACAAGGGCAAAAGCAACCTTGCACATGAACAATTAAGTGACTTATTCATTCTAATCCTCAAAAGGGCTAATTATGTATGTTCCAAAAATGTTTTGCAATGACGCACATATACCCTAGAAAATAAAAATTTGGCCTCGCTAGGGTTTTTAGTAATGGTTTGACTCTGCAATTTTTATGATCCAAAGGGGTGAACTCCAATCTCAGTGCACCAGGGTTTTGACACAGTCTAAGAACTGCTAGGGAGATCTGACAACCCAACAATGAACCATACCCGTGGAGATTTCTTCCACAAGGACATTTATATAGCGGCTGTCACTACCACGGTGAAAATGCCTATTACCGCTTGAGGTTCCGTCAACGTAGTTTACCCTATGAAGGGATTGTCCGCTACAGTTAACCCTCTCTAAAGATGACTCACAATAGTATACCACAAGGGGACTTGGCTCTAGATCCAAGGTTTTTGATGCCTTTTCACTTTTAACCCAAACAAAGCAGACATATAAATCCAACACACTAAGACAAAGTTTATCTCACCAAGGTCTATGATATCAACTCCACGTGATCTATCAACCCCTCTAGAGAGAGAATGTATCAATCAATAAGGGAAGACACACTAACCAATTTTGATTCACCAAAGCTCGTGATGTCAACCCCATGTGATCTATCAACCTCTCCTAGGAGAGAATGTATCAATCAATAAGAGAAGATGCACTAACCAAGTTGAATGTGGAACGCACTAAGTATCCTCCCTATCTACAAGGATTCTATCATCAAAAAGGATTTCACTGGGAATCCAATCTCTCAAGAATCATGAATAGTGTTCATAGGGCCTAATTACTATGTGAGCACAGATGTATGTTTCCAAAAAGAAAATCTACCGAAAGCACTCAAAAGCAGAAAGAGGAACACTTAACGCTTAAAGTGAATATGAGGTGAGTCCACAAGGTGGAACAATTAACCCCTCACACAAGCTAAAAATGAGTCCACAACTTAGAAAACAAGTGAGTTCCAAAAAGCACAAAAGGGTTGCCTATTGGAACAATTAACGCTTCTTTCCTATAGACCCCTCCCCTTTAATGTGCTGCTGATATTGCAACCACGGGGTGAAAATGAGGGGCTAGCGGATTTAGCGAGTCCAATAATCCAAGATAGCAATCTAGATCAATCACAAGTAATCTAAGATTGCCAATAAATACCTAAGGTGTCAAAACCTAGTATCAATTATGCAAGTGTGTAAAACAAAAGCATGAAAAGAAGCACTCAAGCTAGACACATGAGGGATTTATTTTAAGTCCAAATCAAAATGTTATTAGGTGAAGGAGAATACCTGGAATTCTCGCAACACGCTTAGTAGATTTTACCTGATTTTTAGCAATTTATGCACTTGTTCCAATCAAAACCAGCAGGAGTCAATCAAAAATAGAGAATTTCAATTGTTTGAAAACCTAATATGACAAACTGCACTAAAAAATGAAATGATAGTTGAAACCTGATGCTGAAACTCGTACGATAGTGGGTCTGTTACCAGACGACAGTTTAAAAACTTGTACGACAGTGGGTATGCTCCCAGACGACAGTCTGGAAACTCGTACGACACTGGGTGTATGATGAAATGACAGCTGAATTTCCAGATGATAGTGTGTACAGCCTGACATGATTGTCGATTTGATAGACTATCATATGACAATGGGTTCAGTGCAAAATGACTTCTGTCAGAAACTCGTACGAAAATTATACGGACAAAAAAAATAAAAATCATATTTTGGCATAGAAACTAAGGAGAAAAAGATAGAAATTGATAGAATTGAATTGGAAACCCATTTCAGGGCCCCACCGTGGGTGCCAGAAATGTGTGTGTGAAAATTGTACCTAATATGTAGACACAACACTTCAGTAAAATATTAGAGGTTAGCAAAAATCAAAATCATGCAAAATTGAAATCTAATCTAACCAAGTGATCTACTACCTTTTAATAGGTGCAAGATCGATGTTCTCAGATTGGTATCAAGATTAGTGACCTAGACGACACCTAAATGAAGGATTTGAATGCAATTGATCTAAATATGAAATATGAATGCAAAGTAATCTATTTTTTTTAGATTTTAGATACAATGATATGATCAAAACTAATATGAAATCTATTGCTAATATGAAAATTGATCTATGATATGCTAATCTAGAAATAATATGATATGAATAAAAACCAAATTGATCTCACAATAGCCTTGATTCGCAATAAGCTTTGATTCTCCAGATAGCAATTCTTCAGCGTGATTATGCAAAATTATGAGATGATTTGAGATGAGCTGAAGCCTTAATTTATAGAAATTCAGGGCTTTAGAGGTGCATGGAAGAAAGCCATAAATCACTCAAATAACTCAGCTTGATTTTTGAGTTATTTTTAAATAAAGATAATTTAATTCACAAAAACATGCAAATCATGCAAAAATAGTTTTTTAACTCAAATTAGAAGTTTAGATCAACTTTAAAACTCAAAAATAATGTTGAGTTCCAAAAAGTCAATAACTTGCATTGATTTTCTTATTTGGAGTTTAACTGCTCTTTGATTGTGCACATGGATAATTATGAATTAATAAATAAAGTGATTTATTCTCAACTTAACTGATTTTTAAAATAAAAATAATTGATTTATGAGTTAATCAATCATTTTTCAAACTTTTATTCAAAAATAATATTATTAAATATGACAACTTGCTTTAACTAATTAAATAAGAATTTAATCAATTAATGATAGGAATTTTGATTTATTGTCAAATTTAAATAATAATACTTAAGAATAAATACAATTAAATTCAATTAAATAATTAAGTGGCAAAATTAAATCTAATTAATTAAATATTAAGAATATTCAATTAATCAAACTTAGGATAAATAGCACTGATCGCCAAATAATCATTAAATTAAAGATAATTATAATAATTAAGAATATTACTAGGAATATTCCCCGATGCAGAATTTATGATAATCAATTAGGATTCAATGATATTCAGATGTGCCTTAGATTAGGACTTGGATGTTGATTTCATTCGATTTTTAGATATAGGAGGTTAATGAACATATAGCCCATTTTTGAGGTATTACAGAAAGTTATTCTCATAGTTAGTTTTATAAGGGAAATAATGGCTTTAAATAGCCTCTCTATTGAATTGTAAGATCATCGAATGAAAATCAGATCAAATCGAATAATATCAATCAATAAATTTTCTTGCCTTCTGCTTACATCATCTTTTAAATATATTCTAAAAGGAAATGATGAAGAGGCCACAGAAGTTGTCCACCACATGATCATTTAAGATTTAATTATTAATTGTAATCTCTCAAGTTCATAAACATAAATTATCCACCACGAGATGACTTAAGATTTAGTAATGTATTGTATACTATTTTAAGCATAACATTTGGAGGCAACATCAATGGAATTCACCATAGTGAGTAACTTAATGCATTAATGGAGATAAAAAAAGGAGAGGGTAAGCATGTAAATGAGAATATTGGCTTGTTGCATTTTTAAAAAGCACAACCCAAGAAAATGAACGTGGTTGTGTGTCATAAGTCATGTGATTTATTGTTCTGTAAGTCTATGTGAGAAATGTTGTTGCTAGTGATTGATTGTTGAATAAGCCCACGTGTGAAAGCCCACAACATGTAGTGAATAAAATTAGGGCTATGTAAGGATCCTGATTCCATAAGGTTGGAGAAAGCAAGAAAAAGTATTCATTCATTGCAAATCAACACCTTCATAAAATTTCATGATTCTATTTAAATACAAGACACTAGACCAAAAGAATCAAAATTTAATTATTATAGCAATATCCTACCATCAAATTAACACTATGCACATTGTTTAACATATTAAAACAAAAATATAATATAACATATTTTAGAAGAATTGCTGAAGATGCAACACCTACCCTATCTTGTGTTGGATTTAATCTTGTAACCTCTCTTTCAAGAACACAAATTGTCCATTACAGGTACATTTAAGATTTGATTATCAATTGTAACCTCTCTTTCAAGAACACATATGATCCACTAGATCACGTAAGATTTATAAATGTATTATAAGCTATTTTCAGCTTTAACACTTGCAGGGACATCGATGGAAGTGACCTTACAGAGTAAGTTAATGCATAAATGGAGACGACGAATGGAGAAGATAAGTATCTTAAGGAGAATATTGCCGTGCTGCGTTTCCAAAAGCGTAAATCAAGAAAATGAACGTGGGTGGATGCTGTGAGCCATGTGATTGATTGTTGGGTAAGTTGCCGAGTAAGCCCTCGTGTGAAATCCTGCTGCGGGTGATTGAGTGCCGAGTAAGTTGCTGAGTAACCCCGCGTGTAAAAGCCCGCAGCGTGCAGTGAGCAGAAATAGGGCTATATAAGGAGCCCGATTCCACAAGGTTAACAAAAGCAAGCGAAAGTTTTCATTCATTGCAAAGAATGGAGAGTCGTGGAATGAGAGTGAGAGGGAGCGCAATTGCCTTGGCAGTTGCTCTGCTCTGGAGCGTGGCATCCGCATCTGGATCTCTGAGAGGCATAAACATATATTGGGGTCAGGGTAGCGATGAAGCTTCTCTTGCGCAAACCTGCGCAAGCGGCAACTTCGAAATTGTGATGATCTCGTATCTAATGATCAATCGCAAGGGGGAGACGCCGACGCTCAACGTGGCGGGCCACCCAACGGAGTCACTAGACGCCGATATCAAATCCTGCCAGGACAGCGACGTAAAGGTATTTCTGTCCCTCGATGGAGCCGTTGCAGACAAAGACCATGCGCAGAACCTATCCAGCTATCTGTGGAAGAACTTTCTCGGAGGGGAGTCGAAGTCCAGCCGGCCTCTTGGAGACGCCGTGCTGGACGGCATTGATTTTGGCGTCTACGAAGCATCGCAATCGCATTACCACTGGGACGATCTGGTCAGGGCCATCTCCAGTCTCAGCACCTCCAGCAAGAAGGTCTATCTCAGCGCTGCTCCGCAATGCGATGATCATTATCTCGGCGCTGCCTTGCAGACGGGGTTGTTCGACTACGTGTGGATCCAGTTCTTCAACAACCCTACCTGTGAGTATGCCGATGGTGACGCTTCCAATCTGGTGAAGGCATGGAACGAGTGGATCAGTTCTGTACACACTGTTCAAACACGGGGCTTCTACCTCGGCCTTCCCGCTGCTCCTGGTTATGTCTCCTCCGGCGGCTACATCGAGCCGGATGTACTCATCTCCAAAGTGCTTCCTCAGATCCAAGACTCCCCTAAATATGGAGGAGTCACATTGTGGACCAAGTATTGGGACGAGAAAACCCATTATAGCTCCTCAATTAAAAACGCCGCCGAGGAATCTGCAGGAGGCATTAGCGTATACTGGGGTCAGAATGGCAACGAAGATTCTCTTAAAAAGACCTGCGAAAGCGGAAACTTTGAAATTGTGATCATCGCGTTTCTAAACAAGTTTGGCAACGGGCAGAAGCCGGAGCTCAACCTGGCGAACCACTGCTATCCCTCCACGCCGGGAGATTGTGACTTTCTGAGCCGTCATATTAATTACTGCCAGGAGAGCGGCGTAAAGGTGTTTCTGTCACTCGGAGGAGCCGAAGGGTACTCGGACTATTCAATCGTCTCCAAAGCTGACGCCGAAGACGTGGCCAACTATCTGTGGGACAACTATCTCGGAGGCAAATCGGATTCCAGGCCTCTCGGAGCCGCCGTTCTGGACGGCATAGACTTCGATATCGAGTACACAAAGGAGCACTGGGATGATCTGGCCAAGGCTATCTCCGCTAAGGCCAAGGCTCATAGCGCCAAGGTCTATCTCAGCGCCACTCCGCAGTGCCCCCGTCCCGATGATCAGCTCAACACGGCCTTGCAGACGGGTCTGTTTGACTACGTGTGGATCCAGTTCTATAACAACGGCCGATGCCAGTATACCGATGGGGACTCTTCCAAACTGGAGAAGGCGTGGACTGAGTGGACCACAGATAAGTCTATAACCACTCTTCAAACACGGGGCTTCTACCTCGGCCTTCCGGCTGCGAAGGAAGCTGCCCCAAGTGGGGGCTATATTGAGCCCGCCAAACTCATCGAAGACGTGCTGCCCAATATCAAGAAATCCTCGAAATATGGAGGAGTCATGCTGTGGTCCAAGTATTGGGACGAGCAAACCAAGCCGACGCATTATAGCGAGGCCATCAAAGACGACGTAAAACTCAAGCCGTCCCTTGCTGACGAGCTTACTTTGGCCTCTTTCTGAGAAGGACAAATAATGTAACTCGAAAAATAAAGTAGCTCTTAAATAAGAGTTGAGCTTAGGGAATGCTCATGCTTTCTTCAGCTTTTGAGTAGTGGAGATTTCATATATGTAATAAGCTACGTATGAATTTATGATACTAAGGGATTCTATGTTTGGCTAAGGGTACGTAATATTTGATTTGGAAAAAAAAATCTGATTTAATTGAATTTTTATTGTTATATTTTAATATATCTTTAAGGGTCAGTTTGGTAGTTGGATAGCTTGGAATTGGCATTTGTTATTTCTTATTTCGTCGAATCCTGAATTTAGGAGTGCAATATGAAAATGAACATTTACATCTTCCACTTGAAAAATGTGGAATTGGTATTTGAAATTGGAATTGGAAATGGGGCAAAGCAAATTAGGAAATGGTCAAATTATGGATTTGATAATTTTGGACCATTTGGTTCCACTTTTTGAAATTGGAACTCAAATTTGAGAATGATTTTTTTTAAAAAAAAATTGAATTGTTTTAATGTTTTTAAATTTAATAATTTATTTTTATTGATGGAATTGAATTTAAAATGGAATCTAAGACTGTTTTAGGCAGCCAAAGTTGGTGGCAGACAACCAAATTACAATCACTGCAACCAAAATCTAAAAAAAATTTAATAAAAAATTTGAAAAATAAATTCAAAAAAATAAAAAATTATTTTTTCAAAAAAAATATTTAAAAAAAAAATCGACAAAAAAATGTCAAAAAATTCGAAAAAAAATTCGCCAAAAAATTTGAATTTTTTTAAAAAAATTGAATAAATAACAAAGTTACAAACCATCGAGATAAATAAAAAATAAATTAAATCCCTCCCCACACAAATAAAAAATTAAAAAATTAAGTGTAGACATGAAAAATTTAAAAATTTGCTTTCCCTCCATTCAAATTCCAATTTCAAATTCCAATTTCACTTTTCGAATGGAAGATGTAAATGCTCATTTTTGACAAAATGAGCATTTACATGTGCCTATTCTATTTTCATATTATACTCCCAAACTGAGGATTCAACGAAATGGTAAATAACAAATGCCAATTCTAGGTAATTCCCGCTACCGAACAGACTCTTAATTTTTTAATTTTTTATTTGTGTGGGGAGGGATTTAATTTAATTTTTATTTGTTTGGGTGGTTTGTAACTTTGTTATTTATTTGAATTTTTTAGAAAAAAAAAAAAAAAAAATTGCCAAATTTTTTCATTTTTTTTTTAAAAAAAAGATTTTTTTTAAAAAATTCTCGAATTTATTTTCTAATTTTTTTAATCTAATTTTGGTTGCGATCAATGATTGTAACTTGGTTGCCTACCACCAACTCTGGGTGCCTAAAAAATGCCTATGATTCCATTTTAAATTCAATTCCATTAATAAAAAATGAATTATTAAATTGAAAAATATTAAAACAATTCAAAAAAAATTTAAAAAAAATCATACTCAAATTCCAATTCTAGTTTCAAAAAGTGGAACCAAATGGTCCAAATATAATTTGGAAATGAAAAACTGGATTATCAAATCCATGATTTGATAATTTCCAACATTTTCTAAATCCCACTACCAAACGGGCCCTAAACAAAGTTCTTATGTTAATTTATAAAATCTAGGATGTGTTAACAAATCTAATTTTACTAAATGGTTGTAATTTAACTATTATCAGAATTTTCAAAAAAATATCACATCAATAAATTATAATTCAATTATCATCTTTTATTTTATTGAAATATCTAATTTTATAAATAGAATGGACACCTTAGGAAAATCATTTCTCAACATCTTTTTTATAATTAGAAAACTAGTTTTATAGCATCAATTAATTGAAGTTCAATTAGTGGAATGCTTATTTTTTATAAAAATATTGTATCTTATTTTATCAACTTTAAAACATTAATTCATTTACATCTATCACATCACAATTCCATGCCATTTATTTTTTATTAAGTAAAACAGGTTTTATAGGGACCCTGAAACCCATAGCAAATTAAAGTCTTGAGAAAGTCAAGAGAACCAAGCACAGCAAAACATAATAGAGTAGCAAGGACTAGCCACCATAGGGCCGAGCAAGATAAAAACTTAGAAAATAAAGCTTAGCCTAAAGGAAGAGCACCATGAACAATTATGCCAAGCTCCTGAGCATGACTGCCACGTTGTTTTCAAGGGCCTCCATCAGTTGAATAATATCTTTAACATTCTACAGTTCGGAGCCTTGTGGATCAATTTTCTCCATGTTCTTCCTAGTTCTAGTTCTGCTTCTTTTCCCTAGACCTTCAGTCTGCTCCTTGTCTTCCTTCATAATCCTCTACTTTGTCTTGGGGTCCATTTTTTTCTTCCATCTTTTTAATCAGCAGCTTCAAATTTTTGTTGGACCTTTTAATGATGTTAAAATTTTGCTCTGCCACTCCCTTAAAAGTTTTTTCCAAACTAATTGTAATGCCCCGCCAAGGAACCCAAAAGAAACTAACCTAGAACATAATACTAAGTTTGGTGAACAATTTTTTTCTTCTAAAGTTTACATATAATGTAAACATTCACATGAAAGCATTAACCATTAGCTCACATAATACACATCGTAAACATAGGTTACAAATCTAATGGGTCCCATGACGTAGAATTGCTTTCTATACAACTCATTTAATAACATCAACAAAAGATTCCATAAATTAAATACAACAATTACATCATAATAATTACATTCCATGAACATCCATGAATCCTAATAAACATACATCCACTGCACATGTCGCAGGGTATGCAGAAATCACAATGTAACATCTAAATTACAATATCTATATTAGGTATCACATGCGATACTCTAATACAAGATTTACAATTAAAGATTAAAAAAAAGAACATCAATGAAGAAGTATCATAAGGAATCCAACTACAAGACACCATCAAGCACTGGCACCAGGACATCGAATCTTGAATGGTAAAGGTTCACTACCACCCGTCCATGTAGAACCACAAAGGCCTACCCCACTGTGCTGAGGAGATAACATCAGACCCCAATCGGATAATCAAGTCACATCAGAAAACACTACTAGGAAAAGAATCTTGAAAGCTTACTAACTCAAGGTCAACAAGTATAGTGATAGGTATGACCCACTAATCTAGAGGCAACCGACATATGTAGGATAACTAGACTATGTGTAGGAAGATGTCATCATGTACGTCTAACCCTCGAGTCTCATCTTGGTAATCTCTCTGGATCCCGACACTTAAGTGACCATACACGATATCAATGACTTCTCGTACTGATGAAGCCACTAACTATGCCAGAACACACACCTCAATAGGCAGCAAGCATCATCTCATCCTCCATCCTAGTCTATACTAGCACTCAAGCATGGGTGATGAAACTCATCTTATTAGTTCATTTTAATATCTCTCAGTGTTATTTTAGGTTATCACTTGATTACAATAACTTACAATAAGTGATCCTGATAGCCACTTGTGGGCCCCAACGGTTATTGCAAGCCACCCCCTAACACATATCTAGGTAAACTACCCTAGGCTCATAGATCTCTCCTAGATCAAATATAGACAAAATCATGTAGTCACATATCCAGAATCATCATAGAAATCAAGATTGACTACATAAGAATAGTCACTGAATATATAGTACATCATGAGCCTACAAAGTCAAATGGGATATATATAACACACTCACCCCAAACATAAGAAACAACTATTAGAAAGTAAAGACCACCAAGATAACTAAGAGGGGGGGGTGTTGAATCAATTATCTGATAATTAAACCATTTGTCAACATCAACTTCAATATCAAATTCAATAGCTTTAAACCATATAATCAATGTAGTAACCAACCATAGAAAGATAATCATACACAATGACACAATAACACAAGATATGTTAACTAGGGAACCTCTTGATCAAAGAGTAAACCCCAGTGGGAATGATGCCTACAAAATGATGCACTAATATGAAAGTTCCTTGTTAGAGGATGGACCCTATTAGGAGTCTTATGAAATATATTCAGTACATATGAATCTCTATTAGGAGATTTTGAATCCTTGTTAAAAGATTCTAACCCTGTTAGGAGTTATGGAAGACAGAAGGACCCATTGCCCAAACAGCTTCAAGGCAAGATCTTTGAACTCACTGTCCAACAGATCTTAGGATTATTTAATAGAATAATATGAAATATGTTACCTCCTTCATACTAGGTGAAAACCACACTCTCTTCTACACAAGATCACAAATCCAGATCTCTGTACTTCGCAAGTCTTCCTTCATCACTGAATTAGCTCTTTTCTTCACTTCATGCATACATTCGCATCACAAATTTCATAGTTTCATATCACAACTATTACAATACTCTATCACAACAAGGAAAACATTCTTTCCTTTATACCATACTCAAATAATTACAACTGAGTTGGCATGCAAATACAAAATAATAATTTCAACACGCTACATCAAAATTACATAAAACTATCGCCTTCCAGATACAATAAATTTACAATCGTGTGACATCAAAGTTTGCACTATGAACTACATCACCACCAATGAGTCTCAAACTTCCCTTTAACTGCATAGAATCAGATTCCATCCCAATTAGGAGATATCCTCCAATTACCAAAAACCGCTACTCAGGAACACTGCCAGAATACTGCTTCCACCCAAATGCTTATAACTTTCATGAATAAATGAATTTCCTTTTGCGCTCTTAACCATAGGCTAATAAAACACCAAAGACCATACTATCAACTACGCATAACTCAATTTGCAATATAACATGTGTGCAAAACAAAATTGTGTCTGCTTCTCTGCTAAACTCTAGAATATCGCTATGTTAACATCAATGACAATCATAGCCATGAATGCAACAACCACTGCTATAGAATGACTGCCAAAGGCTTCAACATTCATTCCTAACAATCTCCTTCATTGGCATTGATGGCAACATAGATGGAAAACATCCAATGTTTTAAAAATCCAATCACTGTTTCCCAACTGCTCTGCTGCTCTTCATCATCAAATTTTGCTTTGTTATCCTATTCAATCTCTCCAAAAAATGTAGTTCTTCAATGTTTTTCATGATTCTCTCCCCCATTGACATCAATGAAAAAAATTCTATCACTATGTCAAACAATAGCTCAATGTCAAAAGACACTGTTCAGAAAAAGAAATATATACACTCGAGTCCTTAATGACTTTGCTCAAATACACATACTCCCCCATAGAGGAAGTACCAACATCCAATCCAAAAAATAGATAGGGCCATATTCCACTAGATGGATGCAACCAACTGCATCATTACTCAAAAGTAGGTTGGGGCATAACCCCAAGCATACCTCTCAGATACTCAAATGTATCCTTAGGCAAAGGCTTTGTAAATATATCTGCTATCTGCTCTTTTGTGCTTATGTACTCAAGTCTGACTTCTTTATCTACAACTTTCTCTCTTACAACATGATACTTGATTTCTATATGCTTTGTTTTAGAATGTAATACAGGATTCTTAGACATACTAACTATACTTGTATTGTCACAATGTATGACAATAGGCTCATCAAACTTGATTCCAATGTCCATTAACATCTGCTTCATCCAAATTATCTGATTACAATTGTTTTTTACTGCTACATATTCTACTTCTGATGTACTCTATGAGATACAATTTTTCTTTTTGCTCAACCAAGAAACTAATCTTCCTCCAAGAAAAAAGGCTCCACCACTGGTGCTTTTCTTATCATCAATGCTACCTCCCCAATTAGCATCAGTTTATGCACATAGGGTAAATTCATCAGAAGTTTCATACCACAGTCCATAGTCCATTGTGCCTCTAAGATATCTCAATATCCTCTTTACTGCTGCATAATGTGACTCTCTAGGTTCAGCTTGAAATCTTGCTACCATTCCAACTGAATGTTGTATATCTGGTCTAGTGTGTGTCAAGTACTGCAATCCACCAATCATAGATCTATATTTCTTTTACTCAACTACTGGTGTCTCATCTTTACTAGATAGTTTATGTCCTATAACCATAGGTGTTCTGACTGGTTTACAATTCTCCATACCAAATATTTTCAACAAATCATTCAAGTACTTTGTCTAACTTATAAAGATACCATCTTTGTTTTGTGTTATTTGTAATCCCAAAAAGTATTTCATTTCTCCAATCATACTCATTTCAAATTCTATCTTCATTTCATCAACAAATTTGTCACTAGCTTCATCTTCTCCTCCAAAAATAATGTCATAAAAAAAAATAACCAAAACTAACAATCCATTCTCAATTTTTGTTGTATATAAGTTACTATCAGCTATTCCTTTTGTAAATCTCAACTTTAACAAATACTTATCTAATCTAGCATACCAAGTTCTAGGTGCTTGCTTTAGTCCATACAATGCTTTCTTTAGTTTACATACCATGTCTCCTTCTTGAGTCAAAGGAAAACCTTCAGGCTGCTTAATGTAGACTTCTTCTTCTAATTCACCATTCAGAAATGTTGACTTCACATCCATCTGATACACTTTGAATTTTTTAAATGCTGCATAAGCCAAAAATATTCTTACTGCTTCAAGTCTTGCCACAGGGGTAAAAGTCTCTTCATAGTCAATTCCTTCTTGCTGTGAGTATCCCTTACATACCAATCTTGCTTTGTTTCTAATTACTTCTCCTTGTTCATTCATCTTGTTCCCGAATACCCATTTAGTTCCAATCATATTTTTGTCTTTAGGTCTAGGGACCAATTCCCATGTCTTATTCTTTTCAATCTTATCCATTTCTTCTTTCATAGCTTTAATCCAATGTTCATCTTCACAAGCTTCATTAGTAGACTTAGGTTCAATTTCAGAAATCAAACATAAATGTACCTTCTTTCTAGTCATAACTCCTCTGTCCAAACTTCCAATCACTTGTTCAACTAGATGATGTCTTGATATATACCTGTTAGGTGTCATAGTCACTGATCTTTCTTCAACTATAGATTCTGCTCTAGATTCTTCTCTGTTTTCTTCAGCATGACTTTCATTCAACAATTCATTGTCAGTCTCAAAAAATTGTTCAGTAGTTTCAATGTTAGGCTGAGGGTTAGTTCTTTCATCAGATTCATAATCAAGCATTCTTTCCTAAATTTTAAACTTCTCATCAACTTTTACATTTGCACTTTCAACAATAGTTTTAGTTCTCTTATTGTAACATCTATATGCTTTGCTTTTCAAAGAATATCCAAGAAAAATTCTTTCATCACTTCTAGGATCAAACTTTCCTATATCATCATCTCTCCTAATATAACATTTGCTTCCAAAAATTCTAAAATTCTTAACTGAGGGTGCATGTCCAAACCATAATTCATAAGGTGTCTTGTTTGTATCTACTCTGATTTGTACTCTGTTCATTGTATATACTGTTGTATTCACTGCTTCTCTCCAAAATGTCTCTGCCAAATCACCTTCAAACAACATAGCTCTAGCTGCTTCAGTCACTGATTTGTTCCTTCTTTCTGCAATACCATTTTGTTCAGGTGTTCTAAGGGCTGATAATTGTCTCTTAATACCATTTACTTCACAAAAAATGTTAAACTCTTTAGATGTAAATTCTCTACCTCTATCGGATCTCAAACATTTAATCCTCATTCCTGATTCATTCTCAACTTTATTCTTCATGACTTTAAACTTATCAAATGCTTCATATTTTTTTTTCAAAAATGCAATCCACATCATTCTTGTAAAATCATCAACAAGAATCATAAAATACCTTTCTCTATTAAATCCTCTAGTCCTAGTAGGACCGCTCAAGTCTGTATGAACAATCTCCAACTTCTCTATAGATGTGAACTTCTTGCTAGGAAATGAACTCCTTTTCTACTTAGCCATCACACATTCCTTGCAAATCATGTTAGTAGGATTCATAATCTTAGGTAAATCTCTTATTGCAAGTGTAGAGCTTACTTTCACAATATTATCAAAGTTTATATGACAAAACCTCCTATGCCATAACCAACTATCATCAATTTTAGTTATCAAACATGTCATCTCAATAGAGTTCAACTGAAATACATTACCTCTGGTTCTAGATCCAGTTCCAATTAGATTTCCATCTTTATCCTTAATCACACAAGTTTTCTCAGTAAACCAAACTTGATATCCTTTATCCACTAATTGTCCAACACTCAAAATATTATGTTTTAATCCATCAACAAAGTAAACATCATTAGTATTAGTCTTTCCATCAAGAGTAATAGATCATATACCTTTAATCAAACAAAGTGCATTATTACCAACTCTAACAACTCCTCCATCATAATTGTTAAACTTTATGAACTTTCCTTTATCACCAGTCATATGATGTGAACAACCACTATCTATAATCCAATCAGCTTTCTTTTCAACTTGGGAAATGAAGGCTTTTTCTTCTTTAATATCATATTCAAAATTTTCTTCCTTAATTGTACAAATCCTATGTCATCAAAGTTATCATTATCATTGTCACTCAAATGTCTTTTATTACCATCTGTTTCTCTTTTCACAAGAAAGGAAATACCTTCTTCAATCTTCTTATCTTCATCAGATTTGGATCTGCTACTGCTAGCATAATCTCCATTCATACTTGTACTTTTAGACAAAGTAGGTCTGATGCTAAGAGCACTAAATGATGTCTCCACTCTAGGTAGTTCTCCCGATAATCTTAAATTCATCTTTGTTGCATCCAATCTTCCAAGAAGAGTCTCTCTTGAAAAATTTGGTGTACAAGGTATCACTTGTTCAATCATTTGTGTAGTCTGCCTGAATACCGATGTCAATGTTCTCAAAATCTTCCATATTACTTCATTCTCTGTCTTTTCACCTCCACAAGACTTTATTCCTGCAACAATTTCTGGCATCCTACCAATATAGCTTCTAACAGATTCATCTTCCATCATTCTTATGTCTTCAAATGCACAAATCTAGTTATGTAACCTACCTTTCTTTGCATGTTCATCACCTTCAAAAGTAGAATGTAAAGCTTTCCAAATATCATGAGATCTAGTTAAACCTTTTACCTGACTGTATTCATTCTCTGGAAGTGCTGATAAAAGTGCTTTTCTTGCAAGTATGTTACACATGAATAGATCTACCTCATCTTTAGTACTTGTTTCAAGATTGTCTTCTTCAATTATAGTCATTTCATTCTTTGTAATCAACCAATAACCTGGTCCTAAACACAAGAGATGTGTCTTCATCTTTTCTTTCCAGTAGTCAAAATTTACTCCATCAAACTTAGGGATTTCTTTCCTGAAATTCACCATAGATCTCTTTAAGTTGTTAGACTTCTCTTTCAAGGACCTGCCGCTCTGATACCAATTGTTAGAAAGTAAAGACCACCAAGATAACTAAGAGGGGGGGTGAATCAATTATCTGATAATTAAACCATTTATCAAAATCAACTTCAATATCAACTTCAACAGCTTTAAACCATATAATCAATGTAGTAGCCAAGCATAGAAAGATAATCATACACAATGACACAATAACACAAGATATGTTAACTAGGGAACCTCTTGATCAAAGAAAAAACCCCGGTGGGAATGATGCCCAAAAAATGATGCACTAATATGAAAGTTCCTTGTTAGAGTATGGACCCTATTAGGAGTCTTATGAAATACATTCAGTACATATGAATCTTTGTTAAGAGATTTTCAATCCCTGTTAAAAGATTCTAACCCTGTTAGGAGTTATGGAAGACAGAAGGACCCACTACCCAAACAGCTTCAAGGCAAGATCTTTGAACTCACTATCCAACAGATCTTAGGATTATTCAATAGAATAATATGAAATATGTTACCTCCTTCATACTATGCCAAAACTGCACTCTCTGCTACACAAGATCACAAATCCAGATCTCTGTACTTCGCAAGTCTTCCTTCATCACTAAATTAGCTCTTTTCTTCACTCCATGCATACATTCGCAGCACAACTTTCATAGTTTCATATCAAAAATATTACAATATTCTATCACAACAAGGAAAAAATTCTTTCCTTTATACCACACTCAAATAATTACAAATGAGTCTGCATGCAAATACAAAATAATAATTTCAACATGCTACATCAAAATTACATAAAACTATCGGCTTCCAGATACAATAACTTTCCAATCATGTGACCTCAAAGTTTACACTATGAACCACGTCACAACCAATGAGTCTCAAACTTCCCTTTAATTGTGTCGAATCAGATTCCATCCTGATTAGGAGATATCCTCCGATTACCAAAAATCGCTACTCAGGAACACTGCCAGAATACTGCTTCCACCAAAATGCTTATAACTTTCATGAATAAATGAATTTTCTTTTGTGCTCTTAACCATAGGCTAATAACACACCAAAGAACATACTATCAACTATGCATAACTTGATTTGCAATATAACATGTGCGCAAAACAAAATTGTGCCTACTTCTCTGCTAAACTCCATAATATCACTATGTTGACATCAATGACAATCATAGCCATGAATGCAACAACCACTACTACAAAATGACTGCCAAAGGCTTCAGCATTCATTCCTAACAACAACATGAACATAGAAGATAAGTCCCAATCTTCTATCTTTCCTAGGTCATCTAGTACCCATAAAACTGATAAATCTAACAACGAGGAAAGATAGAAATCATATTGCATAAACAACCAATTTCAGTATAAAAAGATGCATGTGGAAACATAAAATAATCATATGTTTTATATCCAGTTAAATGATTATATCCAAAATCAAACCATTTAATTAAACCTAATCTTGTTGCCAATTCAGATTTAGTTAACCTATTAAGTAATCGTTAACCAAAAACATTGAACATCAAGTCCACTAGTCCAATTAAAAGCAATAGACAAATTTTGTCTAAAGCCCTACTAATTCCAAACAGTATTTTTAATCAACATTTGAATAAAAATCATTAATAAAATTTACTAACAAAATTTACCAAATTTCATTAAAAACTAACACTAACAATTATTATTGATAAATAATAATTACCATTAAACATTGCTAAACATTTAATGAAATTTATTAATAAAAAGAAAGTATTAATAAAACTAATTGCTAATAAAACTAAATTCTAATAAGGAAACTATTATTATAAAATAATAAATTTTAATTTTAAATATTAACAAAGGAAAATTATTAATAAAAATAAATTAACTTTTAAAGCAACTTACCAAATTTTAATATTATAATAATAAAATAATATATAAAAAAAAAAACAATTTAAAGTGGGGGTACGAAACCCACACCCACGTGGGCCCCCATTGCCATGAATCCCTACCGCATGACACCCCAAGGTGTCACTGGGAGGGGCTCTGTCACACGACGCCCTAAGTTACCGTCGACAGAGTACCCTCTGTCGATGGTACCCTAGGTACCGCTACCTCGGGGAGGGTGGGGGGTGTGGTGGCCCCCACCTCCCTTCACCCAAACAATTTTTTTTTTAAAAGCATTTCAATTTAAAAAAAAACATTTCAATCAAATTTTTTTTAATAAGTTCATTCTATTAGCAAAGCCTTTTTTTTAATAGCTGATTTTATAAAAAAAAAATTTGTAAACAAAACTAATACTTTATTTTGTTTGTATTCTTTTTGACAGGATTGGCTTATTTCCAAAAATAGAAATAAGGTCCTATACATTTTTTTTTTTAGAAATGGAAATATGTTGGTTTTTACAAATCCTTGCCAGAATTGTCTTTTATTTAATCTATCCTTTTTCATTGTTTGAAAATTATATTCGTAAATTACAAATGTAATTTTTCCTTTGTAAGCCATTTTTTTTTTCTACTATGGTAATTTTGCTTTTGACTATCATTTTTTATAGAGATTGGATTTTTTACCCAAATTGGATTTTTTCTTACCAAAATTATTTTTTCTTCACAACCCATTTATTTATTTTGTCTTCTCAATAGTTTAAACTATAGCTAGTTTAATTTTTTTCATTTTCTAAGTGATCTAGGGTGAGTTTTCTCTCAAAATTTCAACAGCATAACCCTACTATGCCAAGTCTGTATAAAATCATGAAATAGAAAACCTATGGGTTCTCTAACACCTAGAATTACTAACAAAGAAAAATAGATACAATAAAACCAATGAAATAATCCAGGCACAATGAAATTATCAAAATTTACACAAACAGAATTCAATAGAATTTTCTCAAACCCTACCTCAATTCCAATGCCAGAAACTGAAATAGAATGCTTGTAGAATGTTGAAACTTCCAATTCTGTTAGATGAATACTCAACCCTGCAGATCTAAATCAGCAATGCAAGCCAAGCCAATTCCAAATCCAAAGCAATCTTCACCCAAAAAAATTCAAGCACAAACACAAAGCTCAAGTAATCCCAAAAAGTCTAAAATTCTCCAAGAGCTCTCTCCACCAAATCTCCAACAACCTAATAGATAACAAATGAATGCCAATTCCCCTTATTAGGGATTCAACTCCATCATTCATGCAAACCCTAGAAGACTCACAATACAACTCCTAATCAAACTCACCCTCTTAAGTTGAAAGAAATTGCTAATTAATAATTAAAAATATATTTAATTGTGCACAACTCACTTAGTCTCCTAAAGACAAGTTGTCTCCTTTTGAAACATGACATATTCAAACTTAATAAAGCACATGTTATTATTATAATCCCTCATTAAATAATTTAATATTCCAAACACCATTAAATCATGCAATTTAATAATTTAATATCTAATAGCCATCACTAATCCTATTTTCACCTAATTAATTAATTAAATTCCAAATATCCTAATATTTATTTTTTAATTAATTAATAATCATACAAAACATATGAAATAAATTTAATATTATTTTCCAAATATAATGCTAATTTCCATGACTATAGAAAATCACATAATTAAACATTAATAAATCAAGATCATCAAATAAACATACAAACTCAAAGAAGGGATCCACGAACTTTGACACTTGACAAATTTGGGTAGGGTAGTCATCAAATACTTAGCCAACAATTAGGATAAACATGCTTGGAATAGGGTTTTGGGTCCATCTGTTACCTCCCCTCTTTACCATTGAGATGAGTATTTATGGGCATGCTCACTCCTGCCAATTCAGAGAAGATGATGCCATGTACCTACAAACTTGTCATCACAAATCAAAGCATGTACATACAATATATAACAAACAATGATAGGGTATGGTCGGTCATGTGGATCTCGACAAAGCAAGTAACTACGCCTCTGCCCTCTACCATATAGACACATAAAATAGATACATACATATGAACACCATACACATGCTAGTATGGGGTAAGTACATCATAATCCAACTGAAACATAAAACATCACATCATAATAATATCAATATCTTAACATGACATAATCATAACCATAATCTAGATCATCAATAGTCACTAAAATAAAAGAATCTACACACAACAATGTGGCCTAAAAGAGTATGGCATCTGAAAAATTGAAAGCCAAATATGGAGGTACTACACTAATCATTTTGGATTCCATGTTCATTACCCTGGTTTCCAAACTTTTCATGTTCTCTGTAGTCTTATCCTTGTTGCCCATGCCATGAATTTTTTCCTTGATGTCCTCGATCTTGTGGTAGAGCCATTTAAAAGACTGAAACTGGTCCCGCATACTATTTTTGGTATTGTTGAGAAAATCCATGTCCATCTCCCTGGCTTTGTCACTAAGAACAACAAGAGCAAGGTCTATCAATTCTTCCTTATGGACTTTTCCTTCATTGTCCTCTAGAATCTAAGGAAAGATGGCTTCCCTAATAATTCCCATATGCATGGTGTTAATATTAAAATTTCTCCAGACCTGTTTACCCCTTTCGGTATCCTAACTATGATACTCCCCCCAGAGGCCTCTACTGTCTCATCAATCCTTATGGGTGATTTATTGGTGCCCTGGTCTTCTTTATCTTCAATCTTTGGGGCTTGATTTTTAGTGTTAGTGCATGGGGATTGCGGAGGAGGGGTTTTTTCCTCACTGATATTGAGATCTACCAACAGGTGGCCAAAGAGGTACTGCATTGGTTTGGGGGTCTCCTTCTCATGTTCCTACATTTTCATAGAATCCAAAATAGGGTTTCCCACATCTTCTTCTGAAACCATTTCTTCCTCCTTTTCATTATACTCTTCCTCCGAGTTAGCCTCCTTCCTATCCTACCTTTTGGAGGGTAATTCACTCTTGACAGCTTTCAGAGGTCATTTCTTAGATGGGGAGCCCTTGCCCTATTTCTTGAAATCAACTTCCTCATTGTCATCTAAAGCAATGCCCACAGAAGCACCAAAAGGAACATAATCTAAGCCAGAGTACTCGCTGATAGCCTTGCTTTCCCCAATTTCCTTGCCCATGATTTGGGTTTTAAAGAATTCAAATAACAAAAAGATTAATCCTTCATGCATGGTAGGATTTGCAATTTTCATATCTCTATAACTAGTTATATTCTTGTTCATATATGAGAAGAGATAATACAGAATGGAAATCTTGAAATCATCCCTAAAATGATTAAGCAAGACGAAATGATAGGTTCAGATTCTGTCAAACTTGATGTCGAGGGTAATGTAGTAGATGAGGGCCTTCAGAACATACTACCAAAGTATCTTCAAACTCTTGGGGAGGTAGTAGGTGCCCACTTTGACAATGGCTTCTATCTCCGTGTCATCCCTCGTGAACTTTTTGATAGCAATGTTAAAAAAAATTTGGTCTTCGTAAAAAAAAATTCTCAATAGCAGGAATGTCAGTGACCAAAGAAATGACTTCCTCTGTGACTGTGAACATCTTGCCATCAATCTCCACCAACCCATATTTCCAAGTTTTGATGAAGATTTTGGTGATGTCCTTCCTATACCCATGGAGTCATTCAATAAAAGTGGTAACCTCCCCTTTCTGTAAGGCATTCCAAATTTTAGTTTGCTTCTTCCATTTTTCATTGTCACCCTCCAGGTCCCTTCTTAACCTTTCCCGAACCATGGCTATTGTGTTAGCTTTGGTAAACTGTTGGTCCTACCAAATTTTTTTGCTAGCCTTCTATCTAGCTTCAACATCGCTCTTTCTAAAAGTAGGTTTTTTTATATGAATACAAGATATGGGGAAGGGGGCCCTAAAAGCGTGTGTAGGACATGTTATTAAGACTCATGCAAATCCACCACAACTCACCATGAGTGAAATAACTTCTCCTTGCAAGCTTGAAGAAATAATAATTATTGGTTAAAGCCATGGTACTTTGAAGATCGTCTCCATCCAGAGAATCCAACTTGACTTTATGGAAAGTTTCATCTTTGTGCCTTAAGTGATAATTTTCCTTGCTGGCAACCTATAAGGCTATCCAATCAGCATCCCATATGGCAACAGAGATAAGCATGTGAATAGAAAGGTCAGCCTCTGAGAAATAGATCCAAGTGGCACAAAAAGTGATGACTAATCCTAGACTGAAGCCACATCTAAGAACCTAGCTAAGGGAGAACCAGTAGTTGTTGCACTGTTGAAATTCATACATGGCTATCACTATATTTTTAATTGCTCCAGAACATAAATTTCTTCTTCTGACAATCAGCTTGTTTGAGCTAAAGAGCTCACTAGGGTCCTTTGAAGAGACTGACATATTTTGTTGGGAGTGTAGGCCACCTAGATGGTTTTCCGTGCCATTTGTTAATACATGGTAGATTTTTATATTTCATTTTAAAAATATGATTTATTTATATGAAAAAATGTTGTTTAACATTTACCTATAACTAAAGAATTTACACCATTTATGTTCTAATAATTTTATTATCTCTATTTTATTAGTTGATATGTCATTTGTAGTACCTCCATATTTTGCTTTCAATTTTTCAGATGCCATACTCTTTTAGGCCACATTGTTGTGTGCAGATTTTATTCTTTCAATGACTATCGATGATTTGGATTATGTTTTGATGATGCCATGTTTGGATATTGATATATTATGTTGAGATGTTTCATATTTTAGTTGGATTATGATGTACTTACCCCATACTAGCATGTGTATGGTGTTCATATATATGTATATGTTTTATGTGTCTGTATGGTAGAGGACAGAGGCATAGTTACTCGCTTTGTCGAGATCCACATGACCAACCATACCCTACCATTATTTTCCATTTTGTTGTATGTAAATACTTTGATTTGTGATGACAGGTTTACAGGTACATGGTATCGTCTTCCCTGAATTGGCAGGAGTGAGCGTGCCCAAAAATATAATTGTCTCAATGGTAAAGAGGGAAGGTAACAGATGGACCCAAAAACCCTAAATCTAAGCCCAATTATCCTAATTATTGGATAAGTATCCGTTGACCACTTTACCCAAATTTGTCAGGTGACAAAGTTCATGGATTCCATCTCTGTGTTGGTATGTTTATTTGATGGTCCTGATTTATTGCCATTTGTATGTGTATTTTCTATAGTTATAAATTTAATATTATATTGGAAAATAATATTAAGTTTATTTCCTATGTTATTTTATGATCGTTAATTAATTAAAAATCAAATATTAGGATATTTGTTATTAATTAATTAATTTTGTGAAAATATATTTGAAATTATCCTTTAGTTATTAAATTAATATTTATAGCATGATTTAATGATGTTAGGAATTTTAAATTATTTAATAATAGATTTGATTTTTAACATGTGTTTTATTTAGTATGAAAGTGATTGGTTTGGGAAAAGTGACAACTTGTCTTTAGGAGACTAAGTTGAGTTGTGCATAATTAAATCAATTTTATTTTATTAATTGGTATTTTCTCTCAACAAAGGAGAGAGAGAGAGAGAGAGAGAGAGAGAGAGAGAGAGAGAGAGAGAGAGAGAGAGAGAGAGAGAGAGTTGGATTAGAAGTTCTATGTGTGAGTCATCTAGGGTTTGCTTGATTTTTGGAGTTGAACCCCTAATAGGAGGATTTGGCATTCATTTTGGTTAATCAATTTTTGGAGAGCAATTTTGGAGAGAGCTTTTTGGAGTTTTATGATTTCTTTGTGTTCTTGAGATTTTGGAGATTGTGCATGAATTCTGGGTGAAGATTACTTGCTTTGGATTTGGGAATTTCTTGCACTGTGACTCAGAGCTTGCAGGTTGAGCTTTGCTGTTGGCAATTCTGGGATTGTATTCATCTCACAGGCATTCTGTTTCAGTATCTAGCATTAGATTGAGGTAGGGTTTGAATTGATCTTACTGTAATTTCATTTACAAAATTATCATTATTTAGATGTGCTCAATTTGATTTATGGATGTGGATCTGTCTATCAATTATGCTTCATTATGGGTATTACGAAACCCTTTGAATAATGTCTTTTATTTTATTTTGTGACTTGGCATAGTAGTGTTATGCTACTAAAATTTTTGGGGAAAAATTCATCCTATGGCACCTAGAAAACAAAAAAAATAATCTCTCTATAGTTAATTCTATAGTATGAATAAATTAAATTAATGGGTTGTTCTCAAAAATTCAATTTGGGGGAAAATTCCCTATTCTATGTAAAAAAATTCCTTCTTTGTCAAAAATGAAAGTCAAAAGTCAAAAATTATTACCACAGTAAGAATTATTATTTTCATGACAAAATATATATTGGTAAATGTATTTGTGTTGAAAAATGTAGAAGAAAATACAAATTAGGGAATAAGACAAACTTTCATGTGTGTGAAAAGGGGAAAATTCCATTTCTGGTAAATTTTCCTATAACTCTGTCATTTCCATTTTCGGAAATATCTTTCTTTTAAAAAAAAAAATTCTTAAAAGTTTGTTAGTTATATTCTCATTGTTAATAAGATAGTTATGGAAATTAAAAATGTATATAGCAATTTATTTAAAAGTTGATGTTTGACTTTCATATTAAACAAAGTTAAAAAAATTATTAAAAAAAAAAATTAATTTTTGTTTGAGGGGCATGGGATCCCAACCCTGTACCCCCATGGTAGTTGTAGTAGCTGACGATACCATGGTACCGTCAATAGAGCCAGGCTCTACCGGCAGCACCATGGGCGCCGTGCGGTGGCAGGCCTGTAGTGGGCACGATAGTCATAGCATACCCCATTCCCACGTGGTACCTCATTTTGCCACTTGTTATTTGTTTGTTATGTTATATTGAAGTTTGTTATTAATAAATTTGTTTTTATTAAATTTTGTTATTATATTCAATTAGCTACTACAAATTTTGTTATTACTAAATTTGTTTTATTAAATTTTGTTATTATATTAAATTTGCTATTATAAATTTGTTATTAATGAATTTGTTAATTAGTTTTAATAAAATTTCATTAATGAGTTTTATTTGTTTTATGATTAATTGTATTAATAAATTTTATTAGTAATTTATTATTATTTAGTAATAATAAATTTTATTGGTAATTTTATTAATATGGGTAAAACATGATATTAATTATTATTTGAAATAATAATTGTTTTATTGCAATAAATTAACTTTCTTAAATTTTATGACTTTTGGGCATTTAATTAGATTTAATCAATTGATTGAATTTGGGGTTATTTATTTAATTTGATTTTTATTTAATGTTGAAAATGTATAAATTATCTTTTCATCTGTATATGCATTATTTACTACTGAAATTGGTTGTTTTCTACAATGAAGTCTTATCTTTCCTAGATGTTGGGTTTATTAGTGTTATGGGAACTAGATGAGCTAGGAGAGACAGGCTTGGGAATTGTCTATTGTTCATGCTGGTTCTTTTGTTTGGTGTGAGTGTGTATTATATATTTTCCAGTTGACCTTATAGGCTCTTGTTGTATTATATGATTTAGTGATTATGTTTATGTAGTGAATCCTAGTTTCTATGATGATTCTAGATGTGTGACTACATGTTTTATCTAAGATTTGATCTAGGAGAGATCTATGAGCCTAGGGTAGTTTACCTAGATATGTGTTAGGAGGTGGCTTGCAATAAGCGTCGGGGCCCACAAGTGGCTGCTAGGATCACTTATTGTAAGTTATTCTAAACAAGTGAAAACCTAGTATAACATTGAGGGATATTAAAATGAACCTAATAAGATAGTTTCCTCTCCCATGCTTGAGTGCTAGTACAGACTGAGATGAGGATGAGATGATGCTTGCTGCCTTTTGAGGTGTGTGTTCTGGCATAGGTAGTGGCTTTGTTAGTATGAGAAGTCATTGATTTCGTGTATGGTCACTTGAGTGCCGAGATCCAGAGAGATTACCAGGATGAGACTCAAGGGTTAGACATACATGATGACACCTTCCTACACATAGTCTAGTTATCCTACATGTGTCAGTTGCCTCTAGAATAGTGAGTCATACCTTTTACTATACTTGTTGACCTTGAGTTAGTAAGCTATCAAGATTCCTTTCTTAGTGGTGTTTCCTAATTTGACTTGATTATCCATTTGGGGTTTGATGTTATCTCCTCAACATGGTGGGGTAGACCTTTATGGTTCTACATGGACAGGTGGTAGTGATTCTTTACCATTCAAGATTAGACATCCTGGTGTCGGTGCTTGATGATGTCTTGCAGTTGGATTCCTTATGTTACTTCATCTTTGATGTTCTTTATTTATGTATTCTTTATTGTAAATCTTGTATTAGAGTATCGCATGTGATACCTAATCTGGATATTGTAATTTAGTTGTTAGGGTGATTACTGCATACCCTACGACATGTGTAGTGGATGTATGTTTATTAGGATTTATGATTATTCATGAGATGTAATCATTTTGATGTAATTATTGTATTTAATTTATGGAATCATTTGTTGATGTTATTTAATGAGTTATGTTAGAAAGTAATACTATGTCATGGGACCTATTATTTTTGTAACCTATGTATGCGATGTGCATTATGTGAGATAATGGTTAATGCATTCATGTGATTGTATATCTTAATTGTAAACTTTAAAAAAAAATTATTCACCTAAACTTATTATCATGTTCTAGGTTAGTTTCTTTTGGGTTCCCTGGCAGGGTGTTACATCATTACTCCATTTAGATTATCCTATAATTTCACTATTTCAAGAACATTCAATGGACTTACATGTCATAAAATGTCAATTCTAATTCATCCTTTTCATTTTTCTTTTTCAATTTCATTATATATCAATAGTGACCTTCTAAAGAGTTAACCATTGTGAGTAGTGTATTAGCAATAACTAAGTCAATTGTCAATGCATTTTGATTTCATAAGCTTTTAGTATAAAAATAATTATAATTGTTAATGAAGATTGATCTTGAGATGCTACCTTGTGCAATTATGAAACCAAAAAATAAAATAATTAATAGCTGTGGTGCACTCGACTATATTTTTATATTATATTTTGAACATACTCTAAGATTCTAATTACAAAATATATGTTTGTTAAAATATTAAAAATTAACATATATTTATAATTATATGCATAATCTATGTAAATAATATTACTTTCAGAATAATATTGACACACAAATTATATTGTTTTTACGTCGAAGGCGTTTCTTATATGAAACGCTTCAGCCTGGGTTAATTTGATCGATGGCTATTGAACAAGCCATATGCATGCAAGATGATTGAAATGATCAAGATCGTCTGTGGATTTTGAAAAAACCAAAAATTGTAATATTTCCACTGTGTGAATCGACTGGAGAGCTATTCATTAACTCACCAGCAACCAAAGTTAGGTTTATGGTTTACAAGACACGCATTACTTATTTCTTTGTTGCTCTCTTTTTAAGTTTCTGCAATGGTGACAAATTTGTTACCAGTGGTACTTTCTTCCATTTTATTTTCTACGGCATTGATTAATTGGTCAGAAGTGATAGAAGTACGAGGTAGTGGTAGTTTGTTTATGTTTTGATGGGTCACTCATTTACCAATGTGGCAATAGATTATTATACTTTGTAGGAAACTGGAAAGATGTGAAGGACAAAATTAACAACCTGGCACCCAGTCGCCTGTGCATTCGATGAACACAGTGGTGAAGGACTAATTTAGAGATCTAGCAAAGAGTTTAGTTGGCGAATGTCTAAATAGTCACATGATTGGTAGATCTAAATACTTTCCTTACAAACACACAACAATCGTTGAATCTTTCAATAGTGGTAGTCCTGCAAGTGATTTTGAAATCTTTTCTAGATCCATCAGTTGTCACAAGAATGCAAAGAATCTTTCATACCTTTGCGATCATGCGCCAGCCGTTGATCTTGTTTACAAGCTAGTGCATGGGCCCAACCTTTAAACATTTTGGCAGGATGGGAATTCTGCATAAAATCAAACACCATCATATGTTCAAAAGAAATCTTTAGTATCCTTATGATTATGTGACAACCTTTGATCTTGGTTTATTCCAAGCACTCACAAAAGGTCGCCCCATTGCCAGATGTATACTCATGAGTCTTTATGATTGGCTGAAGGTAATTCCTGAGCTTTATCTACGGATTAAAATACCTTCAATTAGGTGATCTCTGAACAAAATAAAGAATTTTTATAGTATACAATGATTATGAGGTTCTTAGTTGGTCGCTGAGTCTCCAAATGCAAGTTGGTGGTCTATTTTGCAAGTTTCCAGATGTCAAAATTATTCAGCAGTTAGTTCTTCTATTCAGTGATGTGGTGATTTCAATGGTTGCGTGTTCTCATTATTCTAGCAGTTATGTCTCAAACAGTCAGCGATTCAGTGACACGATTATCTCAAGTCTCCCAATGTAGCAGTTAAGTTATTAAAAGTATACCAACTTAGCGGGAAATGTTTAATGAAGATCTAATCAATGGTTCATCTTTAATCAAAGTACTTGACTCAGGTTAAGAAAATCTTCTGGCGACTTGGAGAATAAAGGTGTTCACATAGTCTCCAGTGTTAACCATAGTTACAGGAAATATGTAGCAACCTGGAGATGAATTTAGTCACATGGTCGCCAGATGAAGGTGAGTTAAGAAAACATATTTAGTGAGTTATTTTCAACTATTGATTTAATTTTGTTTGGGTGGTCGTCGCCTAGTCTCAGAATTTCTTGACGGTCTTTTGTCACCAAGTCTTGAGATAAGATTAAAAGGAAATAATTTTTTAATGACTAAAAGATTGACTATAGTCGCCAAGTCTCAGAATGGAAAAAATTAAGTGACAAAACATTAGCCAGTCTTCAGATAAATTCAACAAGGTTCAAACTATTTAGCGACTATGATTTCTTTCTATACTCGCCAAGTCTCTAGAATAAATATTTATTTAACAACCAAACTTTTCTTTAGTCACCAGATCTCAGGGAATGTAAAGGATGCACCAAATCTTTCAGTGCTTACGAGAATGTGTTGTAGTGGCTAGGTTGCCAGAAGTTAAAATTTTATTATGTGTCATTTTCTTGGCTTACGGCTACTGAATTCAGTTGTGAACGTGCCAAGTAATGGTGGAACTGACATGATTTTCAGCTTTTCGATCTCTGATGGGTTACTACATTCAATTCTATAAAATAAATAGATTTGTTCTTCACTTATTTTGAAATACCAAGCATTCAGACAAGCCAAAGTGATACAATTTCATGAGATTTTTAGAGCAATTTCAAATTTGAGTACATTCAAAATTTGTAGAGGAGTTCAAATTCCTAGATAAGATGAGCCAATTATCAGTTAGTGGAGCCTCTACCACCAAAGGTGCTAAGGAGAAAGTTAAGGAAAGCTATTCAGATGAATTCCTCATCTTACTACCAAGGTCATCATAGAATAAGAAGGTTAGTGATCAGTGTTTTGTTGATGAGCTTGCATACTGTAGAGATGCTAGACCACCAGATGTCACTAGAATGTCTTTATTCAAGTACTTTTATAAGAATTCTGATAGTCTTCTCCCCGTCTCAAACCTTGGACGTCAAGGTTAGCAAAATTAATAGTTCCAGAGGTTTTTGTAGACGTAGATGTCTTAAATGTTTTGTCTCATACCTATGATCCCCTATCAAGAACAATTAGAAAATGGTGATGGTTCTGCACTGGGAACCCTCGACCAAAATTCATTCATGAGAGCTTTTGGTATCCAGGTCCCAATGGCTACGAAGATTAATCTATAGGCCCTAGCCAATAGATATATTAGGGAGGCTACTGTGGTAGCAAAAGAAATCCAAAACCATGTTCCTTGGGAGAATAGGAATTACATTGTTCCCATGGCCAGCAGAAACCCATTTTTCTACAAAGATCTCTAATTATATATAAAGTGTAATGCATATGGATTATGCAAAGTTCTAGGGGTTGATGGTGGGGAGAGGATCACCTCAAATCTCTTGATGATGGTTTTGGACTCCTAGAGTCTTCATGTGATGAGAGGATATGATTACATAGGATATGTAATAGATATAATGCATGAGGGTTTACAAGCCTTGAAAAACAAAACATTTGGTTCTACACCTAGGTTTATGCACTATTCTTTTTTGATGCATCTCATTCAATATTTTAATTATGATATGATGAACAGGGAGGTCCTTGACCCACAAATGATGTATAAGGGACAACTAAATTGAGTACAGTTTTGGATAAGGGATTGGAGTCCATCTTCCTTGAGAAGTGATTTCTGTGTATTTGAAAATTGGATAGTTCAGCCTATCCTCCTCAGTTTGGGATTGAATCATTCAAGGTTGTCCACTAATGTTCTGCAGATGATTGCGCCCTAGTAATTTGTTGATAAGTGGACCAAGGGTCATAATTGGGGAGATATTTACTATGAAAAGGGTTATACTATGATTAGAGTATATGGATGCCCTCAGCCCCCCCATATACTACCATTCTTTGTTCCACCTAGGGTGGAATTTTTAGAGTTCATTTGGAAGCTTATGTTGACTGATAAGGAGCACCTAGATACACATAGAAAATGAAATTTTACTCCTAGGCACTTCAGAGTGCATAGTCTCACAGTAGGAAAGAATGCCTTCAGTCAGGTAAATGATTGGTTAGGATAGTTCATAATGCATGTTGCTTCCCATAGATATGTTGATACAAACTGATGTCTGGTTGCTGCTAGAAAATATTATATGCCTAGCATTCCTTTAAACAAGAGACATGAGGAATATCTTGAGGAGGATGTAATAAGAAATATAATAGATGAAGAAGAAGTGGTAAGAAGATCTAACCAAATAAATGAGTTATATGCTATGGAGAAGAAATCGAATCTAAAGGGATTGGAATTCAGTGGTTTCTTTCCTACATTGCCTTATCTCCAAAGGCTAGAGTAGATGATGGTCCAATTCAATACCCTAATGAGAACTTTTGAGGATCAAATTGATGAGAAAGAAGGAAGAAAAAATGTCCATTCAGAGTTTGAATGTGATGAGGACAGTGATGATGGCTTCTCAATACACATCATCCCTACTTTGGAACAGATAATATCTGAGAAACATGAGACTGGTCAGAATGTAGTTGTTGACCTAGCTGACCTACATAACTCCCAGGACATTAGTGAACCTCCTACAAAAAAACAAAAATTGCTAACTGGAGAATCTTCTTAGGTAAGAAAAATGGATAAAGTGGGAGCCCTCTTCACTAGAAAAGGTGTTCAAAACCACCAGTTGAGGAAGAAGATAAGAGAGGAGAAAAGAAAACAAAAACTTGAAACAGAACATGTTGTGTTTTCCTTGGCTCTATGCCAAGATGAAAGAATGTTAGAACAAGATGCATTCTTCAAGGATGACAATTTTATTCAATCAGATGAATCTAAGAGATTCTTAATATGGTATAAGAAAAAAAAAGTTGCATAAAGTTTTCAGATCACTAAAGAAGGTCAAGTGCCTAATGAAGTAGTACAAATAGTAAGGGTGTATGACCCTGAGAATGAGAGAATCAGTCTTGAAGAAGCTAGACAACTGGTTAGAGCTAGCAATATGCTACTAGTACCTGAGTGGAATTTATATTCAGATTTTATTATTGATCATATCAAGAGACAAGAGGATATAACATTATCCTCAAGGACCCAAGTAGGTGATATTATCAGGGGATTTGGCTATAGCCCAAGGAATCAAGCATTGGCTCTATGGAGCCTATATCCTAAGGATAAGAAGCCTCAAATTTTGAATGTCAAAGAGCAAATGCATGGTGACAAAATTGTATGGTCAATCCATAATACAAGAGACCTTGAGATATCTCAAGTGTTAACTCATTTTTCTAGGCTTAATGAAGACAAGACAAAGCAATTATCTAAGAGGTATGGTTCTTTGTTAGAGGACTATAGTGCTCTTTTAAAGGATAGAGATATCTGAATAATGTTCAAGAAAAGGCATTGGAGAAATCTTTAGAAGATTTAGAGTAGTAGATAATAAATAATCCCATAGCTAACCCTACACCACCTCAACAACCTCTACTACTTGAAAATAAAGGTGTAAATAAAGAAGAAGTTGTTGTAGATATAGAAAAGATAAAATTGGAGAAGAATGACGCTATCCTACAAGCCTTACTAAAGATTTTGCAATATAGGATTGATTTATTAAAAGATAAATATGATTTGGTTTTCAATGCTTATAATAAATTACCTAAACTACAGGTGGAGGTGAATAGTTATGTTTCAATTTTGAATGGATATTATGCAACTTGGTCGGTCAGAGAAACACTTTTTGAAAGATTGGCAGTAGTGCAATCTTTAAGAAATGATATACTAGAGATTGTTCTACAAGTATGTGAAGAAATAAATAGAATTAAGGCCATATTGCCACTTTTTAAAGGCAAGGAAAATCAGATTGAGGCTAAGATAGCCATGCTCAACTCAGATTTTAACAGGTTAATTCCTCCCATTAAAGATGCCAATGGTGCAATGAGGAGCCTTGACCAGTGGAGATCAGACTTTGATCCTTTCTTTCCTTGGCAAGAGGCATTTCTTAATGAAAAGAGGGAAGTAGATATGGAGAGTTTTAATAACACTCTAAATGAAGCCATAAAGGAAGAAATTGAGCTAACCAAATTTGTAGCAGATGTTAAGATGATAACATACGCTAGATGGGAGAGACAAAAAAAATAGCTGCAACATGTCCAGAGTCATAAATGGTCGACAAAGGAAGAAGTAACTGCATGTGATGAGCTTACAAAGCCCAAGAAGATCAAATCTACTACAGTTGACTTCAATATTTTGGATGATGAGTAAAGAGGACACCTACACTAGCTCACACCTGACCTCAGAGCACAAGAATGATAAGATATCAATAAGAATGATGTAAGTTAGCCGTAATGGCAGTCATCATATCTCACAACAACTCAAGAAGCTATCATGAATATCTACAGACAAAGGTGTTAGTGATCAACGAGCCAAGAAAAAGAACACTCTAAAATATTTATATATTTTCTTACCTGAACACTTTTTGTAATTTGTTTTATATGCTTTTTTAGGTTTTGAGCTCTAACCATCCGTAGCTTGTTGCATTCTCATTGATAAGAGAATTCCAAGATGGTTGAGCTATATACAGGCTTTAGCCTCATTTTGTAAAGAGTTAGACAAAGATAAATGAACAACTAAGTATAATTGCTACAGAGCATAGTACTAAATTTTGTGTCTGATCTTCAGAGCATGAATCTTTGTATGTAATTTACAGGTCCATTTTAATACAAATACACTACAATTTCTGTCTCCTATTATTTTTGTCTCTTTACTTGTATGTCTACTCTTGTATTAATGAAGATCTTATCGATTATTGATCTTTAATATCAGTACTTGACTGAGGCTAAGAAAATCTTTTAGCAAGTTGGATAATAAAGGTATTCACGCAGTCTCCAGTCTTAACTATAGTTAAATCAGTGTGCACTTTTAAATATATTGTGTAATCAGTAATTATTGATAGGTTAAACCTAGCTGAGCATGTGGAACTTTAAAATGAAGAAGAATCTTATCCAATCCTCAATAATTAGACATTTATTTTGTCTGAATCAGTATTAGTATACATACTGTTTAGGTAGTTTTTCAAACACTGTGATTCATACAAGAATAATCCCTAACATATTCTAATTAGCAATAGACATGACCAATGTCCTGAAGAGGATATCATTATCCGTAAGTACAATAAAATATAGTTAAAAAATTGGCATACATGTAATTGTGGATTTGCTTGAAAGAGTATTCTTTGATGCAAACAATGAACCCTTTAACTAAATCATCCTCCACTACAACTATGTTAAATTGTTCTAGCAAAATGGAAAAGGTTGTATGCATACCATTAGAAAGTTCTAGACATTATTTTGTACTTGTAGTGTGTTGTTGTTCAATAGATTGTAATGATACAATTTTAAAACATGGTTCCTTGATGCAGATACCATCCATTATTTGACTAATTGCTCCTTTTGTTAACAAGGCCATTTTTGTTACCTATTTAATGGCTGATAGTCTGATATTAGTAATCAAAACTATATCATTAATATATACACTATATTTTTTATTGATGCATTCTTGAAACAATAGGTTTAATAACACTCTAAATGAAGGCATAAAGGCATAAATGGAGCTCACCAAATTTGTAGTAGATGTCAAGATGATAACAGACACCAGATGGGAGAGACAAAAAATACAGTTGCAACATGTCTAGAGTTATAAATGGCCGGCAGAGGATGAAGTAACTACGTGGGATATGTTGGTTCCTCAAACTGGACTTTATGCTATCATAAGCAACCAATACATCTATAGATTTTAAGGATGGGTTAGATCCAAATATGAAATTCTAAAATGATTGGACCAATTGTAGGGACAAGACTTCCCTCTACACTTCTGGCTCTGCAAAACCCATGAGGGTACTCCTAATCCAATAATCAAATAGTCTTACTTCAATAATAAAAGACTGGATTCTATAAAAAATAGATAAATGATAAGAAAATACTAAATGATGACCATTCATTCATTGATTCTCCATTACCATTTGGTGGAATACTACTTTGCAAGTCACTGTACTTCTATAAATTTGAAAGATTTATATCAAAATATTAGGAATACACATAGAACCTTTTAAACACTAATTCCTGTAAAAATAACTCCACTGCTAGCCAGTGCCTTATCCATTGGACAACACCTTCACTAAAAGATTGTTATACATAAGAAAATATATTAAACTTTTTATAACCCCGCCCTTTGAAAATGCTATCACCCTGTGGTGAATTTTATCAAAGGAATCCTAGATTCATACTACTTACTCATATCCTTATGTAAAATTTAAAGAATTTATGCCATGTCTAAAGGTTATTTAATCTTATCCTAAATCAAAGATGAAGAACATAAACATATACAAAGAGAAAATCTATGCAATGAATTTCAATAATTCATAATTCAAAGAGAGATACACATAGGAGAGTTTTTCCTTACTCTGCCTTCCTCTGAAGATATCAATAATTCATAACTCAAAGAGAGATGCACATAGGAGAGATATGAACATTTGATTTTATTCAAATAACATATCAATATCATGTATACAAAATGCTTTAAAGTGCAAACTGTCTAGATTTAACTTGAACCAACAATATTGCTTTCTTACAAAAATATGCCTAATACAGTCTACCATATCCTAGACTCAGAACTTGTCCATAAATATGCTCAAGTTTTGGTCCTCTTACAATGATCCTGGTAATCCTTTTATTGAAACAAGGATTGCATACAAGCTTTAGATCTTTCTTACAAAAGACAAAAAAAGTTTTCCATATAAGACAAGAAAGGCAAATATAACACCTTGTTACAATTTTACAAAATATTTGCAGAGATGAGCACCAAAATTTGAAACAAGTCCCAAGGTCAGTTCAGCTTCTGCTAGAAGTATCATCTGTGCTATCTTTGACTATTTGAAGTTTCTAGCATTGTTTGTTATGCTTTTAAGAGATTGGGGCATCGCCACTTGTTGCTTCCTCTATAGATGTCTCCTCTTCTTTCTCACTCTCTGCAACATATGTTGCCTCCCAAGATGTAAAATTATCCTTACTTGTCCAATTAAAAGCCAAAATCTCATCCCTTTTTGGTAGGATGTTGTCCCAACCAAATATCACTTGGGGTGCCTCAGTCATTACCTTAGTGAAGTGTAATCTGGCATCTGGCATCTTGCATCATTTCAATTATTTGTATAAAAGGGTTATTATCTTCTATACCCAAAACAATATCTATTTTAGCTAACACCCCATTATCAATCTATTCCAACCACTATTCCTTATCCTTTATGGTTCCATCTTCTTTGACAAGACCGGGGAATACTTGGAAATTGTCCTAAAGATTGTTAGGCCAATTTTCTGCCATAGTGAAAATCCTATGAAAATGGCCTATTGCCTTGCAAGTTTTCTTGATATACCTTTTGCCCTGTGTTCCTTGTGTTGTCACTAGATTTTGGTCAAATCTGCATCTCCTAATTCGCCAAATCATAAAAGTTATTCAAAGTTTAAAGTCTGTGGGAAAATTCTTTAAAATCTGCCTCAGTGTCAAAAACCCACAGTGTTTTCAAAAATCCATGTTGTTTTCAACTTGTGTGTTGTTTTTGACCTTGTGCTTCCTGTTTGGTTCGCTTATCTTTTGGCATCGAAAACTCATGTTGTTTTTAGCTCCCTTGTTTGCCTTTTGGTCTGTCAAAAATTCTTGTGTGAAAACCCTGTGTGTTTTCAACACCGCGCTTTTGCCCTGATTGATGGTGTTTTTCTCTAACTGTGCAAGTCCGACCATGTGGTGGCTCTAGCTTCTTCCCTATTGGCTATCGCATGGCTGCATGTCAGAATTTTTTGACATGCGATCATGCAACCGCTTGCCACGTGGCCGTGTGGGTCCTGGTCCTGTGCAGCTGCCTGGCGGTTTACTTCTCTAACAGCACATGTGCGACGTTGTGGGGCTAGAGATCAAAGATCTACGGTTGGCATATGATTGCATGGAATATTCCATGCCCATGTGATCATGCGCCCACCGTCTGATTTGGTGCCGACGGTTTGTTTGCTTTGGGCCCGCTGGCAGATGTGGTGATGTGGCAGCTTCCTATTGGTTATCGCATGATCGCATAGCCTTTCTCTCAGCTATGCAATCATGCAACCAGGTGACACATGTTCTTGGTAGTGTGGTGGCAGTTGCGGTACCCCTTGCAGTTGTGGTGACAGTTGCGGTGTTGTTACCAGTGGTGGTTAATGTTAGCGGGCTGTCGCATGCTTGCATAGCCTGTTCTTGGGTTATGCAATCATGCGATAGGGTGCTACGTGTCCCTGTGGGCCCGTCTGTGGTTGTTTGATGGGCTCGGTGGAGGGTGCTATCATGGTGGTTTCTGGTTGGACCATGCTGGCGGGTGGTGGATTTGGAACGTGGGCCCAAGCTTGGGTATCTTGGTGGTTGCTACGTGTAGTAGCATGACATGTGGCATTTGGTGGGCCCAGGTGGGGTCTTGGTTTTGGTGGTTCGGACAAAAAGATGGTAGTGCCGATAAAGTGTCATCTTGTCACGCATTCACAAGGAGTTTTGGTGATTCGCTAGTTTGTCTGGCGATTCAGCGAACAATGGTCGCGTGATCACTAGATCTTTTGGTGATGGCATAAGGTATTGCGTGATTTGGTGAAAATTCTTCGGTCGCCAATTCGCCAAATAGGGTCGGGCCGGTGTTCCGGTAGCAGCAGTGGTTTTATTGGTGGTTAAAATTTGTGGGTTGTTGCATGTTTGCATAACCCATTTCTAGGTTATGCGATCATGCGACTAACCACCTAACATCATGGTTGTAGATTTCTGAGAGTTTTTGGGCTGGTCATTGGTTGTGGTTTGGAGACCGCGGTCGCATGATCGCAAGGGCTATCTTTCGGCAATGCGATCATGCGAACAAACATGAATTGAGGCCCATTTTCCTGTGGTATTCAAGGTCGATGATGGTGCGATTGCGCGGCTAAGGGAAAAGCAGTTTAAGAAACTTAGAGCCCGTGAATTGCATGATGACCGTTGCATTTTGAATTTGAATTTCTGAGAGATAGGGGGTACCATTTTATGGAATTAAATGTAGACAAGACCTTGTTTGGTGAGAAGTGACTGGTTTGCAGTATGGTCCAGGATGCCGTGAGTGTTTGCGAGGGTGTTTTGCCATGCAGTGATGGACATTCTTTGTTATCCGAGGCTTTTTGCAGGTGACTTTGAAATCTTCATTGGTTGGGGGGTTGAGGACTTAAACCTAGTTACCCATAGCTTGTTGCATCCTACTGGTTTAGGATTTCAAGGTAACCAGTGGTATAAATGGTGGAATTTTTTACTATGTCTGGGTTCTTAATTTTGTCAGTTCCAGTGAAGGGTTTTGTTCTGCAGATTTTTCCTTCTCTCTGCATATAGGGTGTTCCTCTTTCTTTTGCTCGCTCAGAGAATATAATGCATGCTGCAGTAGATTTGTCTTATGTATGAGGACTCAATGTATTCTTACCATCACTAAGCTATCTCCATTTGAATTCTGGATTCATTAATCACACATCAAGGGTGTCTAGTTTTTCTACTTGTATTGCCTAAGTGTTTGCAAGTGGAGTTATCTTCGTAGAGGTAACTAGTTCAGGGTTAGTGGTTATGCATGTATGAGCTGAAATATCAAAGATAGGTCATGCTTGTCTTCCAGTGGATGCTGGTCAATGTATTATCTGATTTATAGGTCTCTTCTAAGGGGAGGGTTAAAATCTTTTGAATGGATAATAGCATGTTTGAATGCACAGGAGGGTGTTAAGTTGAGGTTTGGTCATGGTGTGTGATTGATGTCAGGCATCAACACATTGAGCATATTATGTTCTTGTTTCATAACTATCTCTTGCAGTAGGGTATTTGACTTTGTGGCCTATTGGATAAGGCACTGGTCTATCAGAGACTTAGGGCATCTCAGGGGACCTTTCAATCATCTTTAAAATCATTTCATTTCTATCCCACCCTTTCCCTTTCAAGTTGTTAGTGTAGGTTTCTAGTTTTCATACTCACTCCATGCAAGTTGGGCTATTGCATGAGATATTGGCTTCATTGAGGTATAGGATACCTAGAAGAGTTTGAAAATCATTCCACAGTCAGTTACCTGCAGGCCTGTAGTATGACACAAGGTAATATGTGTGTGTAGATGAGGTATACCCACCTGAGTGATGTGGAGCTCAAAGTGTAGAAGGATCTCTCTTTGATCCTTGTCAGTTGGCCCTTTTTCCTGTCAGTTTTGGAATGTTGAGTGAATGTGACACTAGCCTTGTCAATCCTGATGCCAAGCTGACCTTTGGGGAAAAAGATCAGCAACAAAGATATCTAACTCTTATAAGTTCTTCATTCCTCTTCAGTCCCTCCCTATTTACTTCAAAATCAAAAAGGCTTTGAACAATTCTATAAGTATTTTCCAATTGAACATTCTTAGTATCTTGATCTTTAATTAAATCAAAAAGGGATTTCAACCTATTTTCTCTAGGAACCGACTAATCCAAAATTGGAGCTACAGTGGTTGCCTCTTTCTTAAAAGAGATCACAATGTCAGCCAATTGCTTAGCACTTTTATAAATTTCTTTTTTTTTCACATTAGAAACAAAGTGTAAAATAGTATCTTTGATTCTCTTCTCATATTTCTGCTTTTCTCTCTGTTCTATTTCTTCATTGCTAATGGATGGAGGAAAAGGGGATAAAGGATATTCAACAATGGGACTTGAAGAAGAAGGCGCAATAGGGGAAGAGGAAATTTGCAACTATCTTGGTGATTGAAATGGACCTTCTTCTCCCAACCTTTTCTTCAAGTCTACAATTATTTGGTCCTTCTCAAACATTCCCTGTTTTAAATCCCCATATGCTTTTAGCATTGTTTCAAACCTTATTGTGAGCTCCTCCTTTTCCTTAGTTTCCTTCTCTGCTACCTTTTCTGCAAGCTAAGTTGTGGCTACCACCATACCTGATGCTTCAATCATAGATATGTTAGTAACCCTTTTTACTATAAGGCCACCAGTGAGATCACCTTTGGTAATTTTCTTTCCCTTTTTCTTTTCTTCCTTTTCCAAAAACCACATGACCAAGGCCTGATGGTCATTACTATAAGTAACTCCCTTAATGGCCTGTTCTGCCTCTTCCTTGGTCTTTTGCATAGGAGTGGTTTGTTTCCTAACTGCATCAAGGACCACCAAATTTTCTATATCCCATTCTAGGAGGATAAGTACTCTTGCATTTCTCACCAGTTCTCTCCCCTTCTTTGGAGTAGTTTTTTCAAACTGTTCTATCATTTCCTTCCTTATTTCAATCTCTATGATTTTGAGATCCATATCTGGATTCTCCTTATACCTCTTTTTATAGGTTTCTTCAAACTGATTCATATTCAACTTCCAAATAAATTGCATAAAGTCCCTAGCCTTCACAAAGTCATCATCAACTAGAAATTCATCACATCCTTTCTTGACTATAGGGTCTAGCTATGTACCTTCCATCTGTCCTATTGTTAAGCCTAGCTCAGGCTCTCTTGGTTGCTCTGGCACTCTATTTATCTCTTGATAAGTCATAAAAATTTGACCTTGAGAGCCCATTTGTTGTGCTTGTTCTGTAATCTCTTGATCATCCTTGATAATTAAAGGTGAAGGAGAAGGAGATTACTCTTCTTTTGCATCTTGTGGCCTCTCTTCTAACTTTTTTTTTTGGTGGGAGATGAGAAGTCAAGAATATTGTCATTTGGTTGTTCCTAAGGTGATTCTGTAACATCCACAACCTCCTTGTGTTTCTTCACTTGCTATGATGTAGAAGGGACATCCTCCTTTGTTTGTACTCTCCTATCAAATTCTGGGACTATGACATTGTAACCAATCTTTTTTTGCACCATATACTTTCCAAGAGGCAACATCTTTGAAAATTTAGTTTTTCACAATATTGATTGAGCTTTCTCTGGGGTTTCACTCATGACTTTCTCTTTCTTCTCATTTAGGGTCTAATAGATCTCTTTAAAATTTTCCATGAGAATATCTATCTTCTTCCCCATAGGATTTATGTTGTTTAGGGGATCATATCTTGGATCAAATTGTCTAAAAAAATCTAATGTCTTTTTATTTACTAAACACTTTTCTTTCTTGACTTCCTGATCCTGTAATCTTGGGACATTTCTAATAATATCCTCAAGGAAGCTGAAAATGTGGTTTATTGTTGGGTCCTTGACACTCTTTTTAAACATTTCATTGTAAAACCCCTCTGGGTCTTTTGTCCTAGCAATTTTAGTAGCCATATGATATGGTTCCAAGAACTTATCCATATGAACCCATCCACCCTTTGTAATTACAAATTGGTGGGCAGTTGTAATGTTTGGGCAGAGAGTTCATGTACCTTTGCCTGTGAGAGTGTTGTCCTTAATATCTCCCAATTGTCTAAAGAATTCTACAATACCAACTTTAAGGGGAACTTGATATGGTAATATAAAAGGAGCCTCTCTAAAACCATATAATCTAATAATAGTAGAATAAGGATAGAAGATGACATCCCCCCAATTATGTACTATTTTGAGGTCTTTGGAAAATTGTTCTGGCCTAATAAGCTTGGCCAAGGCAGTTGAGATTCTTGGGTTCTCATGAACAAACAATAGTCTCAGTCTAGATACAAAACATTTATTAAATTATATGAAACTACTATCCTTCCTGTCCCATGTCATGCTAAGGTTCCACAATTGGACTGGCATGTCCTCACTATCCATCTATTTTGACAAATATATTTCCTGCTCAAAATAATTAGCACCTTTGAATAAAAACATGTACATCATGAAGGAATACTAGCAAAATGGATTATCAACTTTTCTTTTTTGGATTCCTATTAATCCATTATGAATCAATTCAGTCATAAGAGGGGTATAATCAAATGTAACTGATAGGTGTGAATGTAAAATCTGAACCATCATATACATCAAATGTATTGTCATTTTTTCTTCAACATCTTCTCTAGAGATTTGACATAGTGACCAGTATGCACCTCTTGCTCTCACATCAAAATAATCTATTTTGATAGGCTCCTGTGCACTTGGCCCTATGACAACCAATTTTCCAACCTTACCACACAACTCCTTCACAGGACCATTTATGAGGTAATTCCTTTGTGCATCATATACTTCCTTCAACTCTTCAAAATTGATTTGTTCTAAGTCATTTGATGGTTCACTTAACCTAAAAATTGTCCTGATTTCTTCAGCAGAGACTTTCATTAACAATTATCCTCTACCACCCCTAATTTCCCTAGTAATAGGGTCATAATTATTTGCAACCTAAATCATTAGGTCTGCATCTAGGAAAACACTGGGCACTACAAGCTTCCCTAGGTCAAATTGCCATATATTACTGGTAGGAATAGGGGCATTTCTCTGGCTGAACCCTACTATGAATAATGTCAAACCAGTGATATCAGAGATGCCACTCACATTGAGTGTACCAATCTTAGCATACCTAATATAGTTACCCATATCATAAAATCCATCCTCTACCTTAACCCTAGGTTCCTTTAGTGTTAATTGTTTTACTTTCACCAAATTAATTGTTGAGCTAGGTAACAACTGGAGTAAATCTTCATGTAGACCTCTCTTACTATAATCAGTTTCACTAGACAAATCCTTCATAGGTGGCATCTATAGGGCTTTGATTTTATATAGTTGGTGCAAAAGAAACACTGCAAAATTGCAAGGATTTTTAACAAGAAAAATAAATGCAAATATTCACCAACCTTTATCTCAAATTTCTCACAAAATGGTAATCAGTCTTTGCAAATCTTCTCGCCCAACTCTTTGCAAAATTTTAACTTCTTGTGGTTTTACAAAAAAGCATAGATCTTCAAAATATTAGCAATCAAAAGAAATCATTTTAGAAATTTACTCCACATGATTTCACCATTAATTCTTTGAGCAATCGAACTGTCATCATTCAACGGGAAAAATTGAATTTTGCACCATCTCTACATCGAGTTTGAATTTGGACCGTTGATCTTATTTTAAAGAAAATCTAATGGCTGTCACATGATCGCAACACCTGAAAGAAACTTATGCAAAAATACAGTAGCCGTTGGATCAATCTATATCGACGACAATCCTTAAACACGTCATCTAGGACCCACTTGATATCTTGGATTCTTTACTATCGTTAGATCAATCATCTGATGGTCACTATTATTTTGCCTTTATGACTGGACATAAAGTAGGCCATCATGGCCTTGAAACCCAATTGATAGCTATCGCATGATCACATAGCTTCAAAAGATTCCATGCAAACAAACGGCAACCGTTAGATCTTCCATTTATTGCTGCTACCTTAAGTAAGTGGCCCCACTCTGCTTCGACCAATTAGGGATGTCCACATTGTATTACCTTGAAAGTGGATGTGTAACCCTTTTTTACTAAGTGCTAGTGCTACTGACATGTTCCACATCATCAAATACCTTGGACTAATCAGCAGCGGCCATGTGTGTACACCTGGCAGTAGACCCACCTTTTTTCTTACGCCAGGGAATAAAGTAAAATCAATGGCTATCCCATGATCGCAAGGGCTTGAAAGATTCCATGTGAACATGCGACCACCATTGGATCTTCTGTAGGTTGTCAGTCCTACAGATACTCTTGAAGTCGGGCCCATTTTTTCTTAATCAATAAGGACCTGCCACGTTGCAAAATCTAGTAAGCGGGCATACAAATTTTCCTACATGAGTGGTAGCCTTATTGATGATTTCCATGTCAGAAAATATTATAACCAATCATAAAAATCCATGTGTATACATTTGGCAGCAGGCCCACCTGCTATAAGCACTGAGGAATAAAGAAGATCGATAGCTGACGCATGATCGCATACCTTAAATAGATTCCTTGCGGTTATGTGGAAACCATTATATCTTCATGTCAGGTTCAAGGTTAAATTAAATGTTGATACCTTAGGAAATAGAGTGGTTAAGACTTAGGAACATTTAAAAATATCATCGAGTGTAGACTTAGGGAAAAAAAAGGGTGTCGAGACTAGGTAGTATTGAGTGTGAAGAATATGGCCCCACTTGCTGATGCTTCTAAAAACACGCGCGCTTAAGGACTTAAGTGATTGTAAAAAGTAATGAAAAAATAGAACCTAAAAGACCAACCTAGGGTTTTAATGAAGACAAAGGCGCTTAGGGTTTTCTCAGGCTTGGTTTTTTATTAGGGCTTGCCCTTTTAAATAAAACCTTGGTAATTTTGCAAGATTTTTTCTGGGTCTTTTGTAGCAAAATTTTCTCAATTTCAGGACCACATACATATACCTCAATTTTGTAAGGAAAAGAAAAATTTCATGTTTATTAATGATACCAATGAATTACATATGAATTTTCATTAGGTCTTCAAAAGTAAGAAGACAACTTTATTTTCCAACATTCGCAAAATCTCCCGAAAAGATCAAAATCAAGATTTAATTTTAACAGTGTCACATTTCGTAGTAGATGACATCGATATTATACATAAAAATAACTGACAACAATCAGAACATTTAAAGCACATCCACCACAAATATAAGAAAGTTTTGTTTAATAAATACTCTATCCAGGTAATGATAGCTTAGTCAAATATTAGCTTTGAATACAATGTTTTCCATCATCGGAAATATATGCCAGTCATTACTATATCCGACATTGACAAGTTATAAAAAACAATAAAAGGTAGCCCTATTGTTATAATAACAACATAAAATCAACATGTAAATTATTCATTGTACTCATTGGTTATCATAAAAAGTACAATAACAAAGAAAAGACCGTACACATTCCTTTTCAATTTTATTTTCATTTAATATCTATCAACGATGACAGATAAAATATTATGATTAATATAAAATTATACATTAAAAAAATATGCATTTGGATTGATGTGAAGACACGTTCCACTTCGAAGAATTTGCATACGTATTCTCTCATAATGGTTTACACTGTAAAAAATTGAAACAATACCTTTTATATCTCTAAATGATTACTTTTTCCAACATGCATCAAGATATTTGTTATGTTTAAATATATAATAATTTTGGATATCAACATAAATAGTTCTTCGATGATTCAAAATGACTATTTACTGCTACTCAATTACTCCTCGTGCTCACTGTATTTGAAGTTTTACCTTGTATAGCAAAAAGTTGTTGAAAATACATCAAATTGCATTCACTATTAAATGGTTTGGTTGGTAACAGTTTTTCCTTATCCTTTTCAACATGACTATGTTAATTGACCGTCATCATAGCCTATATAAGAATTGTTCTACTAATAATTTTCTAAACCACCAAAATATTTTATAGAAGCATTTATACAGATATCAAATATATACATTTTCCTGAGCATCGAGACATTTCAAGTTGATTATTATGGAGGCATTTTTATCATAGGTTCTTTGAAGCTATATTTTTAGAGTTGTCCATTTTCTTCAATTCTTAGATTTTATTATTTTAGATTTTTTTAGTTTGCGTATATTTCACTCAAATTTTCACATTTTGTTACAATTTAGATTTTATTTTACAAAATTACAATTTTAAAGTTAACACTAAATAAGTAATTTATATGATTTGAACATTGGACAAATTATTTGTGTCAGAAAACAATGTGTACATATTTTTTTCAAGAATGCATCAATCATAAATATAGTGTATATATTAATGATATAGTTTTGATTACTAATATCAGACTCTCTGCCATTAAATAGGTAACAAAAATGGCCTTATTAACAAAAGGAGCAATTAGTCAAATAATGGATGGTATCTGCATCAAGGAACCATGTTTTCCAATTTTATTATTACATTCTATTGAACAACACACTACAAGTACAAAATATCGTCTGGAACTTTCTGATGGTGTGCATACAACCTTTGCCCTTTTTCCAGAACAATTTAACCCACTTGTAGTGGAGGACACTTTAGTTAAAGGGTCCATTGTTTGCATCAAAGAATAATCTTGCAAGAAACTCCACAATTACATGTATTCCAATTATTTTACTATATTTTATTGTACTTATGAAAATTCCATTATAAAACTTTATGAAATTATATCTATTTTCTTTCTACTTGCAGGGCTATCCTAATTGATAATTTGCATATAGTGTCAACTAATGGAGACATTATTGGATCTCTAGTACCTATAGTTCAAGCTACTAAATAGTTAACATCTTCTAGCAGTCGTGGAGTTTTAGATGCTTCTTCATTTAACATAATTCTCATAAAACTCCTGACCTTATACCACAAGTTATGGACAATTGAGGGTCGTGCTTTACAAAAATTACCTATCCATTGTTTCAAAAAATGGTCTAAAGAGGGAAAAGTATTTGGATTTGACTTTATAGACAAACAAAGAACTGGTATACATATAACTTGTTTCAATGAATTGGTTGATAATTTTTATGAAATAATTCAATCAAATAATCTTTATTTGATTTCTAATGGTTCTGTAAAAGTTGCAAATACAAAATTCAATAGTTCAACCAATCCATATGAAATAGTTCTATAGGATTCTTCAACAATCATACCTTCCACATGTGTTTAATCTACAGTTCCTAAACATGATTACCATATCAAAAGCATTGAGTCTCTTGAAAATTTTCTAGTTAATTCACTAGTAGATGTGATTGGCATTGTTATATCTTTCAATATGTCAAGTACCATTAGAAAAAAAAAATGGTACAAAAATAAAAAAATGTAATACACATATCAAAGATATCTCTGGTTACTCTATTGAAGTGACTCTATGGGGACATCATTGTGAGAATGAAGGACAAAAAATTCTAAATTTCTTCAGGGAAAGTAAAACAATTATTCTTTTAATAAAATCTTCTCATTTGCTTTCATGGTCTAGTAAGTCATTGGATACTATTTTTTCAACCAATGTTCTTATCAATCCAAATTTGACTGAAACTACTACTCTTTGACATGGTGTACAGAAATAGAAGAAGATCAATCTTCTATTTCTCTGACTAAAGAACCAACAATACTTGCTAGATTTACAAATCTATAGAAAATGTCTGCCATTTGTAAAAAAGACTTCCATTCCATGATTTCTGTTTGCGTAACAACACAAATTAGTAGACTTGATTTGGATAAATTTTATTATCTCTCATGTCCATGAATCGTGGATGGCAAAAAATATTTTAAAAAATTTATTTAGAATCATACTGGGACATATGAATGTCCTAAATGTTGTCTTCATATTCCAATATGTGATTTCACCTACATGCTTAATATTGATGAAGGGTGCTCCCCTTAATACCACAAACACATAATAGAAATAGAGAAACAACAACAATAATATGCAAGAACAAAAAATTGGCTTCTTATTATCTCCACAAATGTGGAATTACAAACTTTCAAAATTACAATATGCAAAGCCACATGGGCATTCCCTTACAATATTCTGTAGGACAAAGCCTCGAATCAATACCCAGATCTACTACCCAGAACTGCCCTAGACAACACTACGGGCCTTCTTTATATAGGCAATTTCCACCGCCCGAGAAGGTTCTAGAAATTTATCCCTTAGGGCCGACCAAACTTAGAATTATTTTATTTTACAATTTATTACATCAAAGTCGGCTCAAAATGAGTTTTGAAACCCAAACAGAAATTTTGAAGAAAAATTATTTTCTGCCATTTCAGGTGACCCAACTTCCGAAGACCATAAGTCATCGCCCATTGACCCGATTGGCTATTATAACCCCATTCTGGAAACATCACGAAGCGCTCTACAGGCTTGACTAGCGCAAAGTGCCCATCACCCAAATTTTCAACCTCATCCGGGGCCTCTAAAGCCTTCAAAACTGAGTTCAAAGTTTCTATACCCTGCTGCCAATACCGAAAATCTTCAATATCTTCAAAACTAGACCTGATCTAGCCATGAAACTTTGCTGGTAGGTTGATATGATTGAGATGAACCTCCACATGTAAAATTAGAACATTCCGAGATCGTAAGACCAACTTACTAAAAATAGCAAGTTTCCACAAATAGCGGCTCTGCACAAGATAGCCCTTATTGAATACAAAAATAGAAATATTTTTGGGTGATGCAAGATTGCTCTTACACCCAGGATGCTCCTGCATCAAATATGGATTTACAAAATCCATTCGGTGAGCTTCACAATGTTGCAGCCTTTGAAGGCCATGAAAATTCTTTATTGGGTGTAGATGCAGAAGATTTTCAACTATTGCTTGCTGAACCCGGTGCGGATAAACAACTTTTGAATAATCTGTATGATTCTGAGTTTGTATTTGATCTAACTATCAAGACATCTTTTCCTAGACAAGAAACTCAAAGCATAATTGTTCAGGCTTTGAAGCTTTCTTAAAATAGTAGTTAACTTGTAATATTGAACATATCTAATAATATGTTTGTGTATATATGTTTATTTGTCAATAAACTGTCTCATGTTAATGTTATGTTGTTTCAGAATTTGGCATATATATAAATGTTTTTAGATCTTTTAAAACTATGTTGTACTGATATATTGAATTTCTTTAAATCTTTATATAATTTACTTTAATATTAGTATATATTTACATTTTACATTATTATTGTATTTAGTCTAATAACTTTCCATTTACTTTTTGTGAATACAATATGCATAGATCTTATAAAGAATGAATATTTCCAAATTTAACATAATTGTTTATAAATTACATTTCCATATCTGAGTATTGTTTTCAAATTTACGATTTTCAATTATTACAGATATAAATGACAATTATATATGCACTGCATATAACTTATAAAGAACTAGCATTTCCAAATTTACCGTGATTATTTTTTTATTACATTTTCATTTCTCATTATTGTTTTTAATTTTATGATTTTCAATTATTACAGATATAAGAGACAATTATATATGCAATCATGGATAATGCAAATAATAAAAGAGAAACTAAGCACAATTACATAAATCACATGCAGAGAGATAGATATGCTGCCAAAAAAATTGTTATTAACAAAAGAAGATGAGAAACCTTTCAAAATATTGAACTTGCAATTTATGCTTCAGATATACATTGTTCGAACACCTCACCAAATTTAGAACCACTTGAATTTCCAAATTCATATCCTCTACCAAATTCTATTATTCAAAATGCTTCCTTGTCAGAAGTTAATATATACATGATTGTATTGAGGATCATACAACTTCCGTGAATACAACTGATGATATTATTACTTCACCTTTCTCTGAAAATTATTACAATACCAGAAAAGAATTTCATAGAAAGATAGATGGTATTTCAAACTTTTCAAAGTGTTCTATTTGTATGGAAAGATATCGTAGAATTAAATTGTGCATGTCAGATGAAACTTTAATATGCTACAGATGCAATTCAAAAAAAGATCACCATCGGTTCTCAAAGTGGAACAATATGGATCAAGGTGAACAACCATTGTGTTTGAAAAACTTAACACAAATTGAACAAATGCTCATAGAAAAAATAAGTCCTATTTTGCAAGTTACATATGCAAAAGGTGGTCAACACAAATGTAAAGGTCATACTATTTGTTTTCCTCAAAAAATTTCCAGTATCACAACATTGTTGCCAAGATAAATAGATGCATTGGATATAATCATTTTTAACAAAGAGAGTATAGGAAATAAAAAATATAGTTTTTATGTTAGAAGATCCCATGTTTATGACGTATTGAAATAAAAAACATTGAATGACTCATACTATAGAGATGTACAAATAGATGAAAATGTATTAGCATCATTACCTATACAATCTACTGATATTTCAGACCAAATTTTTAATGCAGTCGAAAATAGTCATCCTATTGAGGATAAATCATCCATGTTAGATGAGATAAAAGAAAATGAAATTGATGACAGTCTAGAATTTAATAGCTCATTTTTTTTGTAATCTACCCGATCCACATAGAGAAACATAAGAAATACTTTCTTTCTTGCATTTAGGTGAAGGTCGAAGAATAGAATCTATTGCACCGTCTCCTATCACACCTTTTCCTATAAATGAATACACAACTAAAGGTTTATTTGTTATGGCATTTCCAACTTTTTTCCCAATAGAATGGCTACAATCAAACAATTACGTATCAAAGAAGTCAAACTACATGATTATGCTCTACACCTTCTATGGTACTATGATAATAGATTTGGGCAGCATTCAAGATTCTGGTACTTTATATTGAATATTATGATGCGACATCGAAGCCAAGCCACAACATTTGTATTTGTTCATAAAAAATTGGATGGATCTTTACCTGTAACAATTGAAGATCTTCATCAAAAGCTACGGGATGTACCTGATGATAAATTGGTAGATCAACTGATGAGATTTGGCTCTTCTATATGTGGGACTAGATCTTTTTGGAATCAACAAAGAGAAGAACTGATAGACATGGTTATTCAAATTAGTTGTCCTACACTTTTCTTTACCCTGAGTGCTACAGATACCAAATGACCTGATTTACACAATATCATGACATCCACCACACTAGTAAATCTATCTATGGCTACAAGATGGCAAATAAAAAATATTATTGAAAATCCTCATTTGACAGTTGTATCTATGCATCATAAATTCACTGCATTTTGAGAGGAAGTCTTGGAGAAATTGCTTGGCGCAACTGACTATTGTTACATGTAAATAACCTATTTAAAATGTTATTAATTCCTATGTAATTACATTTTTATTTACTAATTTAATTTTATATCAAGTCTGAATGGCAAACTAGAGGTTCACCACATATACATGGGTTTATCTAGTTGCCAAATGCACTAGATATTAAAAATTTAGAATGGAATAATGATCGATCAGTGTAGAAAGCTTTAGATTACATAGACCAGTATGTAGCTACATGGAATCCACAAAGCATACAACAAATAAATCAAGGGATCTTTTCCAAATCTCTTCATGATCTTTGTCTGATGAGTACACATATGATATATGCAACAAATGCAGCTTATGATTACAGTGATTTGGTTAATCATATGCAACATCACACAAAATGTTCTTTGCAAACATGTTTAAGAAGAAAAGGTGATGCTATTTCATGTCATTATAAAGCTCCATGGGCCATAGAAGAAAGATTTGAATTAACACTTACAGATAAAGCCAAACCTAAACATACAGCAACATGCAATGATGATCATCTAAACTTGCATAACATACAAATGCTTTCCATTTGGAGAGGTAATATAGATTGTCAACCCATTCTTTCAATTGATGCAGTTATCAAGTATATAGAAAAATATGCAGGTAAAGCAGAATAAAAATCAGAAACATATCATGCAATGTTAAGTAGAATATCATCAAATTTGAATGGTATAATGCCTGCACCAGTTGCACTTGAGAGAATTCTTCTTGAAAATCTTGTTGACCATGATATAGGTGCCCAAGAAACTTGCCATCTTCTACACAAGCTTCCCTTATCCCTGTGTAGTAGACAATTTGTATCTTTGAATGTGAACCAAAAAAATCTTCAACATCTACCTATATTAGACATGCCAACAAGCTTATGCCAAAACCAAATTGATAATTATATGGAACGTCCACCAAATTTAGAATTGTATTCTCTTATTGACATAACATAAAGATGGACATTTAGAGCTACACGAATGCAAGACAAATGGAAAGAAAGAAGATCACCTTGTATAGTTAGAGTCTCCCATATATTTATTAGTATTCCTTCCAGAGAGGAGATTTCTTATCCAAATTTTTGGTGGAGTGAACTGTTATTATACAAACCATTCTACAATATTGAAATAGAATTTGCAACATCAGATGAAGGAATAATACAACAATGAGAATCTTTTTCAAGATCATATGAAGCATGGCATGTACGTAGAACACAATCAGATGTAGAAGAAGCAGATGATCCTACAAGCCCTACAGTAGATCTAGATGCAATGCAAGATACTATACCAGATGAATGACAAGTTTTATCTTGCTTACATCTAGGCATACATATACATTTAAATGATTTAGATATGCTTGGATATCAAGATTTTGATTTAGGAAATAATTGGTTGCAAAATAATATTACTCCTTTACAAAAAGCTATAGCTACAAATTTTATTCAATCAAATCAAGAAATCTTTCAACAAAATCTAGTTATGCATCAACAAACTTATTATAAATTGTCTTTCCAACAACAAAAAGCATATGATATGATTATATCACATACCCAAAGAAGTACTGTACAACAACCACTATAGCTAATTGTACAAGGCACATATGGCACTGGAAAATGTCATCTGATAGCTGAAATCAAAGTAATTCTCACTCAATCAACACCTAATGGAAAATTACCTGTTCTACTTCTTGCACCAACAGGAGTTGTAGCATTTAACATCAAGGCATCTACAATTCATTTAGCTCTATGCATTCCTATCAAAAAGATGGTACAATTACAAGGTCAACAACTAGAAAAGTTAGAGGAAAATCTATATTATGTTCAGTACATTATTATAGATGAAATAATTTTTATTGGTCCCAAATTATTTGAAAGAATTGATATGAAATTAAGAGAAGCATTTCCAAATAGAAATCATATTCCTTTTGGAGGTCGTTCAATGATTCTCTTTGGTTATTTGGGTCAACTTCCTCCAGTTAAAGATATTCCAATGTATGCTTCAAATTCATATGGTGGACAATTATGGCAATCATTCAGAAAAGTAATCACTTTAGAGCCTAACTTTCACTGGATTGGACTCTACTCATGTCACAGACAAGTACTACTCTTAATAAAGAGGAACAAGAGGATTTTCATTCTAAAATACACCTATTTACAACTAATGAACTGGCATCTCTTCATAATAAGCATATGTTATTATCTCTAGATCAACCTGTGGATCTTTCAATAGCAGAACAACAAAAATATTTTGACTACTCGAATGTAGATGAAGAACAACTACAATCTCACATTCTTTTATGTATAGGGAAACAAGTTATGCTATGTACAAATTTATGTGTCTAGATAGGACTAGTTAATGGTGCTATAGGAGAAATCAAATCTATTGTATATAACAATGGTGAAAAGCCTTCTCAACTGCCATTGGTAGTTGTGGTTCAATTTTTTGACTACATTGGTCCATCTTGGGATGATACTAATCCAAAGAATATTCCTATCACACCAATTAAAAGGGGTTTCCACTGACAAATACCTTTGCGAATGTCATGGGCTTTAACAATACATAAATCACAAGGTTTGTCACTTGTAAAATCAATAATTGATATTGGAAGCACAGAATGGAAAGGATTAACCTTTACAGCTCTTTCAAGAGTTCATGAACTCTCAAAACTTCATATTCATCCAGCTTTCAGTTTTGAAAGATATTCACGCATGGAACAAAATGCAAATATTACAAGGCAAAAAGAAGAAGAAAGATGCTTAAAAGCGCTATCAGAATATTAACTCATTTGTGTATTCTTATTGTATATTGTTCATTAAAATCACAAATATGTATACATGATTCTTAGATTTTGAATTCTAAAGTATCAGAACATACAATTATTTTAAAACAGGTATAAAGTTAGTAACAATAGCCATTTTATGAGAAACTGAACTATTTGTTGAGACTCACTGACTCTACTCTATTTTGTTGTTGCTGCAACAATTATCATATACTGCTTTTATTCAAACATAAATACAATAGAAATTTATGTTATCAAAATTGTAAAAATAAAGTTTAGTCTTTGAAATAGCTATAGTATACTTTATTGACATGTCAAACAGTTATGTTTGTCTTGTTAATTTACTCAAATAAAGTTTTCAGATCAAGACAAAAGTAGCTACAAGGTGCCATGGACTCGATTGGCCTAGCATGTATTTCATATACTAAAGTCTAATTTCACTTTCTCGATCACCTTTTATTAAATTTAGAATTCAATTTATGCTTATCAAGTCCAGTCAATCTAATATTATACATTTCTACAAAGACAACAAATTGTTTTATATACAAGGCAACAAATTTTCCTATTAACAAATTTATGGGTCCACACATGACTAATGAATTATGCAATACCAGTAATACAACAGACCAAACTTCCAACAAAAATATATCGACTCAAAGAAATCAACTTATTCACCCAAATATAACATGTTATCAAAATATAGTACCGAAATTTACAACTTCAGTTAAACAAATAGAAACCCCTACAATAATCACAAATTTTTTTAATATTGAAAATTTAAAATTAACATCATCATAAACATTACATCAATAGCCAAGTTTCTAGCATCATCTTTAATCAAATTATATGATAACAATTTAGACAAACCCAATGCCCTAAATCTAAAAAATATCCAACCAAAACCAATTTTCATATAATTCCATCAATCATAGACATAGTAACAAGTTTACCAAATAAATCTCACAGACAAATAGACTTAAAATAATGGATTTCGCATTCATAAATCATGAACAATTCATCAAAATCAATACTTTGTAAAATAATAGAGGACTCATTTAATGAAATCACTTCTCTGATCTCATCATTTATGATACTTATAAGATCTTTTCATATATATCATTGACACCTCTTCATACTGCATTATAGTTCCTATCCATTTCTATAACGATATAATCATACATAAAAATACCTCATCACTAACCATGAGCTAAACAATGGTACAAATACTAGATATAGAACCTTCAATATCTTTAGCAGGAAGAAAATATCACTATCCAACCAGTGACAACAAAAAACAAAACTGTTGTCTTATTTCAACATTTCCATTTTTTTAAAAATGGTGTCAGAAAAATACTAGTGCAGAAAACAAACATTGATCAGATGAAATACACCCTTGTATAATAATGTGCAGTTTGAATCAACCAATAAGCAATAACTTCATAACTGGATAATAAAACCTGATTTCTTTAATAAACGAAGCATTTGTCCAACAAAATAGACTATATCTGATTTGACACTTACATAGATTGAAAAAATTGTTCATTGCTTTATACAAACTACACATTTTCATACAAGAATGTCTCTTATTTAACAAAACTTAGTTTTCTGCACTGATATCTTTCAAATTCAAGTTTTTTATCAACACCCAAATATTCCACTTGCCATTGTTGGCCATTTCAACATAGTCACACCATAAGTTCATGTTGGTCTGTTATAAATAGTGAAACAAATGAGATATGCCCTACATTCATGGATGTCGCAGGATCCCAATGAATACATGTTTGCTTTGCAGATTAACAACAACTGTCTGATAAAAAGAAAACTGTCAGATTTTTTTCAAAAATTAATTGACAACAGCCACCTCAATGAAAGTAAATCTGTGAAAATCCTATGAAAGATTTTGTTAATTAATACTCTTCCAAATTGTATACTAAATGAAATATTTGTAATCAATATAAGCCCTAATTAAATAACTAGACATGAAAAAACCCTAAATGTATTTCCTTTGCAAAGAAAACCCTAGGTCACTCTTTTAAGATCTATATGACCATTGAAAACAATAGTTGAAAACAACTAACTGAAAATAATTTTCTTAACTCAACCTCATCTGGCGACCATGCAACCGAAGTCATCTCCATGTCACTTGATATATCCTTTAACTATGGTTAAGACTGCAAACTACATGAAGACCTTTATTCTCCAAGTCGCTAGAAGATTTTCTTAACAAAGGTCAAGTAATGAGATTAGAGATCAACCATCGATCAAATCTTCATCCAGCATTTCTCACAAAGTTTCCATACTTTTCATAACTTAACCGCTACATTGGGAGACTTTGAGCTAACCGTGTCGCTGAATCGCTGGCCACTTGAGACATAACCACTAGAATCATGAGAACATGTGACCATTGAAATCGCCAGGTCACATAATAAAAGAACTAACCGCTAAATAACTTGGAGATCTAGCGACCTACAAAATAGACCGCCAACTTGCATTTGGAGACTCAATGACCAACTAAGAACCTCATAATCGATGTATCTTTATTTTTGCATTCATCCGACAACTGCCGACTTTTGAGGGTTAGAACTTTCATTTAGATATAACCACAAAATACTACATTTGCCCACTAAATGGTCTTTGTGGGTACAAAGAATATATTATTATTTTATATTAATTTTCTTCATTTTATTTTTTTATCTATTAGTTTTTATTAATTTTAAATAACAAATCGATCATTACTATTGTTCAAATAATCTTTTAATATATGATAATTTTTATTAGGATTTTCAATATCTTTTATTATTATTATTATTATTATTATTATTATTATTATTATTATTATTATTATTATTATTATTATTATTATTATTATTATTATTATTATTATTATTATTATTATTATTATTATTATTATTATTATTATTATTATTATTATTATTATTATTATTATTATTATTATTATTATTATTATTATTATTATTATCTTATTAATAATATCTTAGAATAATTAATATTTTTATAAATAAATTTTAATAATATAATAACTTTATCAACTATTTAATATTATTTACTATTTTATACTATCACTAACATTATTTTTAAAAAATAAATCAGTATTACTATCATAGTTATAAATTTATTTCATAATTAGCTTTACTAATTACAATTTTTCTTGCAAAAGGTTATGATTCCAAATGCAGCCCGACTGACACAACGCCACTGATGACTACAGTATGTATCACTTTTCCAAAAACCCAACAATGATATTTTAGTAATTAGTAGTTCTTGACATATAATTCTTATGCACGTCTTCCTTTTATTGAATATAGATATTTAAGTTTGTATAGGATCTCAAAGACTATTGATTAATAAAATCTTTTTTAGATTTTTCACAGATGTGCATTCAATGTTTTGACATTGTAAGCTAATTTTATATATAATATCAATGTCATCTGATATGACATCTACCATTCTTAATTTCTCTGATATATCTTGAGATTTCCCAAGTTAGTTATATGAAATATCGAAATACTTTAAAAAGTAGCTTTTATGTTTTGCATGTGTCATTGGTGATGTGCTTGACATATAGAATAAATTAATTAAAAACTCATCTCAGCATTAAAGGCTTAATCAAGAGTAACATTAAAGCTATCGTTACATGTCATTTATTTAGCCTATAAATAAATTATTTAAACTCCTCGTACTACATAGATAATTATAGTAAGCTTGAATAAGCATGCCTCTGCAAAACTCAATCACATCACTTTAATAACATTCCTCAAAATATCATCTCTTGAAATTAACTTTATGAGACAAAAACACTCTACAACACCACCTTGTTCTTTTATAAAGTGTCAAATAATACTGATATTTCAAATAGTTATACAAAAACAATTGATAAAACATCAAAAAAACATACAATAATACAACTTGAAGATGAAGATGAAGGTCCAACAGGTGAACAAGAAATTTGCTATTGCCCTGATGCTTAAATTGGGCCTTGTTCACCCAACCTCTTTTTTAAGTCTATAAATAATTTCTCCTTCTCATATACTCTCCGTTTTAATTCCCCATAAGCCATTAGTATTGTTTCCTCCCTAATCTTGTGCATAGATGTGCTCTATTTCCTAACTGCATCTAGGACCATTGCATCAGCTATATCCCATTTTGTGAGGATAAGCACTCCTTAGTTTATCACTACATATCTCCCCTATTCTGAACTAATTATTTGAAACCTTTCTGTCATCTCCTTCCTTACTTTAGTTTCTATGATCTTGATGTCCATATATTCTTTTGAACTACAGTTTAACTTCTTATATTTATTGGATATTTTTGAATGACAATAAAGTTCAGAAACACCAAATATCATGCACAACTGTTTAAAATTTTCTCATAAATTCAGTGACAAATTTTATTGCACCTATATATTTAATAATTTAAAAAATAATTAAAAATTTATATGAAATCTAAACATGATAAAAGAACCGTATAAAATTCTCTTCAATTAAATAGTCATACTGATCAAAACTTGAGTTAAAGATAATTGACATACTATAAAGGAAAGATAATTACTTCAAAGTAAAGAACTATTTTACAACAACATGACCATTAACATTGAACAAAAACCAAATAGTTTATCTAACTTCATAATTTATAATCATTACAATAAACTTTAATCATTTCAAAGAATGACTTCAACCTATTCTCTCTACAAACCCACTTATCCAAAATTGGGTTTATAGTGGCTACTTCTTTCTTAAAACTGATCAAATTGTCAGACAACTACTTAGCAATTTAATAAATTTTAATTATTTTACATTTGCAACAAACTGTAGAATGGTATTGTTTATTCTTGTTTCATATCTCTACTTCTGTCTTTGTTCTATGTCTTCATTACCCATGGCAGAGGCAAGAGGGGTTGGGGGATATTCAATAATACGACTTGAAGATGAAGGTCTAGTAAGTGAAGAAGAAATTTGCAATTGCCCTGATGCTTGAATTGGACCTTGGTCACCCAACCTCTTTTTTAAGTCTGTAAATAATTTTTCCTTCTCATATACTCTCTTTGTTAATTCCCCATAAGCCTATAGTATTGTTTCCTCCCTGATCTTGTGCATAGATGTGCTCTATTTCCTGTCTGCATCTAGGACCACTACATCAGCTATATCCCATTTTGGGAGGATAAGCACTCCTTAGTTTATCACCAAATCTCTCCCCTATTCTAGACTGATTGTCTGAAACCTTTATGTCATCTCCTTCCTTACTTCAGTTTCTATGATCTTGACATCCATATATTCTTTTGAACTATAGTTTAACTTCATATATTTATTGGATGTTTTTGAATGACAATAAAGTTTAGAAACACCAAATCTCATGCACAGTTGTTTAAACTTTTCTAATAAATTTAGTGACAAATTTCATTGCACCTATATATCTAATAATTTAAAATAAAATTACAAATTTATATGAAGTCTAAACATGATAAAAGAACCATATAAAATTCTCTTCGATTAAATAGTCATACTGATCAAAACTTGAGTTGAAGATAATTGACATACTACAAAGGAAAGATAATTAGTTCAAAGTAAAGAACCATTTCACAACAACATGTCCATTAACATTGATCGAAAACCAAATAGTTTATCTAAGTTCATAATCTATAATCATTACAATAAACTGTAATCATTTCAAAGAATGACTTCAAACTATTCTCTCTACAAACCTGCTTATCCAAAATTGGGTCTATGGTGGCTACTTCTTTCTTAAAACTAATCAAATTGTCAGACAATTGCTTAGTAATTTTATAATTTTTTAATGATTTTACATTTGCAACAAACTATAGAATGGTATCGTTTATTCTTTTTTCATATCTCTGCTTCTTTCTTTGTTCTATGTCTTCATCACCCATTGCAGGGGCAAGAGAGGTAGGGCGATATTCAATAATAGGACTTGAAGATGAAGGTCCAGCAAGTGAAGAATAAATTTGCAACTGCCCCGATGCTTGAATTAGGCCTTGTTCACCCAACCTCTTATTATTATTATTATTATTATTATTATTATTATTATTATTATTATTATTATTATTATTATTATTATTATTATTATTATTATTATTATTATTATTATTATTATTATTATTATTATTATTATTATTATTATTATTATTATTATTATTATTATTATTATTATTATTATTATTATTATTATTATTATTATCATAGAATAATTAATATTTTTACAAATAAATTTTAATAATATAATAAATTTATCAACTATTTAATATTATTTACTATCACTAACATTATTTTTAAAAAAGAAACTAGTATTACTATCAGAGTTATAAATTTATATCATAATTAGCTTTACTAATTACAATTTTTCTTGCAAAAGGTGATGAATGCAAACGCAGCAAGACTGACACAATGCCACTGATGACCACAGTATGTATCTCTTTTCCAAAAACTTGACAATGATATTTTTGTAATTAGTAGTTCCTGACATATAATTCTTATGCACGTCTTCCTTGTATTGAGTATAGATATTTCATTTTGTATAGGATCTCAAAGACTATTGATTAATACAATCTTTTTTAGATTTTTCACAGATGTGCATTCAATGTTTTGACATTATAAGCTAATTTTATATCTAATATCGATGTTATCTGATATGACATCTGCCATTCTTAATTTCTCTGATATATCTTGAGATTTCCCAAGTTAGTTATATGGAATATCGAAATACCTTAAAAAGTATCTTTTTTGTTTGGCACGTGTCATCGGTGATGTGTTTGACATATAAAATAAATTAATTAAAAAATCATCTCAACATTAAAGGCTTCATCAAGAGTAACATTAAAGCTATCGTTACATGTCATTTATTTAACCTATAAATAAATTATTTAAACTCCTCGTACTACATAGATAATTATAGTAAGCCTTCCTCTGCAAAACTCAATCACATTACTTTAATGACATTCCTCAAAATATCATCTCCTACAATTAACGTTATGAGAGAAACCCACTCTACATCACCGCCCTATTCTTTTATAAAGTGTCAAATAATACTGATATTTCAAATACTTGTACAAAAAAAATTGATAAAACATCAAAACAACATGCAGTAAAAGGAACCTTGAAAAGAAGCCAAGAATACAAGAGAAGATGAAGGGAAGTCACAACAATAACTGGTATCTAAACTAACTTACAATATTTACATTCATTATTTATCATTCTTAATCTCCTTCATTTTTGGCACTTTTTTTAATTTCAATACCTAAAACTATCTAACCAAGTTCATTTAGAAAACAAATTTCAATAATATACATAGGGACCAATATGTACAAATCAATTTGAATGAATATAATCTGAAGAAAATGTCTTGCAACCTTAAAAAATCTTTATTTGATAAATATTCGATTCTTACAATTGAGTTAATTAACTGAATAGTAAAACTATTTCATAAATTATCTTCAAAATTCTCAAAATGGCAGAACTAGGGTTATAAATCCAATGCGATACCTTTACCAATATTTTTACTTCTTTTAAGATATATAGAATAAAACAAGTCTTTCTCTAAAAATGAAGTACAAATTTTTTTTTTCATTTTAAATTAGCTTAGATTTTATAATAGTAGGTGAAAAATGCTCTGAATCTCAAACACAGATAATTATAGTAAGCCCGCCTCTGCAAAAATCAATCTCATCACTTTAATGACATTCCTCAAAATATCATCTCCTGCAATTAATGTTATGAGAGCAAAGCACTCTACAACATTGCCCTATTCTTTTATAAAGTGTCAAATAATACTGATATTTCAAATACTTGTACAGAAACAATTGATAAAACATTGAAACAACATACAATAATAGGAAACTTGAAAAGAAGCCAAGAATAGAAGATAAGACGAAGGGAAGTCACATCAATATCTGGTATCTAAACTCACTTATGGTATTTACATTCATTATTTATCATTCTTAATTTCCTTCATTTTGGGCACATAATTTTTATTTCAATACCTAAAACTATCTAACCAAGTTCATATAGAAAACAAATTTGAATAATATAGATAGGGACCAATATGTACAAATCAATTTGAACCAATATAATCTGAAGAAAATGTCTTGTAAAAATGAAGTACACATTTTTTTAAATTTTGTTTTAAATTAGTGATTACTTATACAAATTTTTGTTCTTTATAAGGCATCACATAGAAATGTTGCGATAGACAATAGTTGTCATTCATGACTTCTTTCAACACATGGACATTCACACAATACATGAAGAAGATCGAATTTCAAGATTGCAAGTGCATAGGTTTCTACAACAAAAATGACTAATAACATGTCATCCAGTATCGCAAAGAAACTTTGACCACTTTTACAAAGATCCATATATTTCAGAATTGGAGTCTTGTGACACATGCAATCCAACACAAATTCATCATTTTCCAAGAAAAACATGGTTTCAACCAGCATCAATAGCATCTGAGACTGAATACTCTTCTTTGATAAATGGAACAGGTCAATTATGCATAGAGAAATTGCTTCGAACCCCACAAACTGATACTACTTCTCTACATAATCTTTGTTATCATGGTCAAATGTATCACTTTCATTTTGCATCAAGCTCAAACACATTGTGGAACAAACAAGTCATACAAAGATGGGGACCTTAGGGCTATTACTTAACTATAGCTATACTTGAACATATAGAAAAGATTGTAAGGGAACAAATACCTACATGGACCCAAACCACTTATAAACTCTACCCAAGTATTAATGTTCATACATAGAATTGGGGTATACTACGTCAAACATCCAAACATCTTTACTGGTTCGATGATTTGAATCCCATGAACGGTCAACCCATGGGTTATGATAATATAATTTAAGACTATAAATTTTTTCAGATTGTAAAATAGTAGATCTCTACTACTTATGTACAAGGACATGGAAGCCTAACTCTTTGAACAAATCCATCATACTAGATTAGAATCACAATGATTACAATTTCAATTTTCTATACAAATCAATAACTTTTAACAAATAGATAATCTTTATATGTTTCAATAATTAGTTATACAAATATGTATGCCACCATTTGTTATGCTTAAATACAAATGATATATTTTCTATTATTTATACAGGTAAGCCTTGTAATTTAATACATATTCCAATTATATATTATGGGTTCATAATGCTGTATACATAATTTCATACTCATATTGTAGCCTATTTTGTAGTTATTTAAATCTTTTTCTAGTTTTGTTTTTGACAATTTAATATTTCATAGTTGAAGTTTTAACTTAACTATTTATTTCAAGAAAGTTAACGACTACAATGACTCTCTTAATTGCCAAAACTTTGTTGACTTATCTTAGTTTAATGCATAATATTCAACCTTTACATGTGAAGAGGAAATGAATATAGACTATTCTTTAAATCACACCAATTTTTAATATATTTTTATGTACTTTCTATTCAAAGTCACCCACAATAGCCTATTTCATTGTCTTTGATATATTTATCATTTACTAAATTCATTCTCAGTCTCTCAACTAACATTAGATCCTAATCTATCTATTTTCAGCATTTATACATAAGTTTGTCTTTTACAGCTTTGTCAAGCAATGACTATCCTAAATGTGCCACACTGCAACTGTGATAAAGGAGCTTGCATTTTGAAAAGCTCAAACACTAAAAAAAAACCTCAAAGAAAATTTTCGACTTGTCCACTTAGCAAGAAGATTAGTGCTGGACATGAAGACTATGTTTACAAAAAATGTACAGACTATACATTATTGTATGTACTAATGTAAATATGATATTACAGGGCAACAATGGCTACGATTACTTTAGGTGGGTAGATGATGTCTCAAATGCATATGTCAAACCATTACCACTAAATTTCAATGAAACTCGTCAGTGTAGCTTGCGCTATCAAGAGGCCACTATGCCTGAAATTGTGTCAATGGAAAACACTAAAATAATTTTTTTACGAACATTGCACACCATATTAGTTGCATTTATTTGTATTTTAATTCTTTTTATTTGCTAGAACCATATATAAATATAAACTTTCAGTGTATCACAATTTTTTTGAAACAAAATCTGGACATGTAACTCAAATTTAATTGAATAAAATATAACTGCTAACTTGTTCAAACATTTGTCATGTCAATATTTATATAGGTAGAAACTTCTTTGTAAAGTTGTTATGCAAAATATTAAGTTTCTACATGAATTTTCCTATCAATACAAAAAAAAAATAACAAACAAGAAATTTGATTAGAATTTTTAAATTAAAATTTGCAAGAAAATAATTGAATATTATAATCTTCATTATAATAAATTAATACTACATACTTTGATTTGAAAGATAAAACCTTTTAGCATGCATAACAAATATTAATTTAACAAGAACATTACATTGAAACAATTTCTGTTTCACTGCGTATGTACAAACATGTTATGGCATTTAGAATATTCTTTTGAACTATAGTTTAACTTCTTATATTTATTGGATGTTTTTGAAAGACAATAAAGTTCAGAAACACCAAATCTCATGCACAGCTGTTTAAACTTTTCTAATAAATTCAGTGAGAAATTTCATTGCACCCATATATCTAATAATTTAAAAATAAATTAAAAATTTATATGAAATCTAAACATGATAAAAGAACCATATAAAATGCTCATCGATTAAATAGTCATACTGATCAAAACTTGAATTAAAGATAATTGACATACTATAAAGGAAATATAATTAGTTGAATATAAAGTATACTCCAAAAATTAACACAACATACCTGACAAACATAACTTACCTGTCATTACTGTCAATCATAACATACCTACCATTACTTCTGTCCAAAGACAACTCTATAATTCATAATTGGACTAATACAACATCACTATTTTTCTCTCAAATTATCTGCATTAAGTCACTAAAAATATTAAAACCATTTTACAACATGTCCATTAACATTGAACAACAACCAAATAGTTTATCTAACTTCATAATCGATAATCATTACACTAAACTTTAATCATTTCAAAGAATGACTTTAACCTATTCTCTCTACAAACCTGCTTATCCAAAAAATTGGGTCTATAGTGGCTACTTCTTTCTTAAAATTGATCAAAATGTCAAACAACTGCTTAGCAATTTTATAAATTTTTAATGATTTTACATTTGCAACAAACTATAGAATGGTATCGTTTATTCTTTTTTCATATCTCTGCTTCTATCTTTGTTCTATGTCTTCATCACCCATGGTAGGGGCAAGAGGGGTAGGGGGATATTCAATAATAGGACTTGAAGATGAAGGTCCAGCAGGTGAAGAAGAAATTTTCAATTACCCTGATGCTTGAATTGGGCCTTGTTAACCCAACCTCTTTTTTAAGTCTGTAATTAATTTATCCTTCTCATATACTCTTTTTGTTAATTCCCCATAACCCTTTAGTATTTTTTCCATGCTTGTTGTGACCTCCTCCTTTTCCTTGGCTTCCTTTTCTGCTTCCCTCACTATCAGCTGGGTTGTTGTTACCACCATACCCGATGCCTCAACTATAGAAGAGTCAGTGACCCTTTTGACTATGAGGCTACCAATGAGATCACCTATAGTAATTTGCTTTCCTTTGCTTTTTTAATTCTTCTTTAAAGACCACATGACCAAGGCTTGATGGTCATTACTGAAAGTGAGTTCCTTAATGGTCTGTTCTGCATATCGTATTAATTGTGCATTTATTTTTATTTTTATTTTATTTGTTTCCTAGAACCATATATAAATATCAACTTCCAATGTATCACAATTTTTTTGAAATAAAATGTGGACATGTAACTTGAATTCAATTAAATAAAATATAACTACTAACTTGTTCAAACATTTGTCATGTCAATATTTATATATGTAAAAAGTTCTTTGTAAAGTTGTTATGCAAAATATTAAGTTTTTACTTCAATTTGCCTATCAATAAATAAAATAAAATAACAAACAACAAATTTGATTATAATTTTTAAATTAAAATTTGCAAGAAAATAATTGTATATTATAATCTTCATTATAATAAATTAATAATACATACTTTGATTTCAAAGATAAACCCTTTTGGCATGCATAACAAATGTTAATTTAACAAGAACATTACATTCAAACAATTTTGTTTCAGTGTGTATGTACAAACATGTTATGCCATTCATAATATTCTTTTGAACTACAGTTTAACTTCTTATATTTATTGGATTTTTTGAATGACAATAAAGTTCAGAAACACCAAATCTCATGCACAGCTATTTAAACTTTTCTAATAAATTCAGTGACAAATTTCATTGCACCTATATATTTAATAATTTAAAAAATAATTAAAAATTTATATGAAATCTAAACATGATAAAAGAACCATATAAAATGCTCTTCAGTTAAATAGTCATACTAATCAAAACTTGAGTTGAAGATAATTGACATACTATAAAGGAAAGATAATTAGTTCAAAGTAAAGAACCATTTTACAACAACATTCAACAACAACCAAATAGTTTATCTAACTTCATAATCTATAATCATTACACTAAACTTTAATCATTTCAAAGAATGACTTCAACCTATTCTCTCTACAAACCCGCTTATCCAGAATTGGGTTTATAGTGGCTACTTCTTTCTTAAAACTGATCAAATTGTCAGACAACTGCTTAGCAATTTAATAAATTTTTAATGATTTTACATTTGCAAAAAACTGTAGAATGGTATCATTTATTCTTTTTTCATATCTTTTCTTTTGTCTTTGTTGTATGTCTTCATCACCCATGGCAGAGGTAAGAGGGGTAGGGGGATATTCAATAATATGACTTGAAGATGCAGGTCCAATAAGTGAAGAAGAAATTTGCAATTTCCCTAATGCTTGAATTGGGCCTTGTTCACCCAACATATTTTATAAGTGTTTAAATAATTTCTCCTTCTCATATACTCTCTGTGTTAATTACCCATAAGCCTTTAGTATTGTTTCCTCCCTGATCTTGTTTATAGATGTGCTCTAGGACCACTGCATCAGCTATATCCCATTTTGGGAGGATAAGCACTCCTTAGTTTATCGCCAAATCTCTCCCTTGTTCTGGATTGATTGTCTAAAACCTTTCTGTCATCTCCATCCTTACTTCAGTTTCTATGATCTTGGCGTCCATATATTCTTTTGAACTACAGTTTAACTTCTTATATTTTTTGGATGTTTTTGAATGACAATGAAGTTCAGAAACACCAAATCTCATCCACATCTATTTAAAATTTTTAAATAAATTTAGTGAAAAATTTCATTGCACCTATATATCTAATAATTTAAAATAAAATTAAAAATTTATATGAAATCTAAACATGATAAAAGAACCATATAAAATGCTCTTTGATTAAATAGCCATACTGATCAAAACTTGAGTTGAAGATAATTGACATACTATAAAGGAAAGATAATTAGTTCAAAGTAAAGAACCATTTTAAAACAACATTGAACAACAACCAAATAGTTTATCTAACTTCATAATCTATAATGATTACAATAAACTGTAATCATTTCAAAGAATGACTTTAAACTATTCTCTCTACAAACCCGCTTATCCAAAATTGGGTCTATGGTGGCTACTTCTTTCTTAAAACTGATCAAATTGTTAGACAACTGCTTAGCAATTTTATAAATTTTTAATGATTTTACATTTGCAACAAACTGTAGAATGGTATCGTTTATTCTTTTTTCATATCTCTTCTTCTATCTTTGTTCTATGTCTTCATCAGCCATGGCAAGGGCAAGAGAGGTAGGGCGATATTCAATAATAAGACTTGAAGATGAAGGTCCAGTAGGTGAAGAAGAAATTTGCAATTTCCCTGAGGGTTGAATTGGGACTTGTTCACCCAACCTCCTTTTTAAGTCTGTAATTAAATTATCCTTCTCATATACTCTCTCTGTTAATTCCCCGTAAGCCTTTAGTATTGTTTCCTCCCTGATCTTGTGCATAGATGTGCTCTATTTCCTGACTACATCTATGACTACTACATCATCTATATCACATTATGAGAGGATAAGCACTCCTCAGTTTCTCACTAGATCTCTCCTCTGTTCTGGAATGATTGTTTCAAACCTTTATTCATCTCCTTCCTTACTTAAGTTTCTATGATCTTGACATCCATATATTTGTCATATATGATCATTAAATGCTCTGACTCTCCTCAAATAATATCAAATCAGACCTTCCAATATCAAATCCACAATATAAAAAACAAACTACAATTTCATTCAAAAATGACGATATAAAATAAACAAGTTTCTAACATCATCTTCAGCCAAATTATATGATAACAATTTACACAAACCAAATGCCTTAAATTTAAAAAATATCCAATTAAAACCAGTTTACAGATAATTAAAACAATACTATGCTGAGTACCAGGATTACTAAATAAATTTCACAGAATACCAGCCCTAAAATATTGTATTTTAGTTTCATAAATTATCAACAATTCCTCAAACTCAATATTTTTCAAACCAATAGAGAAATCATTTACATGAATATACAAGTTTCTAACATCATCATGACCCAAATTGTAGGATAATAATTTACAAAAATCAGATGTCCAAAATCTCAAAAATATCCTATGAAAACTAGTTTTTATATAATTCCATCAATACTATACAGAGTACCAAGTTTACCAAACAAATCTCATAGAAAAGCAAACCTCAAATACTGTATTTCAGCTTCATAAATTATCAAATATTCATTTAACTCAAAAAAATGCAAACCAAAACAGAAATCATTTACATGAATGAACATGTTATATGCATAAATAAGTAGATAATGGTGTTTTAAATAAGACATTACAATTCAAAAATATATAGTTAAAACATTTTGGAATCCTTTGTAGAATAAAAATTAAGGCTCTCGGGTGCTCCAAAGACCAAAAACTTTGGCACTCATTTGATCTTCTTTAATTGATAATTGACAACTTTCTTTGGAGATTTTCTTGATAATTTGATTGAGTTATTACAAGATATGGTGACTGCCATTTTATCCTAACCTACACCATTCTTCATAAATAATTACCATCCCCGTGGTCATGGGTCAGGTGTCAAATATCCAACTCAGAACTTCATTCTTCATAAAGAATATCGAGGTCATCTACTAATGGTCTTTTCTTTTTCAACTTTGTTCTTGTTATATTGATCCATTGCTCTAATTACATCAAGCATTTCTTGTACCTATGGTATGATAATATTTTCACTTCTTACAATTGAATATTCATAATTCCTTTTAATTATTTTAATTTGTTCAGAAATGCTTCATGTGTCTTCATTTAGAGTTGTTAAAAAATCTCCAATTGCACTCAATTTGTATATATATACTTCCTCATATGCTTCTTTCTTGATAATACTTTAAAGATGCAATTCATAAATTTTTTTCATCATTTCTATATCTAGAGCATCTTCAACATTGACTACATCAATATTGCAGCCCATATCAGCAAACGTCTTTTTCATATGTGTAATGCCTATCTCAACTGTCTCAATTAGATTTTGAACTTATTCAATAACATCTATGCACATCATTATTTTAAATTTGATTGAAAAAATCCACTTTTGTAGAGCTGTTTCACTGGATTTGATAATTTTTATATTCATAGCTTCTTCATTGTCCATATCTTTTATAGATTGCAATACCTTTTCTTGTCTACTATATATATTTTTTTGTTCTTCGAGCATTTGCAATTCTGTACACAAAATACCTTTTAGGTCAATATATATTTTGTAATATCTACCTACGCAGTCAATTAGACGCACACCTCTTGAATTAAGAAATTGTACCCATTCTCGTGAGAGTTGGGCTTGATAATTTGTTCACTCGAATGAAGTGATGGATCAAAAATATCTTCTCTCTGACTTGCTCTTTGAGAACACATAGGACCTAAAATTTTCTGGATATAATCAAATAAATGTTTGATAGTAGATTTTAGAATGTTCTTTTCATCTTTTAATTGCTCCAATGTCTCTCTTACCTCATGATGTGTGAACTCCCACATATCAACTATACGATCATGGAATGCGGGTCCTATGACAATTTCATTAACATCAAAATCTGTTGCATTTAGATTAGAAAAATTACTGTCTTCTTTTGGTTCTGCAACTTGTATTATTACATTTCATGTTTCTTGATGTTTTTGAAGAGCAACTAGTTTGCCTCTTTCCTTTTTTTCCTTGAACCAGTACTTTCATTTATGATTTGAGAAACAAAATATTCACTAAGAATTCTACCCTCTTTTTTTTTTCTTTGCACTATTTCTTCTATCCATGAAGCAATGCCTAGAATTTCTAAGGTAGAGGCTAAACTTTCATTATCAAACAATTTCTTGACTATTGTAGGGCTCTATATTTGATGAGTTGAAGTTTTAAACTTGGGTACTTTATTTTGAATACATGTTACACTACCTTCAATAAAATCTCTTTCTTCATTTAGTGGTTCTTCTTCAAAAGATTTCATTGTTGCATTTTGTTTTGATTTATCTATTTTATCTTCTTCTATTTTTTTTGCTTCCTCTAAAGTGTATATCTTAATCAATGAAACTGGACCACTACCACAAGTGTTGCTTATAACAATGTCTTTATCCAGTGGTTGATCGTCCTCTCCTGTCATTTGTTGAATGGACTAAACTATTGTCGGTATTGTTGGTAAAACTACTGAAACTAAAGCTATTGTTTGAGCTTCTGTTCTTGATTGTCCTTTTGTGTTTGATGAGTCCTTGGTTGTTTTCTTGTACAGAACCTATTTCTTGGTTCTTTTCATTATCTATTCCATTCTCTTTTCAAGATTGTCTAATTCGGGTTCTTCAAATTGTACAGGTTGCAAAGGAGTCCCTTTTATTTTACCCAATTAATGATCAAAAAATAATTTAGATTGATCATCATATAATCCTTTCACATCTATATCAATATTATATAGTTGAATCTGTTCAACTATGAGTCAGGACCATGATCTTTGTCTCATTTCAAAGTCATCTTTACAATTAGCCTAGAAATCTTCTAATGAAGGAACGTGATTAAAATTAGGGTCTAAATGTAGGTTTTGTTTTACATAATTTGAAGGGTCGAAATGGTGCCTAATAACATTATATTCATCAAATTTATATCTTTTTCCAAATGATTTGATGACACTCATTGCAGAAGAACTAGAAAAGCACGTATAAGCACCTATCGATATTGGAAAATGAATACCTTCTTTATGTCATTCACTGCATCTATTGTTGACCTTGATAATTTTTCTGCACAACTTTATCAAAGCCATTTTATCATCTAGATATTTAGGTAATTTGTATGGAAACCCATCAAACCCTCAAATTCTGATATATGTAAATGTAGGATATTGAGTATAATAACTACCAAATTGCATGATTGTTTGAGCAGCTAGATCTGATAATCTACGTTATGAAAAAACCTGAATTTCATGACATAGCTTCATTGAAAAGAAATCATTAACCCTTCTGAAATTTTGATAGGTTTTTTCAAGTTGTATGCATGGATAGAAATCATAAAGCTGAATATTTGCATCATATTCACCAACACTAGGAAGGTCATTCCCTATATGTTCACATGCTAGGCCATAGATGAGGAAATATGACATTGCAAATTTGTATGAATGCTTTGTTGAAACAAGCTTTTCAGTAAGCCTATCACTTATGAGTTGTGCCCAATCAATATAGATAATATTTGTACCTATACATTGCACAAGGAAAAACTAACATTCTTCAAAATGTAGGGCTTGTTTACTCCCTCTGATTCTATGCAAAATTACTAGAATATCAACAATCTTTTTTTTTTAAATCTGTTCCATATAGGGTTTTTGGTAACTTAGAACTAGCAGCTCTAATGGTTTCAAACCATCTATTTGAAATTACACCTTGCCATTGTGACCTTTTAAAGCTAAAATTTGATGCTAATAGAGAGAAATTCCATTCTAAGTATTCTTCTCTTGAAGGTAAAACAAAGCACTTCTGTATTGATTTTTTGTTTAAACAAATGACTACTTCATTGTTTTCTTTCTTTATTTCTCTAGTATGTGGATCAAATACTTGAATACATTCCATAATTAGTTCTGGTACCTGAATAGCAATTGGAAATCCTACAACTTCTATTAATCCACTATCAATGAGCCTTTGTCTAATGGGATGAACTAGTTCTGATTTAATCCTTTTGTGCAAATCATTTAAATTGTAAAAATAAAGGTTTGTATCTGTGATTCCTTTCCATGCATTTTCTATTCCATCAAGATGATTGTAACTATTTGTTTTGCTAGCCATACTGTACAGGGTTATACATTGGTAACCATTTGCTCTTAAAGATATGTATGCAATTCAAACAATCAAATGATACATATTGCAAGTTTCTTAATTTTATAACATAATTTAATAGACATAAAACACATAAAAAGTTACAAGGAATTAATGTTCTTCTTGTTTTCAACAATTATTCTTTTTGCTTGTAGTTATCATCAATATATCTATTGAAAATAGGAAATATTAGTAAAAATGGTGCATAGAACGATGTATGGCTTTACTTTCTTTTATATCAATTACTATATTTTTCCAACTATTGTCAGAGCAATAATTTCCTTGAAAATCATTAATCGATTATGATGTTATGACCACTAAATATTATTGCATAGACAAATAACTTTACAACAAAATTCACATTTAGAACTCGCTAACAACTAAATCTGATAGCCTTGTATATGTTAAAAAAATTGAGTCATGTCAAATATTTATCTAATTTTGTTATTACTGACTTCTAAATCCAAATTTTCTACTACCTAAAACCCCTCTGAACAAAAAAAATTAAAAAGTCTGAAACATCTCCTCAATGACAGTTGTTCACACATTCTCCAAATTTTTTTGTCGGTTACAAGGTTCATTCTAAGATAAAGAGAAAAGGGTACAATCCCCCATTAAATGTTTATTTTGACATATTTGATTAAGTTGTTCATCGCTACTAAATACGAAATAAATTATTTTAAGTTCTCGATAGGGTTATTAAAAAAATTAATGTGTTAACTACCCTGTATAAACATTTATGAGATTGATTGACTTTAATGATTTCTTCCCTAAATAAAACTATAGTCGACTAATCTCTTCATCCATTATATGCACACTTATCACCTCAAAATTATAGTTGATGAATACTTATAAAAAGACATATAACAAGCTATCAAATTCAGCGACTGTCTATTCTTCCAATAATCAATAAGTCTTTAAAAGAAAAACTACTACATGAATCTATGCATAAAATCATGAAAACATGAAATATTGAACAAGTATCATTCAAACCTGACTCGTTAAGTCAGCAAAAAAAAATTTACCAAAAAATTTATCACTGATTATAAAACAATTTCTTTACTCACCAACTCAGAATACAAAAATCAAATATGCAAACTCTTTTACAGATTACTATCGAAAACATATTTTAGAGTATCGAAAAATACATATACACTATTCAATTACCTATATTTCATTGGAAACACTGGGAAGCATTTCCACATTTCTAAAAATATTCTGATTCTGTATAAAAAAATTCATATCATGAAATGTATTTTCATTGACAATATCATTTATGCAAAACTAAATGTAAACCATATAATTTAACAAGAACATGTTTTACTGCAAATATGAACAACCTGCCATATAAAATTAAAAATCTTTTCTCCCGCTTACCTTACTTTCCAAAGGTATAAGCTTTTGTCTACCTAAATTAAAACATACAAAAAAATGAAAAAAATGACAAAAATTAATGTTATGATTTATTAAGTTTAATAAAATAGAAATATTATAGTAATTACCTTATTTTTTATCACCTTGCAAAATTTTCAATTATCCTTCATCTTAATTCATGAAAACTGCGACGATGTTTCATATAGATGATTGGCATCCTCAATGAAACTTGATTTGCTGTAAAACCTTTATAATTCCAATGTTTGATTTTTATTTGTACATTGATAGAACATTCATGTTGTGGAAAGACAACTGGAAATATTGATGCGGCTTCAAATTGTTTATATTGGCTGATTTCTTTACATAGATTTACCCATTGATTTTCTATATCTTTTTTGTAAATCTCTCTGTCAATTGACATTGGCCATCGAAAAAATGGTAAAATACTTATCTTTTCAATGTCTTCTTTATTTACAAAACACTTGTTGTACTCAAAACTTTCACCTGGTTGTGCACATTCTAGCAAAAAATCATAAAAAAATGAATGGTCTGAACATTTTCACCTATTTCTAAACCCCAAGCCATTAACATAGCGGCAATATCAACATTAACTTTTCATCGATGAGTAGCATTATGAAATTCTTCACCTAATATCCATTGAATAGCTTCCACAACAGAGTTACTCTTGCGCAGTAATAAATTTTTTAAATATGTATGTTGTACTCTCCCAAAGAAAGCTATTTGTTGTGTGCTTGTTTTAAAAGTAAATGTAGCTTCCATTGCTAATAGTTGATTTATAGTAATCTATATTATCTTCTCTAATGATCTTTAAAAGCAATTGATTTTCTTGTTCATCATTTTATAGTAACGTAGGAATTTACACATATATGGCTATCAATAAGATTTACAAGATTATTAATTAACAAAATCTTTAGTAGATTTCATATGGAAGGCATTTAATTGTTAAAGACTATTCTAACTTAATTTCATGACTTATATCGATGTCATTTTAAGTGAAATCTGACACATTTAAGTTCTGTTATATACAAAACAATTCAAATTTAATAACAGATGTGACATGTAAAATTCCAAATATAATTTAAAATCATTTTATAACAAAATCTTTATAAGATTTGTTACCGATGTACTTTAAATCTAATCATTTTTGTGAGTTGACTGAAAATTCTAACACACATAACTTATTTGATATCTAAATTCAATGTTCATGACGACTAAATTCGGAATTAATAGTTACTTCCATATAAATTCGATTAGCAAATACTGTGCTTAAAAGAGTATTAATTAACAAAAATGTTCATAGATTTGTCACAGATGAGCATTAAATGTTCTTACTCTACTCACCTAATATTAACTATAATATCGATGTCATCTAATGCAAAACCTATCAAAACCCGCTTCACCCATTAAATTTTTTTGGCTATATCGGATTTAGTTGTTCATGACAACAACATCAAAAAATAACAATGTTGTCTAAATGACTTACCCAAATCCTAATCGCAGATAAGTTTGAACCTTATTGAATTTATCTGGGAGCTGGATGACCTTCTATCAGTTAATTTTTTCCATTCTAAGACTTCGAGACTATAATCAATCTTTTAGTCCCTACAAAATTATTTGTTTTTAATCTTATTTCAAGACATGCCAACAAAAGGCCATCAAGAGATCTAGTGACCACATTGAATCACCCACTCACTGAAGCCATCGACAAGGTTACCACTCAAGCAGGAAAATTTGTATGTTCACTTACCAATTTTGCAACGTGGCAGCTCCTTATTGATTAAGAAAAAATGCCCCTGGCTTCAAGAGGATCTGCAAGATTGACAACTTGCAGAAGATCCAACAGTGGTCACATGTTTGCATGGAATCTCTAAAGCCCTTCCAATCGTGTGATAGCCGTTGATTTTACTTTATTCCCAGACGTAAGAAAAAGGTGGGTCTACTACTAGGTGTACACACATGGCCACTGGTGATTGGTCTGAGGTATTTGATGATGTGGAAGATGTCAATAGCACTAGCGCTTAGTTAAAAAGAGTTACATGTCCACTTGCCAAGTAATGTAACATGGACATCCCTGATTGGTCAAAGTAGAGTGGGGCTAGTTACTTAAGGTAACATCAACAAATGGAAGATCTAACGGTTGTCGCTTGTTCACATAGAATCTTTTCAAGCCATGCGATCATGTGACAACCGTCAATTGGGTATCAAGGCCATGATGGCCTACTTTATGTCCAGTCATAAAGGAAAAATAATAGTGACCATCAGATGATTGATCTAATGGTACTAAAGAATCCAAGATATCAAGTGGGTCCTGGATGATGTGTTTAAGGATATCAAATTTTTCTTAAGACCTCCCGACTCACCTATTCAAAGATTCAGCAAGTCAAGATGACAAAACTCAAGATTTTTTTTTCTGAAGATTAAGCAATTATAGTCAAGTCTTCTTATTTATTTATATTCTTCTTATTTTGTCAACTAATCAGGAAGACACACATCAAAAAATCCAGCAAACATATATACAATTTTATTCAATTTTTTTATTTTGAAAAACACCTAACTCTATATGGTTTCGTGATTACCCGACTGAAGATAGTCTCCCAATCGATCAACAACTAAGATAACTTGAGTTTGACCTGAAGATTGAGCGACAAGGCAAATCTCAAAGTCACTGGAATATTTGCTAACGCATGGTTTGATTCTGAGACTAGGCGACCACCACCCAATCAAAATTTAATCAACGGTTGAAAATAACTAACACAAAATCTTTTCTTAAGTCACCCTCGTCTAGCGACCATGCGACTGAAGTCATCTCCATGTCGATAGATATTTCCTTTAACTATGGTTAAGACTAGAAACTACGCAAAGACCTTTATTCTCTAAGTCACCAGAAGATTTTCTTAATAAAGGTCAAGTAATGAAATTAAAGATGAACCGTTGATAAAATCTTCATCCAACATTTCCTGCTAAGTTGCCATACTTTTCATAACTTAACCTCTATAGTAGGAGACTTCAAGATAATTGTGTCATTGAATTGCGGACCGCTTGATACATAACGCCTGGAATCATTAGAATATGTGACCATTGAAATTGGAAGGTCACATGTAATACCCCTCGCAACTTATTACTATTGAGACTATGATTTAGTTGATACTATTTTACTTTAGTTGATTAGACTAGACATATGTTATATTTATATTGTGGTGTGTTATATGACGATTATGCTTTGGAGGTTAATTATCATGTTTGAACTGGAACAAAACATTATGTGATGGTTAAATTTAGTAATGATGGATTTTATATGATGTTTCATATGCATGTGTTAATTGATGTAATCAAGATGATTATCTTTATCTAGTACTCACCCCATACCTGCATGTGTATGGTATCATGTCTATATCATGTCTATTTTTCTTTTATGTTTGACGTGCCTGTATGGTAGAGGAGGAGGCATAGTTACCTACATTGAGTCAGGTCCACACGTCCCAGCCATCCCTACCATTGTCTATTATTATATTGATAAATGCACATGTATATGCAGTGGTTTTATGCAGGTTACAGGTATCGGGCATCGACTTCCCTGGCTTGACAGGATGAGTGTGCCCTCACTATGTCTCAATGGCGGAGAAGGGGAGTTAGCACTTAGGCCAATTCCCTAGCCCAACCTAATCATCCTATAGGAATGGATGGAATCTCACTTGACTTACCCGATTCGAATCCGTTCTGGCCGAATGAATTCAATACACTTTTCTTGGTGAGCATGATATTGATCCTAGGATTATTCCTTCCATGTGTCGTATTTGGTTGTTGGTGATTGATATGTTAATCATGTTAGCAGTTTATGTTATGATATGTATAAGTAAGTATATTTTTATTAGTATGATAAAATATAATTAGATATATATATGTTATTTATTTGTATATAGATACCATTTATTGTATAATTTGAAAACTATGGGAGTGACATATTCTAATTTAACTAATGGAAAAAAAAAAAAAGAAAAAAAAATGAAAAAAAAAAGAAAAAGAAATAAAAAGGTAATAAAATGAATTTCCATGTCACATTAGGAGTAGGAGGAAGTGCAATTAATAGGTATGGGAAGGAAGTGAGAGAAAAAAGGGTCATTTTTATTCTATTGCAGATGCAAATTTGGAGAAATGGGAGAGAACTTGAAAACACTTTGGATATGAAAGTTTGGAGAAGAAAATAGAGAAAGAAGAGAAGGCTTGGAGAAGGAGAAGAAAGCGAGAAGAGAAGGGATTGAGCTTGTGGGAGTAGATTCGGATAGCAGTTGAAGGGCTGGACTTCATCAACCTGTTCCTAAACCAGGTAGGTTTTGAATTCCCTTATCATGTTCCAATTTAGTTTAAAGTTTTCCAACAAATGAGAGAACAAAATTTACCTTCTCAAAATGTAGAGTGAGGAAATAAAACAATGAGGATTTTAGTTTGCAATTGTAAATTTTCATCATCACAAACATATAAACCCTCTCAAACTTAATCATTAGTGAATCCAATTTGGAATGCAAAAGAACTTGATACTTCATAACTCAATGAAATTTAATTGTGCTTTGATCCATATACTTTCCAAATTATTCATTTAATTGATCATATAATCATTCCGAATTGAAGAATCTAGTATATTATTTTGGAAATCAAATGTGAAAATAAACATCACTTGCATGAGTTATAAAAAAAAAAAAACAAAAAAAAACTAAGTCCTTAAGGAGAAACAAGCACAAATAAAACTAAGTCTTGAAACCAAATACATATTTCTAGCTCTCTGGAAAATGTATGAGGAAAAGAATTCTCATACATTCAAAAAAAACACAATCATTATTTAATAATATTTTCTACCAACTTGTATTTTAAAATGAACAAATACATATTCAAATTCAATGCAAACTCTTAACTCTAATTATGTGTGGGACCCACTCCAATTTGGAGGACAAACCATTATTTTGAAACATATATATATATATATATATATATATATATATATATATATATATATATATATATATATATATATATATATATATATATATATATATATATATATATATATATATATATATATATATATATATATATATATATATATATATATATATATATATATATATATATATATATATATATATATTTGAAATCAGTTTTATGAGGGCCAAGCCCTTTCTCCACGCCACTTGTCATTACTCACCTTCTTTCCACACCTAACTTGTACTTGGTCTACCCTTACACTCTTCCTCCACTTGGTATGGCTCATCTTTATTGGCTGGCATTCCTTACACATGGGCAGGTTGTACTTCCTTATGGGGTGGCATGACTTTTGAATCCCATGTCTTTTCCTTGCATTTATTTTAACTTCCTTCCCTCAACTTGCCCTTGGATGCCATTTCTTGGGCTGATCATTTATTTGATTTGATAGAAGTCTTGGGGAATGTGGATGGGGTCCCCAAGGCATAATATTTAAACCATATATTATACTTAAGTTTTCAAATTTATTGCAACCCCATGATGAGACTTTGGACGCCAGCTTTGGGCTAGTACCCACTTGCATATTTTAATTGTTTCTTAGTCCACTATGATGATGAGGTGGATAGTAGGATAGGAACCTAGAGGATTGTATTATCAAGTAGGCTATTATGTTAGGATTTGAGTAATAAGAGATAGTACATTATCATGATTGTTTAAATTTGTTATATTAATTTTAATTCAAGTATTGAAAAAGTGAATGTGATTTATAGTTAATACATTTTAGATTTTATGTAGATAGATATCTTAGTCATTGAATATGTATATTAACTAATATTTCATCATCTTACGTTTAAGTTAATAAATATATATTAAATGATTAATTACCATAAAATAATTATTGAATGAATTAGTTTATGGTCATGTGATGGTTGATGTGGATTATTTAATTGTTTCATGCTTATGATAAGTGCATCGTCATTCTCAATTAAACATCTTGATGTTAAGTTGCAAACAAAAGAAAAAGATGGTAACAGGTTAATCTGTTGATTAAGACTAACTTCCTAGGAGATTACTTTAGCTATTATGTTGCTATGATCATTTGTGGAAATTGAATCACATAACCAGATTTATTGAAATTCACCAAATATGATAATAGGGATAAATTAGTGTGAGAAAATTTACTTGTTATTTGATTCTTGTGACTTTGTTTTCTTTACGAGATGTTATCTCATTGTGTTATGATGTTCTCTGATTGCGTATTATACATGCATGAGAAATACACTGTTGATGTAGTTGATTTGCATATGGGATTAGAAGACCAAATAGGGGGTAAAATCCAGAGGTCGGGTATATGTTGTGGATATAAGTTATCTATTATGTTGTTGAATGTTTTATGGTGTAATATGGATTATGTTTTCTATTGCTTGATTGGGAAAGTGTAATGTGAGATCATGGTTGGGATGTCTATTTGATACTTATTATCACCTCCTGGTGGATGAATTTGAGTTAGTGGCCAAGGGTATCAATGTTTTGAAATGGTAATATGATTTATTTGTTTATTTGGTTATTGGAACTTAATATGTTAGAAGTGGCCACAAACCAGGATGGGTATTGTTGTGAAACTAGGGTAGGTTATCTAGATGTGATGTAGGGGGTGGCTTGCAATGGATCACCGAGGCCCACAAGTGGCTGACGGATCATCCATTGACAAGTTTCTTAATTCTAGTGATAACATTATAAAAATTAATCTAGTTAGGAGAACATTAAAAAGATAATTTGTGATACTTTGCCCATGCCTTGAGTGCCCTCGGTTTAGTGAGGAACTTTCTGGACTAAACTCAAGGGTGGATCATCGATATACTTGTCTTCATGAGAGATATCGATGCCACGTATGATCACTTGAGTGCCGTCGGTTCAGTGAGGAACCTTCAGGACTAAACTCAAGGGTGGATTTGCGTGATCACACCTTCCTACTCACACTATAGATATCCTACATAGGTCAGTGCCTCTGGTAACCCATATACCCTCTTGATCTAGAGATATCTTTCTAGGTGGTGATTGGGATTGGTCCTTAGTACATGCATGGGCTTGGTGTTATCTCCCTAGCATGGTGGGGTGGACCTCTGGGTTCCACATGGTCGGGAGGTAGTGTACTTCTCCATTGAGACTATTACAGATATCCTCCATCACCTATTTGTTACTTGGACCAGATTATCTCCTTGTTGCAGATTCATGTATCAGTTGTCAGAAGATATTATCTTGTACTTGTAGGAGATTTCATTTGGATATTATTGATCCCTACGTGGATCCATGTTGATTTGATAATTGTAATTTTATTAAGTATCACCACATACCCTACGACATGTGTAGTGGATGTAGGTGATCATCTGGTGTAATTTAATTTGATTTAGAGAGATGTACTTACTTTTATTATGTACTTAAAAGTTCTTTAGCATTTGATCATGTTAGCGTAGTGTTAGTTAGACAATGTATTACTGTGTTAGGGACCCTTGAGAATGAAAATGAAATGATGTGTTTATTCAAACTCATGAACATAAACCATTGTGATACTATGTTCAATGTGCATGTTAACTTTAGTAAACAAAAAAAAAAAAATTGCTGCATAACTTAGCATAACTTTAGTGTAATTCTCTTGGGTCACCTGGCGAGGTGTTAGATTTGGTATCAGAGCATGAGTTCTACACTAGGAACTCTGGGAATAATATGTGCACCCATTAGGTCTTATTAGGTAAACATGTTAAAACCAAACTTAGACATCAAAACAACTTATTTGTGGAAATCTTTAACTCTCATGAAAACTTAAACCGAAACAAAACTAGAACAACAAAACTTTCTTTAAACTATGTTCTTATGTGGTTACTTTATGGTTTCAAATGTGACATACTTAATATATATATATATATATGCTTAAATTTTTTTTCCTAACGCTATGGTTGCAGGAAACATGCCTCCTGTGACTACAGCCCGTGGGTTAGGTAGAGGTGTGAGAGGTAGAGGTAGAGTGGACACACCCTCTTTCTCAGTTGATCAGGATAGTGCACAGAGCCATAGTAGAATTTAGAGTGATAGCACCTAGGATGGCATAGAGGAATTAGACACCAGACAGATTTTACAGGCCATTCTTGAGAGGTTACCACCTTTGTAGAATAGAGGTAATTAGGGAGATCAGGTCAGAGAGAGGGAGAGGACTCCCCTTAGACAGGTTGTACCAGTAGAGTATGATGCCACTATGGAAAGTCAGATGAAGGACCTATTTAGAATGTCAAAGCTTCCATTTGATGGCATGGGTACTAGGTTTGAGGCTGATACATGGCTCATTGGTTTAGATAGGCACTTCTCCATGTACCCATTTGCTAGCAATGTAAAAGCTAGATATGCTATCATGCAACTAATAGATTTAGCATCATCATGGTGGAGGATAGAAGAGAGTAAATTGGGAGTCACCATAGATACAGTTACATGGGAGTTGTTCCTTAAGAGCTTTAGAGATCAGTTTTTATCAAATCAGTGGAAGCAGGACCGTGTAGATGAGTATCATTACCTGAGACAGAGGAATATGACCCTACAAGAGTATGAGCGGAAGTTTTTTGAGCTGAAACAGTATGCTGGTTATAGTAGTGAATCACCCCTCATGATTCAACATTTTATTAGGGGGCTTAATTCTCATATTGGAGGGTAAGTGAAGGTCTTAGAACCTAAGACCCTTAGAGAAGCAGTAACAAAAGCTATACTCATAGAGAAGAAATTTCAAGGAAAACATGGTGGGCAGACAAGTGGTGGTGGCACATTAGATTTCAGGGGTAAACAGTCACAAGGTAACACCAGTTTCAAGAAGCCATCACACTTCTCTAAAGGTAATCAAAATCAAAGTCACCAGAGTTCAAAACCCCCTGATCAGAGTGGTACAGCTTCCAATTCCAGAAATTTTTGTAATAGCCAGCGCTTCAAGTGCAACCAGCCTTCTCAGCCCACACAGTCAGTGCAGAGCTCACATCTGGGTAGTAGTAGAGGCAGTTTCCATCAGTCCAGTGCACCCATAGTAGGAAGGGGTTATGGTAGAGGCACAGGTTGTTTCTCTTGTGGGCAGTTTGGGCACATTGCAGTCAATTGCCCGCAGCATGGTTCACAGTATTCAGGGCAGAGACCCGCACCATCTGAGCCTACGATTGGGGATTCAGGTAGATCTCATAGAGTGTTTGCAGTAGTAGACCACCATCAGGTAGAGCACTAGGGCATAGTTATTGAGTCATCAGCTGCTATCCGAGGTATTGATGTTTCTATATTATTTGATTCTGGATCTACGGATTCTTTTATATCTCCATTTGTAGTAGAGAGATGTAGACTAGTGGTAGTAAATCAAGTCATAGGTTGGCAAGTGGAACTAGCTTCAGGGGCAAAGGTGAATACAAACACCTTAGTCTGACATTGTTGGGTAGATTTGGGTAGCATTAGCACTTCAGTTGATCTTCACATAATTCCATTGGGGTCATATGATGTTGTTTTAGGCATGGATTGGTTGGAATCCCATGGAGCTACTATTGATTGTAGATAGAAGATCATTAAATGTAGGGATGATTGGGGTAAAAACTTTGAGATTAGAGGCATTCAGCATCCTATTTCTCTTCGTATGATTTCTGCCATGCAGATGAAGCAAAGCATGAGAAAGGGATGCCAAGTGTTTGCAGTGTCTTTGAGTGAGTTTGAGGATGAGGATGGTGAGAAGAAGTCCCTTGATCACCCTGTGCTACAGGAATTCATTGATGTCTTTCCAGATGAGATCCCAGGTATGCCACCAAAGTGGGATATCAATTTTTGTATTGATCTTATTCCAGGAGAAGAGCCTATATCTAGAGCTCCATACAGGATGACTACATAGGAGTTGAGTGAGTTGAAGCTACAATTGGAAGAATTGTTGGCTAAGGGATGTATCAGGCCTAGTGTTTTGCCTTGGGGAGCACCAGTTCTCTTTGTCAAAAAGAAGGACGGTTCATTACAACTGTGCATTGATTATAGACAGTTGAACAAAGTAATAGTCAAGAATAGGTATCCTTTGCCACGGATTGATGATCTCTTTGATTAGGTGAAAGGTGCAAGGGTGTTCTCTAAAATAGATCTCAAATCAGGTTATCATCAGTTGTGCATTAGAGAGGAGGACATCCACAAGATAGTGTTCTGAACATGCTATGGTCACTATGAGTTCACAGTGGTACCATTTGGCTTGACGAATGCTCCATCTGTATTCATGAGTTTGATGAATGGGGTATTGCGTAAGTATCTTGATCACTTCGTTGTTGTCTTCTTGGATGATATTTTGGTTTATTCTAAATCCATGGAGGAACACAAAGAGCATCTTCAGTTGGTATTGCAGTGCCTTAGAGAGAATTATTTGTATGCTAATCTAGCCAAGTGTGAATTCTTCAAGACAAAGTGTAACACCCTATCTTTCCTAAAAGATACAAGATGATACTAAAAGAAATACAACCATAAAAAAACCATAACAACAATTTTTTTTTTTATATTTAAAATAGCAAAGTTACAACATACAGTTTTTTTAACAACAGCTTCTTAGAGCTCAAGAGTTTACAATTAGATTACATCAGAGTAATAATACTCTTCTTTTAAAGAATAAATCTCTAACAATATCTTATTTTCAATCTATTACAATCTTCGAATTAATCTGATAAGTAATAATCTGTTTCCCATAATTCTTTACAACTGCCAACCATTGTCCCATTTTCATTGACTTAATCATCTATAACCTGAAAGTCAAAATGAACACAAATGCAAACAGCAAACAAGGCTCAGTCACATGATAACGTAAACAAATCATCTCCAACATCTGCAACCATAAAAGTCAGTACAATATAGCTTACATGCAGAATTAAATACACATATAATTCTGAAAACTAAATAACATAGTTTTTATTTTACTTCAAGTCATAAAGCACTTAATTTCTTTCATACAGAAGCAAACTCACAAAGAAAATGACAAGGAATGATCCAGTAGTCCATGGGTTTCCACATAAGGATCTAAACTAGGTATCCGTAAGGATAACGTAGCAAACCATAATGTCTGATGAAACCATTATGTTTTATCTTTGTTAAATGAAATCCCATAACCCTTGAATTTTATAATTATCACTTAATTAAACAACTGACAGAAATTCTTTCCCATAAGATATAGACTAGTGTCAGACACAACTGACAGAAATTCTATCATCACAAGGTACTAGACTAGTGTCAATCCCCACTCTACGGATCATTCTTGCATTATCTCAACAAACACTTGATCTATCAATCAAAGACAGCAATGAAATGAATTGCAAATCACAATTTCACTAACATCCTGTTTCTAATGCATCAATTTTACCAAATTGAACAGCAACAGAAAAACCATTTCAACACGAAAATTACCATATTCCTTGACACACTTTCATATACAAAATGTTTTCACGAAAGATGAGAAAATCACAACTTCTTTTAATCACAAATCCAAAATCCAATAATAACTTATTATCAAATCTGAAACTGATCATATCTAAATTCTTATTTCCATTTAACAGAAAAGAAATCAGCATATTAATTCAGCAACAGAACCAACACAATAACCATCTCTTTTACATCCATATTAGTTTACCATAATCGAGTTATTAACAACAAAACCATATACACTGATCTATTAATTATAAGTTTATAACTTTATATACATACTGGCATATGTACAAGTATACACCACATCTCGTGTATACGTATACATATTCCAGTAGGTATATGTATCAGTGAAAACAACTTTATATAAACTCATAATTAATAATTCAGTTGACAGTCACAACTTTTATTATATACGTGTTGGCATATGTATATGTATACCTACAGCTTCTGTATACATCCGCATATCCCAGCAGGTATATATATATTTATGTACATCGAATTGCATAAACCAGAAATTAATAAATTCAAGTTCTGAAATATGCACTTTGTAAACCATTCATATTGCCTTAGTTCGATAACAGAATTAAGTCAACTTCTCTACACATCTGTTTTTGCCGTAAAACAATAACATTGACCACATAACCAAAACCGAATTCTAACTTAAACGAAATTACCAAATGCTATTTTTTATTGACTATGCACGATAAGAATAATCTTTCCTATGATTCTTTACCATTTCCTATATTTCCTTAACATCTCCTATTAACATAGCAATCGAAAACATATTGCTGTTACTAAAGATGATCATATAGTACGTGATCAAATATAACCTCCCTTGACAACTGCATTCCTCTATTCATTGATGCGTACAGAGCAACAATCTTTCACAAAAAGGATCGACACCAGATAACCATAGAAGTTCCCCCTATGAACTACTTTCCATACTTATGCTGCAAGTGTAACACATAATATGTTTGATAACCGATATCATTATGAAAACTGCCGAATGCAAAACCCCCACATTACAACACTAAATACCATCGATACCAGTCTCGGTAATGACTTATGGAAACACAAAAGAAAACATTAAAAACTGTCTAAAACCTGAAAGACACTATAACCCTTAGCCTTCATTAGCGTATACACCTCTAACTACAAACCCACATACCACAGATAACACAAACACATAACGATTAGAACATAGCTTTGTTTAATTCGACTGACAACTAACAAACATTTTAATCTACCATTTCTTTAATTTACATTGCAAAAATGAGAAACGAAACAGAGAGAGAGAGAGTAAGGTAAGAGATGCCCCTGCCTGATATTCGTATGGAGAAAATATCCAGAACCGGTATGCTAATGCTAGCTCCTGCCTGGTGAGCTCCACAACAAAAAAACCAAATGCCGTGCAAGAAAACCCAAAATGCCGAGTTAACAGTAACAATGCCAAACTCCCCAAATGACCATGAACAGAAGGGTTTATCACAGCCGTAAAAACACTTTTCAATTCATGCCACTTATTCAGAAGAAGACAACGGTAATCCATTTCCAATAGTAACAGTTCACCCAAAAAGCCGCAGCAAAACATGGTAAACACAATGGAGTCGAACAAATTGCAACCCCCTTCACTCAGAAGAAAATGGCGAACAAAACATCACAATAACTTCCTCGACCTGTTCATTCAATGCAAGCTTATCTCTTGCAGTGAACGCAACCCACTTCCTTCCAAATGTCCAAAATAGTACCATCGCATAACCCGAAATCACAGCTGCATTAAAAACCCACTTAAACCTCACTACCCATTCAACATCATTACCGCATGATTAATGCCACATGATATGTGTTAAGTGCGGTATAACCTTGTCAAGGTTTATGCCAACTACAAAAGATACAAGTTTCCTTCTAAGTTAATATTAATATTAATATTAATATTATCATTAATATTAATATTAATATTAATCACTAACAATACTATTTTATTAGTAATAATAACAATATTATCCACCATACTATATATATATATATATATATATATATATATATATATATATATATATATATATACATATACATATATACATATATATATATATATATATATATATATATATATATATATATATATATATATATATATATATATTATATATATATATATATATATATATATATATATATATATATATATATATATATATACATATACATATATATATATATATACATATACATATATATATATATACATATATATATACATATATATATATATGTATATATGTATATGTATATATATATATATATATATATATATATATATATATATATATATATATATATATATATATATATATATATATATATATATATTATCTCAAACAAGAAAGATGACATCATATTAATATTAATATTAACATTAATATTAATATTAGTATTAATCATCAATAACATATTTTTGTAAACGAGAGTACCACATTCTCACAAGACGTTCTCTGACAGCTGCAAGTATAGATATACATGTACACAACTGCAATTATCTAAAATCAGAAAATGATGTAAGCTCTAAATACTGTCCTACACATCAAAATACAGTTAACAATGCTAAGGTACACATTACTAATTATAACAAACACATAACCATGAATTTCCATATCAATGAATCCACAATCAGATGATTACTATCTGTACAGATTGTCCCTTATAACAAAATCATATCAATGTTCAAAGTTTAGTTTAATCAAATTCTGTCCTCAAAATAGGACTCATTATGAACAGAAGTAAACATACTTTCCATAGATGTCTGGCAGAATATCAATGATATCACTTTTAATCTAATAACAGAGTTCAAAGAACATAAACAAAGTTCAAACTCAAAGAAATCTAAACATAAAAAAATGTAAAGAAGTCTGGAACAGTCAGGGGCATGACACCCTCCCCCACCAGCCTAGGTTTACTCCTGGAAGCCTGAAAACAAATGAGGATGAGCAGCTCTCATAACCCATGTATCCTCCCAAGTTGCTAAAGTTTCATCTTCAAGATCCCACAATACCTTTACCTGCTCTATTCTGCGTCCTCTGAGGTTTAGCTCCCTTTGCTAGATTATCTGCACTGGTTCCAGCATCAACTGACCATCTACCACCTGTAAATTGTTCCAATTCAAAACGTGAGCAATGTCAGGAATATATTTTCTCAGCACAGAAATGTGAAAAACATCATCAATCCGTGAAAGACTGGGAGGCAAAGCAAGTCTGTAAGCAACTGGACCCACGCGTTCAAGAATCTCAAACGGTCCCACAAACCTAGGAGACAATTTGGAACCTTTACCGAATCTAATAGGACTTTTTCGAGGTCTGACATGAAGAAAAACCTTATCTTCAACCTCAAATTGACGTTCAATCCTATGCTGATCAGCGTACTTCTTCTGTCTGTCCTGAGCAGTAGTGAGATGCTCTCTGATGCGTTTGACTTGCTGTTCCATATCCTGAAGCATCTCAGGTCCTAGAAGAATTCTGTCTTCCAGATTGTCCCAGCTCAAAGGTGTTCTACAAGGCCTACCGTACAAAGCCTGAAAAGGTGCCATACCTATAGAGTTGTGATATCCGTTGTTATAGGCAAATTCAACCAGGTGGAAAAATTCCTCCCATTTACTCTACCTATCCATCACATACATCCTAAGCATGTCTTCCAAAATCTGATTGACACACTCAGTTTGTCCATCTGTTTCAGCATGATATGCTGAACTGAGATTCAGCTGAGTACCTAACTCTCGCTGAAGAGACCTCCACAAAGAAGTAAAAACTGGATCTCTGTCGAAAATGATTTTCTTAGGTATCCCATGCAACTTGACAATCTGTTCCATGTAAATCCGTGCTACAGATGCTGCATTATAGGTGGATCTGACAGGTATAAAATGGGCAACCTTGGTTAAACGATCTACAATAACCATAATAGCATCATGACGCCAAGCAGAGATTGGTAAACCTACTACAAAATCAATGGATATGGTATCCCATTTCCATTCAGGTATACTATGAGACTATAGTAAACCAGCTGGGTGTTGGTGTCCAGCCTTCACCCTTTGACATTCCAAACACCTGGCTACAAAATCAGCAATATCCCTCTTCATACCTGGCCAATAGTAATGCTGCTTAAGATCAACATGCATTTTCTTCACACCAGGATAAGCAGAATAAGGTGCCTTATGAGCTTCATTCATAACTAGGTTTCAGAGTTCTCCGACTTCAGGCACATAGATGCTACCACGATATTTCAGCAACCCATCAAGATTAATAGAATAACCTTCAAACCTGCCTTCCAAAACACTACCACTGACCAAAATTGCTTTAACATCCAAAAACAGGGATCTGTCCCCAAATTCTGGAGTATTCTATCTTTCAAGTCAACTGAAAGAGTCAAAGAAGCAAGTTCATGACGTCTTCTGCTAAGAGCATCGCTACTTTTGTTCTCTTTACCTTGGACATACTTCATTTCAAAGTCATACTCACACAAAAACTCCATCCATCTGCAGTGCCATGCATTAAGATTGGGTTGTGTGAATAGATACTGTAAACTTCTATGATCGGTATGCAACTCAAAATGTTGTCCAAGAAGAAAATGCCGCCATTTAGTCAAAGCATGCATAACTGCAGCAAGTTCCAAGTCATGAGTCGGATAATTAACCTCATGATCCTTCAATTTCCTGGATTCATAGGCTATGACTCTACCATCCTACATCAGCACCGCTCCTAATCCCTCCAAAGAAGCATCAGTACAAACCATAAACTCCTTAGCAGGATCAGGCACTGCTAATATCAGTGCACTGGTCAATCGCTCCTTGAGATGCTGAAATGCCATTTCACATTGATTCTGACCAAACAAATTTCTTACCCTTCCTCTGAAGAGATGTAATGGGGTGTGCTATCTTCAAGAAATTAGCCACAAATCTTCTATAATAGCTAGCCAATCCCATGAAACTTCCACCTCTGAAACATTGGAAGGAGTTGGCCATTCTATGATAGCCCTAATCTTAGCAGAATCCACAGCAATTCCTTCACCACCAATAATGTGGCCCAGATAACTAATCTTGTTCTTGAAAAATTCACATTTTTTTGGATTAGCATATAGCTTGTTCTTCCGGAGACATTCTAAAACTTGCCTCAGATGCTATTCATGCTCTGCCGTAGAGTCAGAATAAACCAATATGTCACCAAGGAATACTACCACAAACTTATCCAAGAAAGCTCTGAAAACCCCCTGCATAAG
>BSBK01012070.1:0-46423 GCA_027943335.1 Chamaecyparis obtusa
TATATATATATATATATATATATATATATATATATATATATATCTATCTATCTATCTATCTATCTATCTATCTATCTATCTATACATACATACATATATATATATATATATATATATATATATATATATATATATCTATCTATCTATCTATCTATATATATATATCTATCTATCTATATATATATATATATATATATAGATATATATATATAGATATACTATATATATATATATATATATATATATATATATATATATATATATATATATATATATATATATATATTATATATATATATATATATATATATATATATATATATATATATATATTTGACTTAATTGGTATTATTTTTAGTATAAAAATGATCATGATATAATACTAATCACTTCCTATTAATGTTAATGTTAATCAATAGCCTTTCATATTCAAATGCTATAGAGTTGATAAAATAAATTGCCTATAAAAATAATGTTATATATATATTAAAGAAGATAAGAGATACATCACAATTTTTGGAGGTTCCCAATTGGTCTTGAAACATAATTGAGAGGATAATAAATAATTTGAAAGAAATGAAAGTTTACAAATCACACTTTATACACAATAAAAGAGCTACAAAATTTTTTCCAATAACCAACATCAAAAATTAAAAATAAGATGTCTGAATAATACATACCATCCTTTGTACAAGTGAAATAGATATCTGTTAGAGGTCAAGAATTTGTCACACACTAGATAAGAGATATGTTTCTTCATAACAATCCTCTGCTTTGGAAATTCAATTATTTTGAAACAATATAAAGTAGTACCAAAACATTTTTTCTTCGATTGAATTATTTTAAAAAATTGATATTTAAGATTCAGAAAAAAAATGTCTCACGTCATAAATAATTGATATTTCAGATTGAGGGAAAAAATGTTTAAAAACTATAATCAATTATGAAAACATCAAATTTGGTTTTTCCATGGGAAGATAATATGTCACTTTCCACATAATGGTATTCTGTTATATTCAGCAATAAACGTACTCCTATTTTTTCCTCTAAAATATGAAAACCTCAATTCTTGATTTCTACATATAAAAACAAAATGATTTCATAATGTTTTTGAGGTAATACTGTATATACATAATAAAAGAGCTACAAAATTTTATTCCAATAACCAACATCAAAAATTAAAAATAAATACCATCCCTCATACAAGTGAATTAGATATCTGTTAGAGCTCATGAATTTATTACACATCAGATAAGATAAAAGATACATTTCTTCATAATAATCCTCTACTTTGGAAATTCAACTATTCTGAAACCATATAAAGTAGTGCCAAAACATTTTTTTTGGATTGAATTATTTAAAAAAATTAATATTTCCGATCCATAAAAAATATGTTTCAAAACTATAATGAATCATGCAAACATCAATTAATATTTCAAAACCAGGAAAAGAAAGTTTCAAAACTTTAATCAATTATGGGGGGAAAACATCAACTTTGTTGTTTTGTTTCCATGGGAAGATGATATGTCACCAAACCACACAATAGTATTCTGATATATTTAGCAATAAATGTAATCCTATTTTTTCCTCTAAAATATGAAAACCTCAATTCTTGATTTCTAGATATAGAAATTGTTATACACCAAGTTTGCACCCTTGTTTCAAGCTCTTGTAGTCTTCATAACCTAGTATAACATGGGAATCATCTCCAGGTTGTGGGACCTATGCTAACTAAGATGAGACCTCCAAGTTCTAGGGTGGTTTCCTCTTGGAAAATCACCTTAATTTACTTCTTGACATGAAAAATAAATCTTTCGAGGGAAAGGGATAGGAGGAATGCTTAAAAGGGAAACGACTAAAAGAAAACTACCTGCTAGGTGATACACCGAAATTAGGGTTTGGATCTTAGTATAGAGGAATGGAATCACTGAAAGGCTTAGGACTAGGAGAGCACAACTTACTGAATGGGATTGCATAAGTGTTTCATAGGAGGGTTTGAACACAAGACACAACTTATGACCTACAAGCAAACATTCACTTTTGCAACTCGGTGTCAGATTGAGACAAGACTGTTAGGGGGCTAAAGTATGCCCACAAAACATCTAAATCGGATCAAACACAATAACACACACAATTGCAAAAAGCAAGAGGGATCAAGAACCCTAATTTGTCATTGAAAAGATCATATACTTTAATCCAATAAGAGCTAATTCAAACAAGAAAAGCATAGGGACATGAAGGATTGTCACAAAATACCTCTGCAATGTGTTTATTATCAATGGGAACTTTACAACTGTATAAGCCAGAGGGTAGAGATGATACCATAGATGACCCTTAAGAAAATATGAATTTTTTTACAATTATCCAACTTTGAGCTCAAAAGCTCCAAAAATACAATATATACATCCTCCTACTTGGCACACAGGCCGGAATCAAAACCTAACTAGGGTTACATAAGTTTTTTCAATACAATAATCAAACCCTAGCCCATCAAATCTGATCATAAAAGTATCTCTGTAGCATCATAGCTGATCAGATATTCTTTGAGTGCCCATCCCTGTACCTCATTGCTTGCTAATAAGCAACTTGGACTCATCTACCTTTCTGCATAAAGTCCCGCCATGAATGCATTGATTTGGTACTCTCAGAAAATAAGAAATGAACAAAGACGGCCACCCAGACCCCTATCATCATCTTCTCCAACTCCAATCATCCTTGAAACATAAATTTTTAGCTACCTAGTTTGTCACAACAGACCATTGGGTCAAAACCTAGCAAAAACCTTGCAGAGAAATATTTAAAATTTAAAAATTAACTACTAACTGGGTGGTGCCACACTTTTCTTCTATCGACGACCATCGTTCAAATCTCAATCTTCTTTTAAAATGCGACCGTTAGATCATCATATTTAATCAGGAACCATTTGCCTATAGGATTAGACCCCAAGTTCACCTCGGGTTTCCTTTCCCTTCAGTTGTAGAGTCATTTAAACTTTTAGTTGACCCCAGTTAAGTCTAGTGAACATGAGAAATTCTTTAGTCACTGATTCATTTAATATTTTCTAACCTTGGGCCCATTTATGCCACTTGGCATTCTTTTATTCATTCTAGCCACTCCATCAACAATCACCTCGGCACTCCCCTGACATCGGACCCACTTAAGACAAGACTCTAATCTAATGGTGGGCGGATGATCTCAAGACCGCTGAATATTCCTTTAGATCATAAGCCCGCTGTAGATCTACATTAAAACGTGACCCTATTGACATTGCGGTCCACCTGGAAGTCCTCATCAACATGTGGCAACCAATCACACTCAAGCACATCAGTGAACGAGGACCCACTGATGAACCCCTAACAAAAAGCAAGATCGACGATTGTCTGAAAATCTCATACCTTTGACACAACCCTTGCGAAGATACGATAGTCATCGATCTTTGCTGACTGTCAGAACCTCTGACCACTGAAAGAACTTGGCCCCACTAACAAGAACTGACTCATTCACATGTGGACCAATCAGGAAAAGCCAACTACATACACCTGGTAGTGGACCCACTAAACCTTCAAGTGCTGTATAGAAGGGAAGATCGACGGTTGTTGCAAGATCTCATGCCTCTGATAGACCCCTATGAGATCTTATGACCACCATAGATCTTAGCCTCTTTAACATAGCTATAGACCTTTCGACATGGTCCTACTGACAAGTCCTAGCTGTTACCTGGGAGCCAATAGAGAATAAGTACATCACCAGAAAAGGACCCACCTCGAGAGCCTAGAGATAAAGTAGGATCAACAGTTGTCGCAAGATCTCAAGTGTTAGAAAAAGTCCTTGTGGGCATGTGATAATTTTTAGATCAAGATCGACTGACAACCACCAGGCCTGCCCTTGCATTCTTTACAAATCATCATCTCTCGACCAATTAGGAGCTGCCAAATTGGATGAGGTGGCACTAGTCCCATTGACACACTACAGTGCTTCATTGAAAGGAAGTCAACTCTCAGTGCATGATTTGATGCTCTGACACAAACCCTTCAGATCATTAGATAGTCATTGATTCTTGTAACCGAAACCCTACATAAAAGACCGTCAGACCAAGACACCAACCGAAACAGTAACTGCTCGCCAAATCACAAAGTGTTAAGAGGTTAATCACCAGGAATCAAAGATTTGGTGATTGAAGGATTTAAAATGCACACATGCAAAATTGGGACCTTAAGTGGGCAAATAAAGTAACATGAAAATATAATAGGCCAAAGGGTTTTCTACATAATGGATAGTTTTATGAATATTTTTTAAGGACTTTTCACCTAGCCAGGGACCTAGAAATAGTTGCAGAGACCAGGGGGAAATAGATAAAGCAATGAAATTTTGCAAGGTGCTTGGAAGGATAAAAATGCAGACCTTGAAATGGGAATTGGCCAAATTTGCATGCATATGAAAAATTAGGGTAACAATCTGGTGATTTGTGCTAGATGTCAGACTGCTAGACATAGAAAACTAGTGACCTTGACATCAATTCCTTGGGCAATGGAGTCATCAAAACTCAAAATTCTCTCAAAGAGGTAGAACTGGAACTGTGCTCAGAGCACTTCTTGGAAAATAGGGGACTAACCTAGAAAAATAGGGAAAGAGAATAAGGGAAACATAATTACAAGAATTTACAGAGAGGGATTAGCCTCAAAGCGGGACTTCAAGTGGAAACCAATGACTAAAATTGGTAGGGAAATCCTTCTAGAGTTGCCAGTTGAAAGACATTAGGGCCCCTGCATTCTGTGATTACAAATGTTCCACCCCAAAAGGAGTCAAATTTTGTGTGCCTACCAGGTCTTGACCTGAACTCATCCCACTTGAGGACTACATCCCCAACCTTGAAATTTTTGACCCTGGCTCTATTATCAAAGTTCTTCTTTGTCTGGATCTGATGGAATTCCATATCTTTCATAGATTTGTCTCTGATCTCTTCCAATTCCATCACCTGAGCATACCTGATCTACAAAGGATCTCCTTCTTCAAATAAGGCATATTGAGTAGCCAAGTCCAGAGCTGGCAATTCAACTAAGATAGACAACTTGGCCTCTCTACCATACACTAACACATAAGGAGAATTCCCAATGATCTTCTTTGGAGTAATTCTATCTAGCCATAAGGAAGACCTGAGCTTGGTATGCCAATCCCTCTGATTATCTTGCAGAGTCTTCTTGATTATGCTAATCAAGTTCTTATTTGTTGATTCAGCCAAGCCATTGCCCTGAGGGTAATAGTTTGAACTTGTATTCAGATAGATGCCATTCTTGACTGCCCACTCTGAGACCTTGGGGCCTATGAATGCTAATGCATTATCTGATATTATGGAATCTGGAATGCCAAACCTATGGACTATATCATCATAAAAACTTAGGACAACACTCTCATTGGCTTCTTTTAATGCAATTGCCTCTGTCCATCTAGTGAAATAATCTGTTGTAGTGATTATCCATTTATGTCCAGCACTAGATGGAGGATTGATCATGCTAATGAAGTATATACCCCACTTCATGAAGGGTTGTTCTATTCTAATTGGTTATAGGGGCAAGGCTACAAGCCTCTCTTTTCTAGAAAACATGGCACACTTGATGCATTTTCTCACATACTCATGACTATCCTTAAAGATAGATGGCCAATAGTATCCAGCCTTCATGATTTTAAAAGTAGTAGTCCTAGGAGAAAAGTGACATCCAGAAGGTCCATCATGAAACTCAAATAGGACATCAACTATTTTTTCTAAATCTATGCATCTTAAAAGGACACCATTGTGATCCTTCCTAAAAAGAACTTCATCTATCAGCACAAAAGGAATGGATTGTAATCTATAATACCTTCTTTTTGCTAAATCCAAACCTGTAGGACATTGTCCTGTCTTCAAATAATTGATCATATTAGGCAACCAACTTGCTGACTTGGCTTGTTCTTATGTATCATGCACCAAAAAAGATGCATCTATTTGCTCTAATTTATTTGAACTCTCATCCGATGCCAGATGTTCACAAAGGGGCTCTTCCTCTAACCAGCTTGGTGGTCTAAATATCTATGTCATATTCCATCACCTTGGTGATCCAACCAACTCTTTTCTCATTTAGGTCTTTGGAAAGAAAAAACTCTTTGACACTTGGATGAGTAACCTTTAAATGTACCTTGCTATGGGTCAATAGATATCTAAACTTTTTAAGGCTCTTTACCATAGCAAGTACATGTTTTTCTACAAAAGAGTATCTCTATTCATATTCTTCTAAACCTTTGCTAAAGAAAGCAATAGGCTACTCCAATCCATCTAAATTTTCTTGAGTCAGCATTGCAGATATGACATCATGGCCTCCATAAGCATAAAGGATAAAATCCTTACTAAATTTTAGGTTTAGGAGAGCAGGGACTTTTGTTAAGGCCTCTTTGATAGATTGGAAATTAATTCTCCCTTCTTTGGTCCAACTAAAAGCTAAACTCTTCTTTAACATGGCTGTCAAAGGCTTTAGTAAATCTACAATGTTAGGCAAGAACCTTCTGTTGCCCAAAATTTCCTATTCTCTATTTTAGTCTGCCCTGCTACAACTTGTTTTCACTTTCAAAGTTGATCCATGAGGTTTTATGATGTGCGATCTTGACCTTGTGTTATTCATTGTGTTTTCAAGCCCCCATCCAAATCGCACACCCTAATTCACAAAACTCATGATGATTTTCAAGTTTGAATGGTTGCAGGAATTCCTTAGGTCGCAAGGTTCCAAAAAGTATTCAGTGTCGAAAACTCTATGTGTTTTCAACCTCTATGTCAAAAAATCTCTATGTTTTCAACCTCCGTGTCAAAAACCCTTTGTGTTTTTAACCTTCAAGCATGCAAATCTGACCAGGTGGGTCCCAGTTGATGTTTTCAAAGAGCTACATGCGCTTGTCGCATGATCGTATATCCCTTTCTTAGGCTATGCAAACATGCGACTAGCCATTATCCGCCCTGCTGCGATGAGTTGGTGGTGGGCTCGAAGCTTGCGAGTGGTGGTAGATGAAGATCCGATGGTGGTCACATGATCTCATGGAATCTTTTGATCTCATGAGATCATGCGACAACCATCAAATTGGGATTCTTCCATGGTTCATCGGGTGGTGACATGTCGATCTTGTGGGTCGGCGATGTAACATGGGCCCAAGTAGATGCAAGATTTGATAATAGATGCTTTCTGCTCAATTCTTGTTGATGATCCTCATGTTCCTGAAAAGGATAATGGCTTGCATGTTCTTAAGGAGGAGTTGGTGTCCTAGGGGATTAACTATGTCCCAACCTATAGAAGAAGAAAACATATGGCAGGTTATCATGGAGGGACAAGTTCTTGATCTTCCTACTAAAGACATTCATAAGATGCATGCTAAGCAACAAGAAGGGCCTGGTTTTATGCTCTCTAGGGGATGTCCTATCAGATATCTAGCCCAAATGGGGTCGAGCAAGACATGTATACTCAAAGAATCAATGGAGGGTGATGACAAAGGTCCATTCCCTGAAGACCAGGGACTTATCCAGCTATATCAGACTCCTATGGATGGTAGCATCTATGATCTAATTAAGGTTAGTAATCTAGTATACCAAGTTCTAGAGGAGATTTGCCATATATTTTAGTATATTTTTGTTTCCCACTTTCTCCTTGTTAGCATCAAGTGCGCAAAGTGTAATACCCTAAGGAGAAATGGTAGTTATTTCAATAGTCTAGTGAATAGTTTTGTTTAACTAGGTCTCTGTACTGGTTAGTTTAGGATAGGTTAGGTTTTTTGCTTTCTTCCAGCTTTCTAGTTTAGTGTTTCCCTATTTCCAAGAAGTGCTCGATCACAGTCTGGTTCTATTTTTTTGTCTCCCTGTCAAATTTTTATGTTCCTGAGATGACCCCATGCCCAATGGATTGCTTCAAAGGCTACTGGTCAATGTCTAGCAGGTTGACATCCCGTAGAAATTGCCAAAATGTTGCCCAAAATTTCCTATTCTGCAAATTTGGCCAAGTTCAGAGTCTCTATTTTATTCTGCCCTGCTACAACTTGTTTTCACTTGTGAAGTTGATCCACGAGGTTTTATGATGTGTGATCTTGACCTTATGTTCTTCATTATGTTGTCAAGCCCCAGTCCAGATCTCACACCCTAATTCACAAAACTTAGGAAGATTTTCAAGTTTGAATGGTTGCAGGAATTTCTCAGGTCACAAGGTTCCAAAAAGTATTCAGTGTCAAAAACTCTTTGTGTTTTCAACCTCCATGTCAAAAAATCTCTATTTTTTCAAACTTCAAGCATGCAACTCTGACTAGGTGGGTCCTAGTTGATGTTTTTGAAGAGCTGGATGCACTTTTCACATGATTGCATAGCCCTTTCTTAGGCTATGCGAACATGCGACCAGGCGCTATCCATACTGCTTTGACTAGTTGGTGGTGGGCCCAAAGCTTGTGAGTGGCGGTATATGAAGATCCAATAGTGGTTGCATGATCTCATGGAATCTTTTGATCCCATGAGATTATGCGACAACCGTCAAATTTGGATTCTTTGGTGGGTCATTGGGTGGTGACATGTTGATCTTGTGGGTCAGCGGTGTAACATGGGCTCCCATAGATGGAAGATCTATAGTGGTCGCATGTTTGCATGGGATCTTTTGATCCCATGTGATCATGCGATCACCATTAGATTCTTAGGTGTTTCCTGTGGTGCGGTCATGGGATTGACTGAGATGGCAGATTTTATGGGCCAGGTGTCCTGCGTGGCAAGGATGGGATTTTCAAAAGCTTGTCACATGATCGCATGAAGGCTTTTGAGCTCATGCAATCATGCGACCAGTGTTATTTGAAGTGGGTGTGGCTAGTTTTGGTAGGCTTTCTTCTGCAGAGTATGTTTACAAAGTGCGGTAGCTGAAAATTGATGATTTCAGGGGCAGTTGTAGTTAAGGAATTTGTAGAGATATTTTGGATGACCATTTTTTGGTACTTTCGAGAATCTAAGATCAGATTTGGAGCCTTTATGGCTTAGTGGGCTTGCAGGAAGTAGTTGGATCGAGGCTTTTTGTGTGCAAGTAGGATCAGTACAGGAAGTGACACGCAATGAAGGATATGTCTGATCTATTGAGATATTTACAAATTGCATTTGTGATCAGTCTTGTTTGACCTGGGGTTTATATTCTATTGTAAAAAGTGTAACCTTGGTTAATTTTGGACTCCTTCCTGCGTGTAGTTTAGTGATATATATATTCTTTTTGGAGCTTTTGAAGCTCAGAATTCACATTTTGTAAAAGAGTTTTTCTCTTTCTTATGAAGCTATCTATGGCATTTCTTCCTGCCCTTTGGTTTCTCACATTCTATAAATTCCCATTGATAATACAAATATTGTAGAGGCAGTTTGTGACAATCCTTCATGTCCCTGTGCTTCCTTGTTTGCATTATCTCTTATTAGATTAAGGTTTATGAATGCTTTTAGTGATATTTAGGGTTCTTGATCCCTCTTACTTTTAGGATATATGTGTACTACTATGTTTGATTTGATTTGAGTGAGTTTGTGGGTATTCTTCAGCCCACTGTCATTCTATCTCATTCTTGTGCCCTTTTGCTGAAGAGAATGTCTACTTGTAGGTCATAGGTTGTGTCTAATGTTCAGGCCCTCTTATGAAATACTTATACAAGCCTATTCAGTAAGTTGTGATCTACTAGACCTAGGTCTTTCTTTAATTTCATCCCTCTATACTGAGATCCAAACCCTATTTCAGTGCATCACCTAGTAGGTAGTTTGCTTTCCTGTCATTTCCCTTTCATGCACTCCTTCTAACCCTTTCCCTCAAAAGATTTAATTTCTTGTTAAGAGTAGACTAAGCTGATAATCCAAGAGGAACCATCCTAGAACCTAGAGGTCTCATCTCGGTTAGCAGAGGTCCCACAACCTTGAGATGATTCCCATGTTATACTGAGTTATCAAGACCAAGAGAGCTTGAAACAAATGTGCAAAACTCAGTGTATAACAATTCTGGCACGCCCAGTGGGACCAAAGTTTAGATTCATGTTAAATATTATGCTATCTCTGATATACTGATTGCATAGTACAGACCTTAAAGAGGTTAATATTCAAGTATATCTATCAACATCATTGGTGTTATGAAGATCAGTGACCCAATTTCTGATAGAGCTTATGAAGAAAATAGACCCTTCTAATGGCAAGACAATTTGCATTTGCACCCTTTAATTAGGGGAGTCCATTAAATTTTGCCCAACACCATGATGTGCCCTTGGCAGCATTAAAAAGTATACCTGATTTCACAGGTGAGGCACAGACAACAACCCTTGAACACATTAGAGATGTGGCCACTATCTGCAGCATACATAATATAACTCAAGAAGATGCCACCACCAAGTTGTTGGTTGCCTCCTCTAAGGGTAAGGCCCTGGAATGGTTTAGAAATCTGGCAGTTGGCTCCATTACTTCATGGGATAGACTTGAAGATCTCCTTAGCAAGTACTTTAAGGATGATTCAAATTCTTTGTCTCTAGTAGAACAGCTCCAAGTTATAAAGAGAGATCCTCGAGAGCTAATGATAGATTTTAATGGCAGATTCCTCAAGACATGGAATAGGATTCCAATTAATATAAGGCCTTCAACAGATTTTGCTTTCCTTTATTTTTTGAGAAGCCTAACTAGTGATATATCTATCATGATTCAATCTTTAGGAGATACTTCATTACCTCAAGCTTTTGATTTAGATGTAAGAGCAGAAAATTGCTTAATTCAGGCTGGTATGATAAACCCAAGGCTGCCCATGCCTATCTCTCCCAATCTTTAGCCCACTGTACCTCTGCAGACACCTTCATTTACTCCCATACCTACATTAATAGAGCCTTAGGCCAACACTAGCTATGGGAAGTCCATAGGTGACCTTCCTCGGGAGCTACTCAAAGTGAAAATTGATCAACAAGCAACCAACCAAGAGATGATGAATCTATTGCATGCTCTAACCAAAGAGTTGATCAATATAGATGAGCAGGATTAGGAGGTTGCATTGCTTTATCAAAATTAGAGTCAGGGTTCCAGTTAGCAGTACCAAGCTCTAGGACAATCCTACCAGCAAGGCAGACCGCTATGTCAAGGAAGACATTAGGGTGAGAAGCAAAATTTGGTGAAGAGACCTTTCTATCCCTATAATCCAATCAATAAGATAGCCCCAACACAAAACATCAAAGTGGCTACCAGTTACCTAAACCCATTTTTTGGGAAGGAGGCTACATATTTTCCGCTTGTTCTCTTGAACTATGAGGTTCGTAATGGAGAAGGGTTAGAAGTTTTTTAACAAGAGATAGTAGCCTCTCAAGCACATCCCCAAGATGGATTACAACAGTAAGATCAGGATAAGAAAGAAAATGAAGAAGGTGAGAGACCAGCCTATCTTTATGAGGAGATGCCTTTCTATTTTGAGTAGGATGAGGTAGTGCAAAGTTCATTAGTTGAGCCCTCTGAATGTGGAAGTGAAGATAATAGAGTTGCTGCTAACTTAGAGAAACAAGATGATTTTGATCTGATAATAGATGCTTTTTGCTCAACTCTTGTTGATGATCCTCATGTTCCTGAAAAGGATAATGGCTTGCAGGTGCTTAAGGAGGAGTTGGTGTCCCAGGGGGTTAACTATGTCCCAACTACAAAAGAAGAAAACATATGGTAGGTTATCATGGAGGGACAAGTTATTCATCTTCATGTTGAAGACATTCATAAGATGCATGCTGAGAAACAAGAAGGGCCTAGTTTTATGCTCTCTAGGGGATGTCCTATCAAATATCTAGCCCAAATGGGGTCAAGCAAGACATGCATACTCAAAGAATCAATGGAGGGTGATGACAAAGGTCCATTCCCTGAAGACCAGGGACTTATCCAGCTGTATCAAACTCCTATGGATGGCAACATCTATGATCTAATTGAGGTTAGTAATCTGGTATACCAAGTTTAGGAGGAGATTTTCTAGATATTTTAGTATATTTTTGTTTCCCACTTTCTCCTTGTTAGCATCAAGTGTGCAAAGTGTAATACCCTAAGGAGAAAGGGTAGTTCTTTCAATAGTCTAGTGAATGGTTTTGTTTAACCAAGTCTCTGCACTGGTTAGTTTAGGATAGGTTAGGTTTCCTGCTTTGTTCCGGCTTTCTTGTTTAGTCTTTCCCTATTTTCCAAGAAGTGCTTGATCACAGTCTGGTTCTAGTTTTTTGTCTCCTTGTCAAAGTTTTGTGTTCTTGAGATGACCCCATGCCCAATGGATTGCTTCAAAGGCTACTGGTCCAATGTCTAGCAGGTTGACATCCCGTAGAAATCGCCAAAATGTTGCCCAAAATTTCCTATTTTGCAAATTTGGCCAAGTTTCGAGTCTCTATTTTATTCTTCCCTGCTACAACTTGTTTTCGCTTGCAAAGTTGATCCACAAGGTTTTATGATGTGCGATCTTGACCTTATGTTCTTCATTATGTTGTCAAGCCCTAGTCTAGATCGCACACCCTAATTCACAAAACTCAGGAAGATTTTCAAGTTTGAATGGTTGCAGGAATTGCTCAGGTCGCAAGGTTCCAAAAAGTATTCAATGTCGAAAAATCTTTGTGTTTTCAACCTTTGTGTCGAAAACTCTCTATGTTTTCAACCTTCAAGTGCACAAATTTGACTACGTGGGTCCCAATTGATGTTTTTAAAGAGCTGCATGTACTTTTTGCATGATCACATAGCCCTTTCTTAGGATATGAAAACATGCAACCAACCGTTATCCATGCTATTGCGACCAGTTGGTGGTGGGCCTGAAGCTTGTGAGTGGCGATAGATGAAGATCTAATGGTGGTCGCATGATCTCATGGAATCTTTTGATCCCATGAGATCATGCGACAACCATTAGATTGGGATTCTTTGGTGGATCATCGGGTCGTGACGTGTCAATCTTGTGGGTCGGCGATGTAACATGGGCCCCCGTAGATGCAAGATCTATGGTGGTCACATGTTCGCATGGGATCTTCCAATCCCATGCAATCATGCGACCACCATTGGATTCTCGGGTGTTTCCTATGGTGCGGTCATGGGATTGATTGAGATGGTGGATTTTATGGGCCAGGTGTCCTATGTGGCAAGGATGGGAGTTTCAAAAGCCAATCGCATGATTGCATGAAGGCTTTTGAGCTCATGTGATCATGTGACCAGTGTTATTTTGAAGCGGTGTGACCAGTTTTGGTGGGCTTTCTTCTACAAAGGATGTTTACAAAGTGTGGGTAGTTGAAAATTGATGATTTCAGGGGTGGTTACAGTTAAGGAATTTGTAGAGATCTTTTGGATAGCCATTTTTCAGTCCTTTCTAGGATCTGAGATTGGATTTGGAGCCTTTATGGCTTAGTGGGCTTGCAGGAGGTAGTTGGATCAAGGCATTTTGTCTATGAGCAGGATTAGTACAGGAAGGGACACATAATGAAGGATATGTTTGATCTATTGAGATATTTACAAAGCACATTTGTGATCAGTATTGTTTGACCTAGGGTTTATTATTCTATTGTAAAAATCATAACCTTGGTTAATTTTGGACTCTTGCCTGCGTGTAGTTTAGTGATGTATATATTCCTTTTGGAGCTTTTGAAGCTCATAATTCACATTTTTTAAAAGAGTTTTTCTTTTTCTTGGGAAGCTATCTGTGGCATTTCTTCCAGCCCTCTAGTTTCTCACATTCTATAAATTCCCATTGATAATACAAATATTGCAGAGGCAGTTTGTGACAATCCTTCATGTCCCTATGCTTCCTTGTTTGCATTATCTCTTATTGGATTAAGGTTTATGAATGCTTTCAGTGATATTTAGGGTTCCTGATCCCTCTTACTTTTAGCTTATATGTGTACTACTATTTTTTATCTGATTTGAGTGAGTTTGTGGGTATTCTTCAACCCCTTGTCATTCTGTCTCATTCCTGTGCCCTTTTACTGAAGAGAATGTCTGCTTCTAGGTCATAGGTTGTGTCTAATGTTCAGGCCCTCTTATGAAATACTTATGCAAGCCTATTCAGTAAGTTGTGATCTACTAGACCTAGGTCTCTCACTAGTTTCATCCCTTTATACTGAGATCCAAACCCTATTTTGGTGCATCACCTAGTAGGCAGTTTGCTTTCCTATCATTTCCCTTTCATGCACTCCTTCTAACCCTTTCCCTCAAAAGATTTAATTTCTTGTTAAGAGTAGACTAAGGTGATAATCCAAGAGGAACTAGCCTAGAACCTAGAGGTCTCATCTTAGTTAGCAAAGGTCCCACAACCTTGAGATGATTCCCATGTTATACTGAGTTATCAAGACCAAGAGAGCTTGAAACAAAGGTGCAAAAATTAGTGTATAACACCTTCTAACAAAGGTAATCTTTCCTGTGAAAGATTGGAGACTTTTCTTATGATGTGGCAATGGTTGCTCTAGGATAGCTGCAATTCTCTCAGGATCCACTGTAATTCCTTCTTTGGATACTACATATCCCAACAACTTTCCTTCATGAACTACAAACACACATTTCTTGGGATAAGAGATATCCCAAATTCTCTACACCTTTCAAAAATCTACCTCAAATGTTTAATGTGATCTATTGCATGCTTTGAATAGATAGTTATGTCATCTAAATAGACCAGCACAAACTTGTACATTAGGCTTTTAAAGGCCATATCCATTGCCTTTTGAAATGTAGCACCTACATTTGACAAACCAAAGGGCATCTTTTGATAAGTCATGGTTCCCCATTTGGTTGTAAATGTAGTCTTGTATTGATCTTCTTCATTTACTAAGATCTGATTGTATCTTGAATAGCCATCCAATAATGAAAATCTCTTGGATCTATAGACACATTGGAAGATTTGTTCCATAGAGGTTAATGGATGGTGGTCTTTTAGAGAGGCCCTGTTAAGGTCCTTGAAGTCAACACATAACCTCAGCTCCCCATTCTTCTTCCTGATACAAACAAGGTTGGAAACCCAACTAGTATGCTTAATGGGGTAGATGATACCACTTTCTATTAGTTTGAGTACTTCTTTATGCATAAGTGGCTCAAGCTTGGGATTAACAGGCCTTTGTTTTTGTCTTACTGGTTTGGCATTAGGTTCTAACTCAATAGTGTGCTAAGTAAGAGTAGGATCAAAAACCTTGAGGTCTTCATACTACCATGAAAAAAACATCACTAAATTCTTTGAATAATTGGGTATAAGCTTTCTTTTCCAATTCAGTGTTCACTTTTCCAAATTGTAGGCTCTTACCTAGTTCCAACTCTAGTTCAACACAATGTTCTTGTTTGACTACCAGGCCAGCTTTGCTTTTCTTGACTTGATCATCCTTGTTAAAGATGGCCTCTAAGGTAATAAGACCTCTAGGAATCTTATTGGATTTTAGTTGTATCACTTGATCACCATAATTCTGTGATAACCTATCTTGATTATGCTCTGAAAAGACATCTTCTTCAAACAAGAATTGTAGAATTTGTTCATCATTGTCAAACACTTTCCAATTGACATCATTATCAGGAATAGAGGGTCTGACAATCACTTTGATATGCTATTGATCTATTTCTTTTGAAACACTATTTGGAATGTCAAACTGAGATCCAATTGCAGCTAATCTATTTGTATTTTGATTGAGCTTCCTAGGGATAGCAACAATATTGAAAGCACAAAAATCTTCAATGGCATCCCAAACTTTGTGTTTGTATCCTTTCATGACATCATTTTTGGTTTCACTTATCCCTCTTACTTGGCTGACAACTAATTCACTATCACCATAAACTTTTAAGGCCTTAAGCCCTCTTTTTCCAGCCCACTCTAGTCCATTGACTAGGCTTTCATACTCTATAGTATTGCTAGTGTAGGAGAAATTGAATCTAAAGGTAGTATAATATCTTTCTCCTTTTGGGGACACTAGCATAGCAAAACCACTATAACCATGTCTACTTCTAGCTCCATCAAAAAAGAGTTCCCAAACTTGATTACTCTGATCCATTGAATCAGTACCTTCTTTGAGAAGGCTTGGCTCTATGACATCATTTTCTTGTATCAAATAACTTCCCAAACCAAAATCCCAGATAAGATTTTCTTGGGCCTCTGAAGCTCTTTCATCTAGAAGAATATCAAGGATACTCTCTATGTTTGTCCTTACTTCATTAATAGTTTGGAAGTCAATGTCATCAAATACAAGGTAGTTTACATTGATGGTATTAGATATATATGGTTCTATATGGTGTGCTACTAATGGTTCTGACTTAATGGTGACCTTGGTACCATACCTTGTATGAAATAGCATGTGAGACCAGTCAGAAGATAGATAGCCTTCTATCTTGGTTGTAAATTCCCTTGAAAGACATATAGCAAATAATGTAGGGAGATCTATAATATATATATCGAGAAGGATGGAGAAATTAGAACTAGCATGTAGGATTAGACTGGTATCCTTGGCCACACCTATAGTATTGACTGAGGATCCATCAATTTTTGTAACCTTGTTTTAGAAGGGCTCATATTTCAGTCCTAATTGGTCAGCTACCTTCTTGGGCATTACAGTGCTAGTAGTTCCACTATCTACCATATAATTATGCATTAAAGATTTTCCAATGATTAAAGATACATAAAAGGGAGGTGGCTTTGAATTCCTACCTTGTATGGCATTGGCCTTGGAGTTGCTAATTGGAGCCTCCTTTTCTTGATCAGTTTTAACCAATACTAGCTTTCCAGCTTCTTTTGCAGGTTGAGGAGTTGTGACTTCTGTCATGGCCTTCTTCAAAATTTTAGGCTTTCCTGGAAGACACAAAGAGTCCCACATAGACATGGTGACATTCACCTTCTTCATGTTATCCACAATATTAAATGGTGTCATAGTGTGTACACTCTACTGTGTCTTTGGCATGATGGGCTCCACCTCCTTTTGAATTTAGCCTTCTTTACTTGTGATGACAGGAACCTCCTTAGGTGTGATGGGATTGGCTTGCTGTAGTGGCTCTACAGATGTAGTGGCTTTGGATTGGAATCTACTCTTTCAATCTCTTCAGCTCTTGTTTTTGCTCTTGTATCAGCAACAAAAGCAACTTCATCATTGACTCCATTGAAGTCTGGTTGCTCCCAATTAAACAGAGCAGTCCCTTTCTCTTGCGATTCTTGTTGAGGCACTGATCCGCTAGATGAAGCATCTGATTGAGCTTGGGAGGCATTTTGAACCGTTAGAGCTTGGTTCATCCACCCATTTGAACATGTAGCCTAATTATGAGGCTGATTACAAGGAAAGCACCATTCATTATCCATAGCCATATTATTTTGACTAGGAACCATATCCCTCACTGGGTTTGCAGAATTTAGAGGTGCAGGGTTATATGGTTGGAATGGTCTCCAATTAAAACTTTGCCTTTGTCCTTGATAACCTCCTTGGTATGGTGGCCTATTTTTTTGATAAGGTTGTCCCTAATTTTGATATTGATGATTAGGACCTTGGCCTTGTGGCTGAAGTTGTGGTCTAATTCCTTGACCTTGTTTCTTTAGATTTGTGACCCCCTTAGTCAAGGTTTTCAATAAGTTTATCATCTCTTGCTGACTGCTTTGTTGACTATTCTTTATCTCTTGCAGCTCTTGAGAGAAACTTGTTGTAGCATGTTCTTGACCACTGGTACTAGCTTGGGATGCCAATATGGTGGGAATATGGGTAAATGGGGGTACTTGTGCAGGTGCAATGGGTTGAAGGTGAGGAAAGATGGGCGTTGGTGGTCTTCTAGCAATCATGCTTGCTTGGATTAAACAATTTTCAGCTCTGACGGCTATGTCAAAAGCTTGGGGTAAGGAAGAACCACCCATGGATTGGATCATGACTGAAATTTGACCATTTAGACTTTGCAAGTAGTAAAGGAAAGCATGGTCAACTAATGGTCTCACTGAGACTGGAATCCTATTCCATGTTTTGAGGAATCTACTATTGTAATCTGTCATTTACTCTTGAGGGTCTCTCTTAATAGTTGTTAACTACTCAACTAGAGACAAGTTATATGATTTATCCTCAAAATGCTTACTTAATGCATCCCCTAACTCATCCCATGAAGTAATAGAACCAACAGTTAGAGTTCTAAACCATTCAAGAGACTTACCTTTTAAAGAGGCTGCTAATAATTTGGTGGCCACATCCTCTTGAGTAATATTGTGAATTATGCAGATGGTGGTCACATCTCTTATGTGTTCAAAAGTAGTTGTCTGCCCTTCACCAGTGAATTCAGGTATACTCTTAAGTGCCACCAAGGGCACATCATGATGTTGAGAAAAGGCTAATGGACTACCTTGATTGAATGGTGTAAAGGCAAATTGTCTGGCCATTGCAGGAGTTAGAATATGAAGTGAACAACTATATGAGCTATATTTGTTGTAGGATTTGAGTCCTCTTCTAGATCTTTGGTTAGAGATCTCCCTCTTCTTCTAGAATGAAAGGGAAAAGGTCTCCTTTCTGAGGTATCAGGAGGTGTTGATTGAAATCTCCTTGTAGGGGATGTTCATTGAGTTGACCTACCTTTATGACTTCTTCTTGAGGGAAACTCTAAAAATTTAGTGGGCCTTGAGCTCCTAGTCTCAATCTTTCTCATAAACCTTGAACAAGGTTGGCCTAGATCTTTGAAATCAGTGGAGTTGCCAGATATACTTGATGAAACACTTCTTAAAAGTTGGTATTATGCAATCTGCATGTCAGAGATAACATAATCTTCAATAATGAACTTCTTTTGTAGTCCCACCGGGCATGCCAGAATTGTTATACACTAAGTTTGCACCCTTGTTTCAAGCTCTCGTAGTCTTGATAACCTAGTATAACATGGGAATCATCTCCAAGTTGTGGGACCTATGCTAACTAAGATGAGACCTCCAAGTTCTAGGTTGGTTCCTCTTGGATAATCACCTTAATTTGCTTCTTGACATGAAAAGTAAATCTTTTGAGGGAAAGGGATAGGAGGAATGCTTAAAAGGGAAATGACTGAAAGAAAACTACCTACTAGGTGATACACCAAAATTAGGGTTTGGATCTCAGTATAGAGGAATGGAATCAATGAAAGGCTTAGGTCTAGGAGATCACAACTTACTGAATAGGCTTGCATAAGTGTTTCATAGGAGGGTCTGAACACAAGACACAACTTATGACCTACAAGAAAACATTCACTTCTACAACTCGGTGTAGGATTGAGACAAGACTATTAGGGGGCTGAAGTATGCCCACAAAAACATCTAAATCAGATCAAGCATAATAACACACACAATTATAGAAAGCAAGAGGGATCAGGAAACCTAAGTTTTCATTGAAAAGATCATATACTTTAATCCAATAAGAGATAATTCAAATAGGAAAAGCATAGGGACATGAAGGATTGTCACAAAATACTTCTGCAATGTGTTTATTATCAATGGGAACTTTACGACTATATAAGCTAGAGGGTAGAGATGATACCATAGATGACCCTTAAGAAAATATGAATTTCTTTACAATTGTCCAACTCTGAGCTCAAAAGCTCCAAAAATAAAATATATACATCCTCCTACTTGGCACAAAGGCCGGAGTCAAAACCTAAGTAGGGTTACATAGTTTTTTCAATACAATAATCAAACCCTAGCCCATCAAATCTGATCATAAAAGTATCTCTGTAGCATCATCACTGATCAAATATTCTTTGAGTGCCCATCCCTGTACCTCATTGCCTGCGAACAAGCAACTTGGACTCATCTACCTTTCTGCACAAAGTCTCACCATGAATGCACTAATTTGGTACTCTCAGAAAACAAGAAATGACCAAAGACGGCCACCCAGACCCCTGTCATCATCTTCTCCAACTCCAGTTGTCCTTGAAACATTAATTTTTAGCTACCTAGTTTGTCACAACCGACCATTGGATCAAAACCTAGCAAAACCTTGTAGAGAAATGTTTACAATTTAAAAATTAATGGCTAATCGGGTGGCGCCACACTTTTCTTCTATCGACATCCATCGTTCAAATCTCAATATTCTTTTAAAATGCAATCGTTAGATCCTCATATTTACCTGGGAACCATTCGCCTGTAGGATTAACCCCAAGTCCACCTCGGGTTACCTTTCCCTTTAGTCGCAGAGTCATTTAAACTTTTAGTTGACCTCGGTTAAGTTTGGTGAACATGAGAAATTCTTTAGTCACTAATTCATTTAATATTTTCTAACCTTGGGCACATTTATGCCACTTGGCATTCTTTTATTCATTCCAACTGCTCCATCAGCAATCACCTCGGAACTCCCCTGACATTGGACCCACTTAAGACAAGATTCTAATCTAATGGCAGGTGCATGATCTCAAGACTGTCGAATATTCCTTCAGATCATATGCCCGCCATAGATCTACATTAAACCATGACCCTACTAACACGTCAGTCCACCAGGAAGTCCTCATTAGCATGTGACAACCAATCACACTCAAGCACATTAGCGAACGAGGACCCACTAACGAACCCCTGAAAAAAAGAAAGATTGATGGTTGCTTGAAAATCTCATGCCTTGAACACAACCCTTGTGAAGATACGACAACCATCGATCTTCTACCGACTATCAGAACCTCTGACCATTGAAAGAACCTGGCCCCACTAACAAGAACTGACTCATTCATGTGTGGAACAATTAGGAAATGCCAATTGCATACACCTAGCAGTGGACCCACTGAACCTTGAAGCACTGTATAGAAGGGAAGATCGATGGTTGTCGCAAGATCTCATGCCTCTGATAGATCCTATGAGATCTTACAACCACCATAGATCTTAGCCTCTTTGACACATTTGTAGACCTTCCAACATGGTCCTACTGACAAGTCCTAGCTATCGTCTGGGAGCCAATAGAGAATAAGTACGTCACCAGAAAAGGACCTACCTCGAGAGCCTGGAGATAAATCAGGATCAATGATTGTCGCAAGATCTCAAGTGTCAAAAAAACTCCTTGCAGACATGTGACAATCATTAGATCAAGATAAACTGACAACAAAGGGCCCGCGCTGGCATTCTTTACAAATCATCGTCTCTCGACCAATCAGGAGCTGCCAAGTCAGATGAGGTGGCACCGGTCCCACTGACACACTATAGTGCTTCATTAAAAGGGAGTCGACGGTCAGCACATGATCTGATGCTCTGACACAAACCCTTGAGATCATCAGATAGCCATTGATTCCTGTAACTGGGACCCCACATAAAAGACCGCACGACAAAGACCGCCAACCCAAATGGTAATTGCTCACCAAATCGTAAAGTGTTAAAGGGTTAACCACCAGGAATCAGAGATTTGGAGACTAAAGGATTTAAAATGCTCACATTCAAAATTGGGACCTTAAGTGGCTGAATAAAGTAACATGAAAATATAACAGGCCAAAGGGTTTTCTACACAACGACTAGTTTTATGAATATTTTTAAGGACTTTCCACCTAGCCAGGGACCTAGAAATAGTTGCAGAGACCAGGGGGAAATAGATAAAGCCATGAAAATTTATAGAGTGCTTGGAAGCTTAAAAATGTAGAGCTTCAAATGGGAATTGGCCAAATTTGCATGCATATGAAAAATTAGGGTAACAAAAACAAAATGATTTCATAATGTTTTTGAGCTAATGTTGTATTACTCATACCAATTGAAATAGACAAACGAAGTAATAAAGAAATATTCTTGAGTTTATAAAAACAACATGTTAACTTGCAATGAGGTTTTGTTGAAATTCATATATTGACAATACTTTTTGTGAGCACCTAAAATATTCCTCACAAAATTTAACAACATCGAGTGGAGAAATTCATAACACCTGAAATATTCATTGCAAAATTCACTAACAAATTTGATGCATGTTTGATGCATGGACTGAAAAAACATGAGAACCCCAGCAGATAAGATCAACAAATGAACCATATCTCATAGAGAGCTTGAAATTCCCATGTCCCAACCATCATCAATAAGGAAAAGCAATTGCACATATAAATCCTCAAAGAGCTCTGCAATCCAACCCATGGTACTTTCAATACATGTGGAGTACCATTCCACTTGCACATAATCCACTCCCAAGAAATCCAGACAACTTGATTCATCAAGGCACAAGTGTATTATGAATACTCTATTATGATTAGACCACAGAGCTTTTCCAAACCTTGTTCGGTTGCTTTCTCTAATATCTGTCTAAAGCCTAGAAGTATTTTGCGAGCTTGAATTGGCTTGCAATACACATTTTCAGGTTCACAGAAGACAACTTCTTCAGTCGTAAGCTTGGCCTGGATGCCTTCCCAAGTTTTTCTTAGCCACAGACAAGAGGGGATATCAATGGGGACGTATCTGAAGTAATATGATCTTGCAGAGGGAGGAGCCCCTCTCACACTCTATAGAAGAGAGAGGAAAGATGCACAAAATGCTTGCGAAATACAATCCAGAATCCCTTTATTCCACTTGTTATCCCAAAGAATGCTTTCCCTTGAGGATGCTAATAAAATATCTTCTTGAATTATGAAGGGGAACCCAGTGACTATTTCTGTGGGAAGAAATGTCTAAATATCAGCACTACCCTATTGCCTATGGTAACTAGATCTTCGCAGGGGAAAGCAAGTGCTATTACCCAATTGTATATGTCTCTCCTCTCCTATACCTGATTGTTCATTTTCAATGGTAATATTTGTCTCCATATGTAATAATTGCCTTCACCAACCTTCTCATTAAGGTCATCATTCATGTATTGCTCATCTCTCAGAGTCATGCCAGGTACTGGAATATCAATACCCCAATTCCAGCATGAATGATAATCAACATTCGAGTTGCAGTATGAAAAATAATCATAGTATGATTTATAATCCAACAAAATCTATTCAGGCATTGGGTGCTTCTCATTGAGTTCATGATTCATCTGCTACTTATAATTAGATTCTTTCAGAGTCATGTCAGGCATTGGGTGCATGGTTTCATTAGAAATCTTATAATCTTCTACCTTTAATGGTGAGTCAACAAATTTATTGAGTTTATCAGTCACCTACTCGTCCAGGTTTGTACTGAAGAAAAAAATTCATCAGCTTCCTGCTCAATGATCTCAGCACTCGCATAATTTTTAGGTTTATGATTTTGAGATTGAGGGGAAGGATTATTAAGGAACACAAAAGTTTAGTAGTGCTGTCATATTCAAGCACAGCGTGATTTCTACAACCCATTAACACCATGTCTGCTACCTTAGTCCTTTGTAATTGAACTCCACATTCTATGGACCTCCCTTTCCTTTCATGCACCCTTTTCTTGACCTGCCTCTTCTTTTCATGCTTTTACAAGGAATCGAGAACTCTCATTCTTGTAATATCTTTGACACATCTTTCTCTTTCTTTTTCTTTTACATCATTTCATTAAACCAAAATCTCCTATCTGAAAGAGGCCAGAATCTGTGTCCTTTACTTATACTTTGATTATGTTGGATAAGCTATAATATTTTCAGGCATTGGGTGCTTCTTAGAGTCATGCCAGGCATTGGGTGCATGGTTTCACTAAAAAGCTCATAATCCTCAACCTTTAATGGTGAATCAACAAAGTGATCGAGCTCATCAATCACCTACTTGTCCAGGTTTGCTAGCGAAGGAAAAAATTCATCAGCTTCCTGTTCATTGATCTTAGCACTCACCTGCTCATTGATGAGTGCTGAGATCAATGAGCAGGAAGCTGATGAGTTTTTTGCTTCACTACCAAACCTGGATCAGCCGGTGACTGATGAGCTCAATGAATTTGTTGATTGACCATTAAAGGTGGAGGATTATGAGCTTTCTAATGAAACCATGCACCGAATGCCTGGCATGAGTCTGAGAAGCACCCAATGCCTAAAAATATTACATCTTATCCACCATAATCAAAGTATAAGTAAAGGACATAGATTCCAGCCTCTTTGAGACATGAGATTTTTGTTTGATGAAATGGAAAAAAAGGAAAAGAAAGAGAAAGCTACGTCTGGTATATTACAAGAATGGGAGTACTTGAGTCCCTATAAAAGCATGAAAAGAAGAGGTGGGTCAAGAAAAGGGTTCATCTATGGAAAGGGAGGTCCACAAAATGGGGAATTTAATTACAGAGGACTGAGGCAATGAACATGGGGTAAATGGGTTGCAAAAATCAGAGAACCCAACAAAGGAAGGTGAAGGCACCTCTGGTTGAGCACTTTAAACATAGCCTATGATGTTGCGCTTGAATATGACCATGTTGCTAAAATAATGTATGGGCCTTATGCGTTCCTTAATAATCATTCTCCGCAATATCAAAATCATAAACCTCAAAATTATGTGAGTGCTGAGATCAATGAGCAGGAAGTTGATGAATTTTTTTCTTCATTGCAAAACCTGGACAAGCAGGTGACTGATGAACTCAATGAATTTGTTGATTCACCATTAAAGGTGGAGGATTATGAGCTTTCTAATGAAACCATGCACCCAATGCCTAACATGACTTTGAGAGAATCAAATGAGAAGCACCAGATGACTAATGACCTCAATGAAAGAACCCAATGTCTGAAAAGATTCTGATGGATTATAAATCATATTATGATTATTCTTCATACTGCAACTTGAATGGTGATTATCCTTCATGCTGGAATTGGGATGTTGATATTCCAATGCCTGGCATGACTCTTGTTGGTGTTCGAAAACTCTTATGCCATAAGGCTGCCAATATACCCTCAGATGGATTTTGGGAATGGTTAGCTCCAAAATGTAATGAGGTCTTAGGGTAACTAGACCAACTATAGGGACTTAACTGCCCTCTTCTACTTTTGGCTCTACAAAACCAAGGTGGGTGCACCTAACCTAGTATAAAATATACTTCATACACCAAGAAGTAGGTTTGAATAATAGATAATAGAATAGCAAGAAAGTACTAAGTGTTAACCACACACTCATTGACTCTCTATTACTATGGGTAAAATGGCCTTGTGACCTGAAAACTATAAGGGATTTCAGGATTGGAGATTAATAAATATAATTGGGTTTCCTACAAGATGCAGACAACCATGCAACACATTGCATCAGCATAGGAATACTAACTTAAGATTAGTGCCTTATCCATTGGGCATCATACCTGAAATGAACATGGAACACAAGGACAACTACTAGATTCATCTGAGAATCCAAGCCATAAACACAGTTAAACACCTCTTACACTACTTACAAGTATCCTTACTGATTGAACCAAATGAACCTATGCTTCACTTAGAGACTTTTAACTTGATTCTAAACCAAGGCTGAGAGATGAAACATATACATAAGCAACCAAATGCAATGAGCCAGAAAACTTAGAATTCATTAAGAGCAACTAAAGGAGAGATCCAAGACTGAGAAACTATATTAAGTATGTGGATTCAAATCCTTGCATTACAAGTTGATTCAGAAAACACCATAGACAATATGCAAAAGATACCTGAGGTTTTTCCCTAATGTTGATACAACCACTGGAACTGACAAAAATTTAGAACCATTACACAGTCAAAATTTCAACTACTTATACCACTGGTTACCTTGGAATCCTAAACCAATAGGATGCAACAAGCTATGGGTAACCAGGGTTAAGACTTCAACCACCCAACCAATAGAAAAATTTCAACAAAAATTCAAAAACTCCTGCAAAAAGCCTCAAAAAATTTGTCCACCACCACATGGCAAAACATCCTTGCAAACACTCATGGCACCCTGGACCACACTGCAACAGTAAGCGCCACCAAACCTATCAAATCTGGCCATAAAAGCATTGAATTCTGGTACCTTTGGTCACTGTAGATCAAAATTTGAAAATAAATGGTCACCATGCATTTTGCGAGCTTCATGTTCCTTAATTGTTTGCCCCTAGTTGCGCAGTCGCGTGGTCATAAAATTCACTGCCATCGGAATCTGGGCTCCATTTTATGCTTGGTCGCATGATTGCATGGCACCCAACTCACCCTTGCGATCATGTGACCACAGACTCCTAGCCATGGTCGATAGTCGGTCACAAACCTTTACAAAGTCTTCGGCCACCTCATAAATCCCTCGGTGAATGAAAACTATCCAAGTCAACAGCATGACACCATGGACCCACCTTAGAACTCCGTAACCATGATGTCTGGCAGTTAGTCACATGATCGCATAGCCCGGAGATGGGCTATGCAAACATGTGACAACCTGCAAACTGCTACCTCCACATAACTGTTGTCACACTACCGAAACACCAGCCCCACTTTATCTGGCAAACTGGTGACTAAAGAACTTTCACCAGATTGTGCAATACTTTATGCCATCACCAAATCATTACGTGAACTAGAGACAAGAAGGAAATTTGTTAGGCTGCCACATTTTATCCACTCCACCAAAACTCAGACCCCACCTGGGCCTGCTGATGCCATGTGTCATCACGCCATTGATGATTCACACCTAGTCACAACACTGGACCCATGCTCTGCAAGCCTTACCTTTTGGGAAGATCGGATGGTGGTCGCATGATCGCAAAGGGGAAGAATATTTCTTATGATCATGTGGCAACCGTAGATCTCCCTGCATTGTCAATCCATCTAAGAAATACCAGGCCCACCATTCTGCAATCACGTGACTATGGAAAACTTAACCACCAGCCAAGTCTCCAGATGTTAGGGACTTAATTGCTAGGAATCAATGACTGAGAGAAAACTGCAAGTCGCCAAGTCACCGAAAGAAAACTAACAGCCAGGCAGCCAAACACTATAAAGAGCTAGGACCACACAGACAGGTGGCAAATAGTCGCATGATCTCATGTTAGAAAAGTCTGACATGCGGCCATGTGACAACTAATAAGAACATGCCCCCTACCTCCACTCTGACACTGGGTCCACTTCATCGAAGAAATGCTTAGAACACACAAAATCAACGACAGGCGCATCATCGCACGGGGTGAGAATATTCCATGCGATCACACACCGACCGTTGATCTCCTCCCTCTGCAGCTTGAAGAATTTGGCCCCACATCATCGCACTTGCATAGTTAAGATAGATGAACAAGGAATGCCAATAGAAAAGAAGAAATGCAAGGTCGAAAACACACAGGGTTTTCGGTGAAAGATTGAAAACATCCAAGGTTTTCACTATGGAAAATGATCAAAAACACACAAGATTCCTGATAGACTAAAAGGTAAGTGCACAAAAGCTAGAAGGCACAGGTCAAAAACAATGAGGGTTTTCACATAGACTAAAAACATCATGGATTTTCAAAAATACTATGGGTTTTCGACACTATGGTAGATTCTAAAACTATTTTCCTATAGACCTTAGAACTTGAATAACTTTTAGGGTTTTGCACTTCAGCACATGCAATTTGGACTGGAGCAAGGTGACAACATGAAGCACAGGGCAAGAGACTTTACAAAAACATTTGCAAGGAGGAGGCCATTTTCACAAGATTTTTCTATGACAAAAAAAAGGCCTAACAGTGGCTCTAGTTGGGGATGCATGTCTCTTGCAGGCATGGCAAGAATTCAAAATCACTGGGAGAGCAGACCAACCACCAAAAAAAAATAGGGAACTCAAAAAATGCAGGGAACATGAAGGAAAAGCACACAATAGGAAAGGGAAAGATATTTACAAAGTGTACATTTTTTACAAAAACTTGTAGCAACAAACATAAGTTAATTCCTGCCTCTGTCAAAAATCTGATTTTCATTTCTTCCTTCATGAGGAACACCAGACATTTTGTTTTCATTTGTCTCCATAGGCTTGTCAACATGTTCAACCAGTATATCAAGAAGAACAAAGTAGTTGTCTTCATAGTGCATGTAAAAAAAATTTGCACTCTCTTCTCCTTGCTCACTATGAAGAAAAGATTCAGCATGCCAATGATTAGCACCACTATACTGAAATTGATTTTCATCTACTGACTCATGCATGCTATGAACTGGAAACACAAAAGCCTCATATTTTTCCTACAGAAAAGCCTCATCTAGACCCTGTCTTTGCAGTTCCCCAGGTGCAACCGGCTGGATCTCAAATGAAAAGTCAGATTGATACCCACAGATGGAAAATGGGCATCCTAATTTAACTAAATCTGGGACCTCCACATGTTCTTCAAATAGAGGATTGATAACTCCATGCAATGCACCATGTTGAACATCATGACAAAAAATGGGCTAATTGCCAAATTCTTCATCATATAAAGCATTAGAAAATACTTTAAAATTAGTACCCATCTCAACCTCATGGAGACTTACAGCACATGAAAAAAAATTAGAACCATATGAAGACTCACTGATCTCACATTCAAACACCACTTCCTTGTCTTCATACTCCTCACTGAAGGAGTGTTCACTTCCATCATTACTCTCTTCCTCCCATGCCTCATCTAATTCACATGAGGACACATCAGCATCACTGCCTTCATCATCCTCACCTGAATAGCCACTAAAATCATATTCAGACATTTCTGAATGAATGGAGGATCCTGCACACCCTAAACCTGATTCCTGCTCACTGCCACAATCTGAATACTCCTCTGACAAAGACTCATCAGAAGAAGTACCCTCAACACTAGAAATGGATTGCTCTGGAATACAACATTCATTCCCCTTTTGCTGATGGTCTCTTTGCAACCTTTTCCATTCATCATCATCAGCAAACTCCTCTAAAAACAACCACTTAAACTCAGTCAAAGAAGAAATGCATTTTGGGGGTAGATTTAGATACCAATTAGATGCAACTCCCTTGAGGGATCTCCCAAAAAACATCATGGTAACATCCTCATCCAAAATCTGATATTCTATAATAAATCTATAGAATGCTAGGACATGTCTGACTGCTAAATCAAACTTACAATCAAAGCTAGGAAATCAAACCCAAAAAGCTCACTAGGAAAAGAGTGAGGGGACCCTGGAAGAACATAGTCCAAAGGCCTATCCAACCTGAGGAAACCAAGCAGCCTAGACTGGATTCTCCCTTGATTATTCATTTCATTTAATGCAAGATGAGAGCCACTCATCTTATCTCAGTCTTCCCTTTATACTAGCACTAAATACTTGATAGAGAAACATTGTAATCATAAATACCTGGAAGTTTTGCAGTAGAAAATTTTGTTGACCGGGAAGCAGGGAAGATCTTGAGCTCACCATGGAACTCCATCAGATTTTGCAATGTATAGTTGCTCCCAACCAATACAAAACTCCAAGTAACTCACTGTTTATCAGAAGGAACACTGATCAAACAGAGAAAATCAAAGCCGCCACTCACAACTAGGTGAGAAAATTTCAGCAAACACTTTGTTTTTGTATTTGACTCTTTCTAATGGCCTCCCCAGTAGAGTCACCATCTTGTTGGTGACTCAGATGGCAAAATCAATCTGGTCAATAAAGATACTGCAAAATTTTGAAACAACCAGATATTCTAACAGATAAACTTCCTTTTCATTGTTCTCGCCAATGGAGTCGCCATCTTGTTGGTGTTTGAAAACTCTTATGCCATAAGGCTGCCAATATACCCTCAGATGGATTTTCAGAATGGTTAGCTCCAAAAATGTAATGAGGTCTTAGGGTAGTTGGACCAACTATAGGGACTTAACTGCCCTCTTCTACTTCTGGCTCTGCAAAACCAAGGCAGGTGCACCTAACGTAGTATAAAATATACTTCATACACCAAGAATTAGTTTTGAATAATAGATAATAGAATAGCAAGAAAGTACTAAGTGTTAACCACACACTCATTGACTCTCTATTACTATGGGTAAAATGGCCTTGTGACCTCAAAACTATGAGGGATTGCAGGATTGGAGATTAATAAATATAATTGGGTTTCCTGCAAGATGCAAACAACCATGCAACACATTGCATCAACACAGGAATACTAACTTAAGATCACTGCCTTATCCATTGGGCATCATACTTGAAATGAACATGGAACACAAGGAAAACTACTAGATTCATCTGAGAATCCAAGCCATAAACATAGTTCAACACCTCTTACACTACTTACAAGTATCCTTACTAATTGAACCAAATGGACCTATGCTTCACTTAGAAACTTTTAACCTGATTCTAAACCAAGGCTGAAAGATGAAACATATACATAAGCAACCAAATGCAATGAGCTAGAAAACTCATAATTAATTAAGAGCAACTAAAGGAGAGATCCAAGACTGAGAAACTGTATTAAGTATGTGGATTCAAATCCCTACATTATAAGTTGATTTAGAAAACACCATAGACAATATGCAAAAGTTACCTGAGGTTTTTCCCTAATGTTGATACAACCACTAGAACTAACAAAAATTTAGAACCATTACACAGTCAAAATTTCAACTACTTATACCACTGGTTACCTTGGAATCCTAAACCAGTAGGATGCAACAAGCTACGAGTAACCAGGGTTAAGACTTCAACCACCCAACCAATAGCAAAATTTCAACAAAAATTCAAAAACTCCTGCAAAAAGCCTCAAAAATTCTACCCATCACCACATGACAAAACATCCCTACAAACACTCATGGCACCCTGGAGCACACTGCAATAGTAAGTGCCACCAAACTAGTCAAATCTAGCCATGAAAGCATTGAATTCTGGTACCTTTGGTCGCTGTAGATCAAAATTTGAAAATAAACGGTCACCATGCATTTCTCAGGCTTCATGTTCCTTAACTATTTGCCCCTAGTTGCGCAATCATGCGGTCATAAACTTCACCACCACAGGAATCCATGCTCCATTTTATGCTTGGTCGCATGATTGCATGGCACCCAACTCACCCTTGCGATCATGCGACTGCAGACTCCTAGCCGTGGTTGACAGTTGGTCACAAACCTTTGCAAAGTCTTCAGCCACCTCATAAATCCCTCAGCGAATGAAAACTAAGCAAGTCAGTAGCACAACACCATGGACCCACCTTAGAACTCGGCAACTGCGATGTTCGGTGGTTAGTCGCATGATTGCATAGCCCGGAGACGGGCTATGTGAACATGAAACAACCTGCAAACCGCTACCTCCACATAACCGTCGCAGCACTACCAAAACACTGGCCCCACTTTATCTGGAAAACTAGCGACTGAAGAACTTTTTCCAGATCACGCAATACTTTATGCCATCACCAAATCATTACACGAACTAGTGACAAGAAGGAAATTTGTCAGGCTGCCACATTTTATCCACTCTGCCAAAAACTCAGACCCCACCTGGGCCTGCCCAATGCCATGTGTCATCACGCCATTCACGATTCATGCCTAGTCACAACACTGGATGCACGCTCTGCAAGCCTTACCTTTTGGGAAGATCGGATGGTGGTCGCATGATCGCAAAGGGGAAGAATATTCCTCATGATCATGCGGCAAACATAGATCTCCCTGCATTGTCAATCCACCTAAGAAATACCAGGCCCACCATTCCGTGATCACGCGACTATGGAAAACTTAACCGCCAGCCAAGTCACCAGATGTTAGGGACTTAACCGCTAGGAATCAGTGATCGAGAGAAAACTGCAAGTCGCCAAGTTGCTGAAAGAAAACTAACTGCCAGGCAGCGGAACACTATAAAGAGCTAGGACCACGCAGACAGGTGGCAAGCGATTGCATGATCGCATGTCAAAAAAGTCTGACATGCGGCCATGCGACAACCAATAAGAACATGCCCCCCTGCCTCCCCTCTAACACCTGGCCCACTTCACTGAAGAAATGCTTGGAACACACAAAATCAACGATAGGCGCATGATCGTATGGGGTAAGAATATTCCATGTGATCACACACCGACCGTTGATCTCCTCCTTATGCTGCTTGAAGAATCTGACCCCACATCATCACACTTGCACAGTTAAGACAGATGAATAAGGAGTGCCGACAGAAAAGAAGAAATGCAAGGTCAAAAACACATAGGGTTTTCGATGAAAGATCAAAAATATCCAAGGTTTTCACTATGGAAAATGATCGAAAACACATAGGATTTCCGATAGACCAAAAGGTAAGTGCACAAAAGCTAGAAGGCATAGGTCGAAAACAATGAGGGTTTTCACATAGACCGAAAACATTATGGATTTTCAAAAATACTGTGGGTTTTCAACACTGTCGCAGATTCTAAAACTATTTTCCTGCAGACCTTAGAACTTGAATAACTTTCACAGTTTTGCACTTCAGCACGTGCAATTTGGACTAGAGCAAGGTGACAACATGAAGCACAGGGCAGGACACTTTACAAAAATATTTGCAGGGAGGAGGCCATTTTCACAAGATTTTGCTATGATAGAAAAAAGGCCTAACAACTCTGAGAGATGAGAAGCATGTGAATGATGACCTCAGTGGGAAGCTTCCCATTCATTGATCTTTGTCTCCACATGTAATGACGGAGAGTCTTCTTATAATTTTGGACATAAACAAAATGACCTCTGGTTGGATATTCACAAGTTGTTCCTTCATAGCTTCCACCTTCTTGGGGCGTAGAGGGAGAACTATAATAGTATTGAGAACCTCACCTTGGCATTGGCTGCTATATATTCTTCTGAGATCTTCAATATTTGACTTCTCAATCCACTCTAGAACTATATATCCAATTCTGACCCCAGCTAGAGGGATTTCATTGAATCCAATTGGGTATCCATTGCTGAAAACATAACACTAATTTGTGATCAAGAAAATGCTCTTAAATCCAATTCTTGAAATTTAAAAGAAAATAAATATATCCCTATTCTTGAGATAGATTGCAAGAACAAAAATATAAAACTTCACGCATCATTCAAAGTTCAAACAAACCAAGATGGAACCTTAGTTTCAAATTACATAACATCTAGTATCTGAATTACATAAGATAATATAAAAAAATTAATTAATAAAATAAATAATGAATGGTGGTTTTTCTAATATGCAATTTCTGTTTAAAAGATTGCTTGCAATGGTGACATTTCTGAACATAGTGATAAAAGTAAAAGAAAAATCAGAAAGAAAGACTCTACCTTCTCAATTTCTCATGAGACTTGTGGAGAACCATAATGTGGAAAAATAGTTAATGATTCTTACAAAGCCCTTTCGAAGCAAAATTGAAGGAGAATTATAAGGGTGGTGTTTGGGTGAAAGAGTTTACCAAAAAGAAACATTAACAGGTGATTGTTCAATACTTTTAAGAAAAGGGCAATATTCTTCAAAATCAAGAGAAACACATAAAAATAATGGAGAACAACTTAGAAGAATGTATACTTTCTAGAGTATTTCAGTTTCAAACCACCTTTATTTAATTAGCCTCTTTCAAACCTTTAGTTCTCTACTTGAGGTCTGCTACTTTCAGCATCTCCACTGATTTTATGTGTTTTTCCTCATCTTCATCATTATATCTTTCTCACTTTATAAAGGACATATAGTTTTCAAATAAATAAAATTATTCAAAAATTAAAGTTCCTCAATATTTAATTTTTTAAAATATCTATTCTTAATTCACAACTTAAAAAATGCAACCTTATAATCTCAACCATCAATAATGAAAAAAATATCTACTTTACAATAATAGCTTTCACAAAAGACAAATAGATTTTAAGTTATAAATTGAATTGTAGGTATAAACATTACCATTGGGAAATGGCTATTTAAACAAGTTAGACAAGAGAAATGCTATTTTACCCTGAGGTATCATTTTCAGGCAAAGAAATAGGTCCCATTTTAGTTTTAAATTTTTAAGAACTCAAAACTGTATAGATGATCATTTCAGAAACTGACCTATCATTTCCACCCAAAGAAATAGGCCCAATTCTAGATTTTAAGTTCTTAAGAACTCAAAACTGTATAGATCCTCTTTTCAGAAAACTTCAATAAAGTTAAATTGTTGAACTAAGAATATGTGCCAGACACTAGGAAATATTTCAATCCAACATCGAACCTCAGTCCAAACTAACACCACATAAGAATAAAAAATATCAAATAGAACAAATAAATAAAACCCAATTTTATTTTATTTTTATCGGTAAAAGGCCGAAGCCAGAATTTTATTAATATTAAATTAATTAATTTTACAAAATAACCCCACTCAATGCGGGCACTGGTAGGAAAGAGCGGGGTCGAGAAAACCTCTAGCGGTGCCTAGGACAAAGGTCCTGTTTCTAATACAAAATATACATGGGCATACCCACGACTCAAGCAATGTCGAGATTTGTTACATACATCGGTCCATGGGCATACCCACTACCTTAAAAAATTACAAAATTTCAAAAAATTACATGCTACAATTAAGTTACCACAATTAAGTGTGCATACATCTTTGATTTAAACCTTTGAAAAATCCACCTCTGTTCCTATTCCTCCAAAGAGAGATTGTGCTTGGGGCCAAATTGATTTTTTCCCCTGAAATACAAGACAAATACTACCAAATCCAATGGTTAAATATCAATATATCATTTTTAAAAATAAATCCTACCTCAGGCAATGTTGCCTTAATCCGAGTGTACCGCCAATTGAATGTATAGGTTAACGTATAAAAGCATGAGTAACCATCCCATATTAGCTTCAATGGAATGAGATTCCCAATAGCCTAAGAAGATGATATAGTTATTTTATATAATCTATTTATTAATAGAGAAACCAAATACCATTTAAAGCCATTAAAAAATAAATCATTAAGAAATTTCTCATCTAATAATGGCCTAATATTAGAAAAACATAAACAATCTTTTGTTTAGCAATCAATCCACAATTACATCATGGCTACTAGTAATGTCATACCTATAAATTCTATCATCAAATTCCTAATGAATAATACATGAAACCATATGAAAACTATGACAGCAACGAATAGGAACCATCAATTTTTATTTATAGGGACTTAATTTTTATGATTAAGGTCCCTTATTATTTAATGTAAGGGGCATTAATCATATAATATTAGGTATAGTTGGAAGGGGACCAAGCGGTACCCTTTAAACTATACCTAAATATTTTGTCTAGTGGTAAAAAAATGCTATGCCAACAGCTCTCTTTTTAAATTATCAGTTTACAGAATCGTTCAAATGAAAGCATATTCCATGTGAATGAATGTATATATATATATATATATATATATATATATATATATATATATATATATATATATATATATATATATATATATATATATATATATATATATATATATATATATATAAATAAGCATATGTATATCCATTTATCAGGAATGAGTATGTTTGTTAAAATCGAAAGTTAAATCAGAGATCTCTGTATTGAAAATAACAAAGCTACTTGCAAGTGTTTCTAAATCTATATGTAGACTGTTCCTGTAAAGGTGAATTTACATAAGGATTTATTTATCTGTGGCATATGTATCCATCAAGTTATCAGTTAATAATTTCTCCAGACCCAGGTGTTAATTCCTTAAATACATTATTAAGCAAATGATACTGTCCAAACATTCTACAGATTCTATTATCCTTTGAATATCCTTATCAACAGTCTGAATGTAAATGCATCCTTTCTTAGGTTAAGAGTAACCAGAATACGAGCCCGATACCATTGCCTAAAAACATCACATATTAAAATTATAAACCATGGAAGCCTTTCCTAATTAATTCATTGCTTCATGAGGAATAATCATAACATTACCAAGTGACAGATGAGGGAGGTTATAATAATAGGCATTGTACTATAATTCCATCTAAAAGTATACATACATAAATATATATGATCATAACTGTATACATTTATGTATGCATATATAGATGAAAAAACTAAGTGCCTGAGAAAGCATATCAAAATAACCTAAGGTACTTTGTATATTGATGAGCTTTCTCATACACAAATCTATAAGCATGTAATTAAACAATTATTAAGTATAAGAAAGTGTATAAAAGTATCATCCTTGCCTAAATTATACGACTTGTAGGTCAGGACAGTCTGGAGTGAGAGGGAGCTGATAATCCTCATATAGCTAGGCATGTTACTCACTTGTTGTCATATTAATCTGGAGCAAGATACAAGGTACCTCTCAACATCTACACCAAATTAGGATAAGATTAGATCTCTATATCCCATAAAGACTTTATCAGCCAACATTAATGCTAAGAAACATTATTTCTGAATCTAATCTATGATTAGTAAGATATAAAATTGATGCTTAAGTTCCATGATACATATCAATAGGATATATTAATTACTATAATGTCCCTGTGCATTGCTAATCCTAGAGTCGGGAGTAATACAAAATCCACCCTTCAAATTTAAACCATAGTATGCACATTGAGACTATATCCTTAATATACAGGCCAGATGCCTATATGCCTGCCTGTGATCAGAAACTGTACAATCTACTACTATCTTCTATGTACCAGCTGGGAATGTAGCATATATGCAGATTATATATATGTCAGAATATACATGCTAAAATATCAATTAACAGTAAGCCAGGGAGCTATTCTATCTTCCTCTCCACCGCGGAGCATAACCAGGAGTGATTTTCCTGTCTCATGACCACTATATTTTCCTCTACCTCGCCCAAAGTCTTTGAATGACGGGTGCATCTCTTAACAGCAGGGGCAATGATATGCAACTTGGATGGATCAAGTTCATTCAAGAAAGAGGGGACCTCAAAACCTTCAGCCCTCCAATAATCCAGAATTTCCACCGATTCTTGCTTAGTCTGTAGGACCTCTTTAAATAAAAATTCTAAATTTCTTGACATGCTCGGCCAGTGTAAGTCAAATGTTACCTCATCTTTGAATATTAGCATCAGAGTCCTTTGTTTTGGTGAGATCAGGGCTAGATCTGAGATATCAGTCCTCATAGTGATTTCTAGGAAAGGAGTGGTAAGTGAGTTGTCAATGGAGTAAACCATCTTTTCCAAACCAACCAGGAAATACTTGTTAAAGATCAATTTAGCAACCTGTATGATTTCTTCTTTATCTTCTCCAGCCAAGTATGAAACAGCAATAAACAAACTGATAACATCACCATTAATCCTAAAGGAAAATTCTTTGTCAAATACCTACTCTCCCAAAGCTAATTCTAGAGCCCTCCTTGATGAGTTTGATAACGGGAGAAGGATCTGGTTCCACCTTTCCGGTGTAACAGAGCCTCTGAAAGCCATGGCTCTGTAACCACCAGAATTGGAAGTGGTTAGCCTGGTATCCATGGGGAAACAAGTAAAATCTTAGGAGAGACAGAGACGTTAGTCCAAAAACTACAACAAGACTGAAATGCACATAGAAGACAAACTGGAGATAGCTAAGTTTCCTAGAAAGCAGTACGTAGATAAAGAGAAAGGGACTTGAGAAGCCTCTAGTAGATATTGGTGGCAGCTGGAAAGGTCAGGAAGGTAGGTCACATGTTGTCTAAGGAGCACGATGAAGGGAACGGAACCTCATTCACAAGGATAAGCAGACAAACATGCTATGAATGATGACTTGTCGGCCTCCTTAAATAAAAGGCCATCATCGAATTCATCAGTTGATGAATGTCACGGGGAAAAGGCACAATAACCTTTAGCAAGCAGAGATTAAAAAATTAAAAAGAACCAATGTTATCTTAAAAGATAGGAAGAGATAAATAATCAGTTAAGTTAGGATGTCCGCTACAAGGGATGAATGGAAAAAGAGTTAAACCATGATAGATATACCATTGGCACCTAAGTTGGCTAGAGAGTCAGCCTCTGAATTGCCCTCCCGGTAAGTGTGTTTTACAATGAACTCAGGGATGGTCTCTAGGATTAGATTTATTTCTTCAATCTTAGAATTGATTGACCAGTTGGGTGTCTTCTTAGTTCTGATGGTGTTAATGATTATTTGAGAATCACCTTCAATAATTAATTTAGATATATTGAGTTTTTTACAAATCTTAAGGCCTTCCAAAGTAGCTAAGCATTCAGCCATGTCATTCGTAGTGGGTTTAATAGGGCTAGCATATTTAGTAATAGTTTCTCCCTTCCAGTTTCTGATGATCCCACCGATGCCTGCAATTTCGGGGTGGCCTCTAGATGCCCCGTCGAAATTTAACTTGACCCAACCTTCCTCGGGAATAAAACCCAATTTTAAACATATCATACACTTAAAAAAAATTAATAAGAATTAATAATAGCATATAATTGTTTGAATAAAGAAATTCAGAATTATAACAATCTTTCAACTACTTTACATACAATAAAGTGCAATCATTTCTTTTTCCAAAGGCTTGCGAAGCAAATCATAAATGTGAAAGAAAAATACAAGAAAACAAAGGTATAGGCTGTCCTTAAAAACAACTAAATTTACAGAACCATTAAAAATAAAGAAAAATAGATCTAGCTAATAATATAACTGCTATACGAATAATGAAATGCAGCCTTTTATTAATTTTTCCAAAGTTTTTCAAGATAATTCATGAAAATGCAAGTATACACTGTCACATACAAAGGCTATTATCCTTGAAGTGACTTCATATGCTATTGACTGAAGGAAAAGGAAACAGTAAGAAAAGGAATCCTAAACATACCAAGCTGCAACCACTACTACCAAGGAGTACACAGTATCAGAAAATAAGAAGACCGTGGGAGTGAGAATCGTTTCTACTGTGAGACGCCATCTTTATCAGAAGTCTAATTCTGTTCTTAAAATTATGGTTGTAGATTAAAAATTAAAAATGTCAAGTTAGATTTCAAATTACATTCTTGTATGAATGGTTATTTTAGAAAACATCCAGGTGATTGAAACAAATGTATTGTGGTTCAGAATTCATAACAGAAGGTTAACGATTAGCAATGAACCATCAATGGAATAAATGATTGAAACATCAATAGTGTATCAGAATTCATAAGAGAAGGTTCACGATTAGCAATACAACAGGGACAGTGTACCTTTCTCTCCAATGTAACCTGATCCCTGTCTTTTACCCTTTTTGGTGGACCGTCCGAACCTTAATTTTACAGACAAAACAATGTCAATGCCAAATATAACAGAAACAATTTGTGTTATATCAGCCAGAAAGCTACCTGTATGAGCTCCATGAGAAAATGGACACCCTTGGTGTAGAGTTCGGCAGAGATGTTTAACAGCATGATGAAGATCTTCTGTAAGGGGATTTTCTTCCCCACCTATCGAAAATTTACTACTTCTTATCTCTTCAATATGCTCTCTCGGAGTCGGGGTCGCCATTGTTAAATGCAGAATTCAAAGATCTATTTGAAAGATGGTGGAAATTGGAGCCACTGATTGAGTCCAACCCAATAAAATAGAACAAGTTATCAACATCATCAATAGAACACTTATTCAAGCATGAAAAACATAAAATAAAGAAAAACAAAACAGAACAAATTATCAACATTATCCATAGAACACTTCGTCAAGGATGATAAACATAAAATAAAGTAAAACAACTTACCAAATGTATTCAAGAGACGCTTGATTCTACTGTCTTCTATCTTTCAAGATCTTGTGTTTGGAATGCAGACGATCTTATCTTAATTTTGTGAAAACATGCACAAAGGGCTATGTGGAAATTGAATGATTTGATACAAAGTGATGAATAATGGATGTATGAAGGCAAATGATAGTGGTATAATGGTGATAGGAAAATGAGGAAAGTTATGGGCTCTCAAAAATCACAAAGCATGTAAGAGGAGAAGTCTTGTTTTATAGAAGTCTCATGTAAAGCATTAGTTAGCAAGATCTGGTCGGGATTCAAATCAGAGGAGAAGTCTTCTTTTATAGAAGTCTCATGTAAATCAAGGGTTAGAATTAAGAGGTGCTAGGTGAGTGGCTAGGATTAGAGGGTAGGTAGGGATAATATGAAAGATAATGAGAAGAAGGTAGAAAATATTGTGAATAAAGGAGATTAAGAGGCATTACGAAATTAGCGGTTAAGATTAAGAGGCATTAAGAGAAGATATTAATTTCTATAATTTGTGGAACTTGATCTATGTGAGTGGAAATGATTGGTAGGATTGGAAAGAAGAATATTAGTGAATTTATTAAAGAAATAAATGTATTTATTTATTTTATAGGAGAAAAGGGAGATGGTAAATAGATATTTAAATAAATGTGAATTTATTTAATTAGAGAATACAAAACTAACCAATTATATAAATAAATAGAAATATTTATTTAAATAATATAGAAGACGCTAGTAAAGTAATGACATAGATAGTAATATTCATTTAATAAAATAGAAGTTTTTTTTAATTTCATGAGGACATTTTTATGTCTATACTATTAAACTCGAATTAGGCATAAGAAGTCCCTTCTTGGCTAGGTACACCCAAATTTGTAAGAGGTATTTTTTAGTATCATAATAAATACAATAACCAATAAATATCTAAAAATAATTACATGATAATAAAGAGTTTGGTGGAGAGATCCTCCCCCTCATGGGTTTGGATTTCGACGTCACCATACAACAAGAAACAAGTGAAGAAAACAAGAACGATGTTTAGGTTGAAGGTGGTGACTTGTGCCTTGGCATCATCTCTATTTCCATTGTACCAAAATCCATTGCTCCCCCTATGGCTGGTGTGAAAACGCACAACTCAGAACCTAGCCTAGAGATGCAAGAATCAGGGAAGTACCAACAGATTGAAGCTCTGATGGTCATAGCTTCCCCAAACCAATTCAATATAATGGTTGAGCTCTTCACCAAGCATAGGGAAGAAAAGGAGGGTTGGATCTCAGTTGACAAGAAGAAGAAACCAAGCGGTAGAGACCCTTCTCCTGTATCTAAAGAAGCCACTAGAAGCAGGAAAAAGGAAAAAGTTAGGGGTAGTGCTAATACTCCAGAAAGAAAAAGTACAAGCCAAAGTAGGCAAGAAGAAGCTAGCTTGATCAAAGCGGATGGAACTCAAAATTCTATCCAAGCTTCTAGTACCTCCATCAAGAAATGAAAGTCATCTCTTGGAACATTTGTGGGCTAAATAGCTCACACAAGAAGGATGTCATCAGAAATAAGATAAGGGATCATAGATCGGATATTTTCTTAATCCACGAAACCAAAATGTAGAAGGATAAGCAAGAGAGAATTAAATTCAGTAAAGCTATGGAAAGCAGAGCTACTAGCTCTGAAGACGCTTCTAGTGGCCTCACCACCATGTGGAATTTGCATCACCTCAGAGCCGATGTTATCTATGAAGGAGGTAACCTTTTGCTCCTACATTTTACTAGAATAAAAGATAATGAAAGCTGGTTCATTTTCAATATTAATGCTCCTAACTCCAAAAAAGAAACAAAGACCTACTGGAACAAGATCATTTCCAACTTAGCCCCTCTTAACTGGTCTAAAGGCATCATTATGGGGGACTTCAACACTCTCCTAAAAGAAGGGGACAAATAGGGAGGGATAGCCCCTGATATGGAAAGAAGACAATATCTAATGGACTTCATCAATGACTTGGCTTCGCTGGATATGGATCTTAAAGGGGCTAATTTAACATGGTCAAAGGGATGGATTGGAAAGGATTGCATCCAAGTCCATTTGGACAAGGACCTATTTTCGCTAGACTGGTTGAACCACTACAGTCTCAACCTCTCTTCCCTGGTTAGAATTGGTTCTGACCACTCTTCCATCTCTCTATCCCTAGACCAGATTGACAAGAAAAGGAACTTCCCCTTCAGATTTGAAAAAATGTGGGTCTCCCACCCAAATTTTCTCAATAAAGTCAGAGATTGGTGGAACATTGATGTTGAGGGCACATCCATGTTTAGAGTGGAGAAAAAACTAAGGAACATGAAACACAACGTGAAAAATTGGAACAAAGATGAATTCAGCCACATCTTCACTTCCAAAGACAAGACACTCAATGATCTAAACCAAATTCAAGCCCAAATCCAAAAACATGGCTATTATGAAGATAGACTACAAAAAGAAAAAGCTATCCTATCATATTACTATAACATTATCAGGCAGGAGGAAACTTTCTTGAAGCAGAGATTGGCGTCCACCTGGCTAATGGAAGAGGATCAAAATACTCGCTTCTTCCACCTCTCTACTATGAGACAAAGAGCTACTAATAGGATTAGTAGAATCAAGAAGGGAGACCAAGCCCTTAAGGAGGACAAGGATATCACAGATGAAGCTATCTCTTACTTTTCTCAGCTCCTCTCTGAAGATTAGGGGATTTTTGAGCAAGATCAGATTAATCTCCTAAATAACATCCCAAGAATCATAACAGATTGCCAAAACACATATTTATGCTCTATTCCAAACATGGCTAAAGTTAAGAAAGCCCTGGACTCTCTTCTAAAGGACAATGCCCCTAGCCTGGATGGATTCCCTATGTTCCTTTTTCATCTTTATTTGGACATGGTGAAAGATGATGTGGTAAAATTTGTGCAAGAATTTTTTGGCTCAAAGAACCTCCTCAAAGAGCTCAATGGTACCTTCTTGGTGCTAATTCCCAAGACTTCTGGTGTGGCTTCTTTCGGGCAGTTCAGACCCATAAGCCTCTGTAATTATTTCCTTAAAATCATTTCCAAGGTTATCACCTCCAGGATTCTCAAAGTCCTCCCCTCCTTGATCTCGCATTAGCAATCCATCTTTGTGCCTAGCAGATAGATCCTGGACTCCATAATGATGGTGCATGAAGTGATTCATTGCTTAGAAGAAGGAAAAAGGGAAGGGTTTCTTCTCAAGCTACCTTTCCAAGGCCTACAACTGGGTATACTGGCAGTTTCTTCCTAGATTTCTTGAAGGTTTTGGTTTCAACTCCCATTCTTGCAAGCTTCTTAATCAAATTATCTCGACCCCTCCTTGGTGATCATGATAAATGGCTCCCCGTCCACCTTTTCCAAACCTTCCAGGGGCCTAGGACAAGGGGACCCTCTCTCCCCTATTCTTCTCATCATTCTTGCTGAGTGCCTGGGGAGACTCATTTAGGCTTCTAAAATGATCGGGGACCCAAAATGCATCAACCCTTCATCAAGAAACAATGTCTTTACACACCCAAAATTCATGGGTGACACCATTTTTGGGGGAGAGGCTTCGGTGGGAGAAACTAGAGTGGTGAAGGATCTTCTTAACAATTATATTAGAGCTACTGGCTAATCTATCAACTGGAATAAAAGATCTATATTCTTTGTTAACACCCCTGAAGTTAGACAAAGGAAAATAGCTCATATTTTGGGATGTGGCATTGACACCTTCCCTTCTTCCTACTTGGGTCTGTCCTTAGGTGTCAAATCTCTGGAAGCCTTCTGGAACAAACTGATAGATAGATTCAAAAAGAAGCTCATTGGCTGGAAAGGGGTCATTCTCATCCAGGCTGGAAAGATCCAATTGGTCAAATCTACATTATAGAATCTCCCTACCTATGCCCTCAACCTTTTCCCTATCCCAACTAAAGTTGCAGAGGCTATGGAAAGAATCTAGAGAAGATTCCTTTGGTCAGGAGTTGACGACCACAATCGCATCCCCCTTATTGTTTGGGTGAAAGTCTTCTACCCTAAAAATGCTGGTGGCCTTGGCATAAGGAAGTTAAGACCTTTAAACAATTCCCTTCAAGCTAAATAGATCTGGAGAATCTTCAATAGCAAATGCGAGTGGCGGGATACCATTGAAGTTAAATACCTAAGGCACAACTCACTAAACAAATTTTTTCATGAGACGGATTCCCCTAAAGGTTCTATTATATGGAATGGTTTGCTCAATGCCAAGGAGCTGGCTAAATCCAGGGCTAAGTGGAAAATTGGTAATGGTCATTTTGTCAATTTCTAGAATGACATCTGGCTTCAGATGGGCAGCTTGAGAGACTTTGAGTCTCTCTATACCTGGAGACTTGTCTACACTCAATGCTATGGGACTCATGTATGCAATTATAGAAGGGATGAAAAATGGATGGATCTCACTCAGATCTCTCAGGACCTATCTCCATTGATGATCACTCTCAATGCGGTTACTCTCTCACTCAATCAGGATAAGATTATCTAGGAGGACTCTTCAGATGGTACCTACACTATGGCTTCTGCCTATTCTTCATAGACCACTCAAACCCATGATATGAAGCTACAATGGGCCAAAGCTTGGATCCCAGGCCTCACACCCAAACTCAATGTTTTCTTTTGTCTCCTACTCCAGAACTGTATCCTTAGAGTGGATAATCTCATCAAGTGTGGGTTCCAGATTCCAAATAGGTGTGTTCTTTGCAAATGTCAGAGGAATCAATGGATCACCTTTTCATTCACTGCTCTTATGTAAGTCAAATCTGGCAGCATGTTTTCTCAGTCCTAAATTTATCTTGGTGCTTTCCACTGTCCATCGGTGATCTCTTTTCCAAATGGGCTTTCCAAAGGTTTAATAAGGATTTTCAGTTATTATTTACCTAGATTCTTCTTCATCTTTGCTGGAGCATCTAGAAGGAGCATAATAATTACATTTTTTGTGATTGTTCCTCTCCTCCCAAAATCATCTTTGAAAAAATCAATCATGTTGTTAAGGAGAACTTTTTCTATTGTGGAAGATCTAACCATATTGTTGGAAAGTCCCAGGCTCCTGCCTGGGATAAAAGATAGAACCGTGTGTGGAGCAGCCCCCTGACTGGTTGGACCAAAGCCAACTTCAACGGTGCTGCTAAAGGGAATCTAGGACAAGCAGGAAGCATAGGAATCATCAGGAACTTCTTTGGCCTTGGCATAGCGGCTATTACAAAAGTTTGGGTTGATAAAACATTGGGTTAATGGATTTTCCAACATGTTGACATCAATGCCAAAGGGGCAGATTGTTGGATATTGCTAATGCATTGGGGACATTGTTGATACATTTAATATGTTTAATCACTACATTGAATCATGTTGGAACTGTTGTTGTCATTCATGTTTTTTGACTGATGTCAACATATGTTTATGTGAAGAGAACATGCTGGTTATTATAGTGTACATACACTGTATGATTGTTTCAAATCATGTGAAGTCAGTTGTGTGTACTGAAAGGTATTTTAATCTTATATCAAAGATCACATGATGAAATATTGCATACTGGCTAAGTTACAAAATATTTGGTGAAGATTGGTTATTTGACAGTAGCAGTGGAAGTTGACAAAGTTAGTCTCTGCGTTTTGGGAATATCTTAGAGGTGATGAAGATTTAGTGTATGCGATCTTGAGTAATGACAGATAGGGTACTGAAAAATGTTCGATGGTCAGTGCAAGGTACAAAAAGTAGGATAATATCAGTTGTGGCATGTGTTCTAGAGATGATGTATTTGGAAGTTGACTATAGAGATGTAGCATGTATTGGGGATTGCAAATATGAATTAAGGATGTCAGTCATTGATTGTTATAATGTAATTGTTGAATACTTTTTTTTGATACCGTGTGTATCTTAGCAAGGGGTTATGTAATTGTTTATATATTAGGAAAGCCTAATTGGCCTACCTGATCATGTAGAATGTAACAGGGTATATATGTAAGATATTTTCTTTTGGAAAGATATGGAGAGAATGTATCTGATGTAAAAGGAGAATTGTGGAAGCTGCGAGCTTGTTTCTACTAGATGTAGAGCAGAGGATAATTGTATACTTCATTGGAACTGATCAAGAAAAGATAGTTTCTATCGAACAGTTCAAAATATTATGTATTTCTTCATATACACTTGTGTTGTGAACAGTGAGTTCTGAAGGTGAACATAACCTTCTTTTGGCAGTGAGCTTGGGGAGTGAGACCACCCTTCTTTTTCTTGACTCTTAACAGGGTCTTTCCTCTAACAAGGATAGTGTACTATAATATTTTAGTGAACTCCTAATAGGGCTAGATCTTGTAACAAGGATACTATACCCTCAGTACATCATTAGTGGTTGTTAATTCCCACTGGGGTTTTACCTTTAATAGGGTTTCCTCAATAAAAAAATATTGTGTTATTGTGTTGGCATTCATTGTGTTCATTGGATTTGATACAGCTTGGTAATTGTACATGTGCTTTGTATTTGTTTCATAGTTCAATATTGTCATATTTTATGTAAAGAGCCCTACAGGCTTTTGCTAAAGAATTTATATTATTTTTATTTTTTCATGGAAATTTTACAAAAAAAATTGTTTCTGACATATAAGTATGTAGCTGAATTCTAAATTTTAAAAGCAAAATTCCAATTCCATAATACTACTTGCAAACAATTCAATTTTGTGAACATACAGATATAATGTTGTTTGTTGATTAATAATTTTAATGTTAAATGTGTACCTTAGTGAATATGCAAATGGTTTCCACTAGGAAATTCCAACTGCAACCTTCCTGAATGAAAATGAACCTCTTTAGTATTGACACAGCGTGATAACCCTGGTTTGACATCAGATCCATGAAGAAGCCATGCAAACCAAATTGAATTAACATAGATCAAGAAAATGAACTGTATTAATATCATAATATAAAAACATGTATTACGTATATCTAAATATATATTAATAATTATATATCTATGAAAGAATTTTGAAAACCTCATTCAATATATATATAGATATATGTATATATATATATGTATATATATATATATATATACATACATACTATACTATATATCATATATATATATATATATATATATATATATA
>BSBK01012071.1:0-115000 GCA_027943335.1 Chamaecyparis obtusa
GCTTTTATTTTCTATATTTGGTGTCCTAGTTATCTAGATTTTGCTTCTATTGGTGATTTGAGCATCATGGGAGCTGATAAGAATATAATTGAGGCAATTGTAAATTAAAAATGAAAAACAAACCATATGGTCTTGAGCAAGCTCTCAGCTAGAGGACTCTCACCTTATATGGAGAGATTAAATGGTTTGTGCCCTCAAGTTATAGATGCTTTCATGGAAGGATGGAATGAGGATGTTTTGAAGCTGTATGGGATGGAGTTCAAAATAGAAGATTCGTTAATTGCTAAAGTCTCCAATACCCTAGTAGAGAGAAGAAAATGTTACAAGGATAGAAAGTGTGGAAATAAGGCACTTGGAATTTTTTTCATACATGGAGAGAGGGATTGTACACACAAAAGTAGTGCACTTCTATGAATCCTTACAATCAAGAACACTCAAGAATGAGGTCTCAAAAATTGATCCATAGCTCTCTATGTATGGAGTTGCAAGATTTAAAATTGCTCTCAGCTAGAGCTAATAGGCTTAATGACCTTGCTAGTCAACCACACAATGAGAGATTCCAAAATTAAAGACAAGGGATAAAGTGCCAATATCTCCAGAATCACTATGAAATGCAATGCAAGTAAGATCAGAATGAAGATGGAAGCTAATCTATGAAAATGAAAGTGCAAACTAGGCTATGAAAGGAAAGTAAAAATCTTACAATCCCTCCTAATTAAACTATGTGAGATTAATCTATAGCATAAAGAAAGTCTATACTAAGAATGCCATGATCATGCAACTATGAAAGCAAGAAAGCAAGCTAAATGAAATGCAACAATAATGTCTTCAAAGCTTGAATGCAAGAATGTCTTCAAAGAGCTCCAAATAACCTAGAAAACCTGTAGCATAACATTAGCATAAAAGAGATGGATATGAAAATGAGGAAGAGAGTTCTTCTTTTATAGGAAATGAGGAGAAATGGACCATGGAGACTAAGAGGTAAAAGACTTAATCAACAGTGGAGCATCAAAGAGGAGAAATCCATGTGCACAAGTATCCTCTAATGAGAAAATAAGAGTTGACTTTTGTGTCCGTATGAGACAAAAAGTGTTTTTTCCCTTTTTATAAAATAAGAATATGCTTTATTTGTGCAACTTAGGATAAGAGGAAAAGTGTGGGCTTTTTATTTATTAAAAGGGGAGGAACTATTCCTTTTAAATAAATAAAGACTTTAGGATAAAATGGTTAGCCCAAGGCAAATAATCGAAAATGATAAAAAGGATTTGATGAAGGAAATTGATATAATTTTAAATACTGATTCAGGAAAATATTGATTTGGGGATTTGATAAATTGCTAAATGGGGCCCAAAGTCTAGGCGACCATTTTAGGGTGCATACATTTTCCCCTCTTTGAATAATGTGTGATCATTTCGGGAACACGTGCAGTCAAATAAGAATTGAAATGTGAGTTCATTTTGGGATCACAAAACAACTCAAACGTGTGTTCATTTTGGGAACAGGCCAGGACAAAGATAAGCAAAAAGCTGAAAGACAAGACTAAGACCGTCGCTGCTAGGTGCAAATCAAGCCTTAGACAAAACTATCACCATCGGTGCTAGGCAATAATGAAGTCTGAAAAATAGGAGATAAAAATTGAAAGACAAAATCACCACCGTCACTGCTAGGTGATAATCAAGTCTAAAAATAACAATCTCAAGTTGAGCTAAATGATAAAGCTGAATCAAAGATTAAAGCTGATAGGTACTGCCCCCTCCGAATCAAAATCAAAATCAGGTAGAGGAGAATAGGAAATTGATAAACTTGATCAAAGCACTAGAAATCATAGTCGAAGAATAGGACAATAGGATAACCATCAAGCAGTGAAGACATGTCCTAGGTTGACTAGGTTTGACTGGGAAAGATATAGGATAAAAATTAAGTCAAACCTTAGAGAAATGAAGTGAGTGATAATGAATGATAGACTAGGAGTTTGAAAGAGATGGGGGTGAACAAATGAAGATGCCCCAACAAAGATCGAAGGATCAGGCCTCAAATGGTTAGCCAATTACACAGAAGAGGGGGAAAATTTAAAATGCAATTTTGACTATCAAGATTAACTTGGATTTTGATTTCAAGTCCGAAAATGGATCTAGGACATTGAAATTAGCTAGGGGTACAATTTTCACGTAATTCTAAGGTATTTTGAAAATTAGGTCAAAAAGTCAAAATGCTATATAAGGGCAAAAGTGTCATTTTTAAAATCATTTGTCATTTAGCCATTTGAGAATTTTGAGAGCTTAGAGAGAGAAAGTGGCCCAGCAAGCAGTGATTCTCATCCACAGGCATCGGTTTGAGCACGATCTGTTGCACAACCGGCCTCCACACTATGCTACTCCGGTGAGTTTTCAGAAAAACTTCACTTTTATGAGTTATTAATGAGCATTTAAGATATTTAGCACATTTTTTCAAGAATTTTCAAATTTAAAAATCTCAATTTTCAAGAACTAGGCGATATATCGTGCGATACTTTAGAAGTATCACTCCCTTTAGAGAGAAACATTGTGTGATACTTCATGGGTTGCAAGTGTATCGCATGCACGTGGACACCAGTATCACACAATAATTGGCAAACCATCACGTGATAACTGGAAAAGTATCACACAATCAAAGGTATATCGCACCACTATAGGAAGAAGTGTCCCATGACACTTGTCCCAAAAGTAGTATCGCCCAAGTTAAAAAATTGATATTTTAAAGTATTTTTGAGAAAAAAGGACATGGGTCTAGACAAGTTTACATTGGATATGTCTTTTACTGACTTTTAGACATTCATCATGATATGTACTGACATCTAGGTTGGTTTAATTGTTTGCAGGAGCACTTTCCAATGTTACTCATCAGAGTGCCGAAGGTGGTGGGATTGAGATGCATCTGAGATCTAGATGATCTAAGTGAGGCTGATATCTGAGCAATGTGATTCTGATACTTATTGCAATTCCCATATATCTAGGCTGATCATGGTCTACTAACAGCCTTGGCCGAGCGATGGCATAGTGAGCATAACATCTTTCACTTGCCCACTGGAGAGGCATCCATCTCATTAGAGGATGTCTACAGGATTGTTAGAGTACGATGCCATGGCGAGCCTGTAAGTATAATCATGCTTAAAAGATATAATCGTTTAAGTGTAATGTTTCCATATGATGAAAACTAACATGACTGTTTGCTGGCACAAGTATATTATGATCAAGACACCACCGAGGGCCGACATGCTATCCAGGGCATGTTTTAGGATGTCACTATCGTTGATAGACACGTCAGCTGGGAGAAACTGATGGACAATTTTGGTAGAGACTTCCCAGTGCCATGCATTGTTGCTTCCATCATCTCATAGGCCCTGATGACTGATCGTAGTCAGAAGGGATTCCCTCTTGGATGGAGCAGACTACTGGTTGACTTGGTAGGCAGACCTCGGCGCATGGCATGGGGACCTGCCATACTTGCAGAGATATATCATGAGTTACACGAGATCATCTACAGGGATGGTTGGACATGGGCTTGCGGTGCCATCTTGGCATAAGTGTGGGCTTGGGAGCACATTGCTATGGTGCACCCTAGGGTTCAGTCAAGAGAGAGGAGATATCTATACATATACAAGTATGAAGGATTTATATCATATTCCCATACTAGGGATGTGATATACTACTGACGAATCTTGGATGAGATGACCTCCTTCACATGGAGGCCATACAGGGAGGTTGAAATATACACAAAAAAGTAGTGCACTTCTATGAATCCTTACAATCAAGAACACTCAAGAATGAGGTCTCAAAAATCGATCCATAGCTCTCTATGTATAGAGTTGCAAGATTTAAAATTGCTCTCAGCTAGAGCTAATAGGCTTAATGACCTTGCTAGTCAACCACACAATGAGAGATTCCAAAATTAAAGACAAGGGCAAGAGTGCCAATATCTCCAAGAATCATTATGAAATGCAATGCAAGTAAGCTAAGAATGAAGATGCAAGCTAATCTATGAAAATGAAAGTGCAAACTAGGCTATGAAAGGAAAGTACAAATCTTACAATCCCTCCTAATTAAACTATGTGAGATTAATCTATAGCATAAAGAAAGTCTATACTAAGAATGCCATGATCATGCGACTATGAAAGCAAGAAAGCAAGCTAAATGAAATGCAACAATAATGTCTTCAAAGCTTGAATGCAAGAATGTCTTCAAAGAGCTCCAAATAACCTAGAAAACCTGTAGCATAACATTGGCATAAAAGAGATGGATATGCAAATGAGAAGAGAGCTCTTCTTTTATAGGAAATGAGGAGAAATGGACCATGGAGATTAAGAGGCAAAAGACTTAATCAATGGTGGAGCATCAAAGAGGAGCAATCCATGTGCACAAGTATCCTCCAATGAGAAAATAAGAGTTGACTTTTGTGTCCATATGAGACAAAAAGTGCTTTTTCCCTTTTTATAAAATAATAATAATGCTTTATTTGTGCAACTTAGGATAAGAGGAAAAGTGGAGGCTTTTTATTTATTAAAAGGGGAGAAACTATTCCTTTTAAATAAATAAAGACTTTAGGATAAAATGGTTAGCTCAAGGCAAATAATTGAAAATGATAAAAAGGATTTGATCAAGGAAATTGATATAATTGAAAATGTTGATTTAGGAAAATATTGATTCAGGAATTTGATAAATTGCTAAATGGGGGCCCAAAGTTTAGGCGACCATTTTAGAGTGCATACAAGGATAAAGTTAAAAGAACTATGAATGGTATGTATGGAAAATCCTCCATGAATTCTCCCTAGGTGGATGTGACTAAGGTTATCATGTGCTATATAATGCTAGATGGACAATTTTGTAGCCTTTTTATCTACCATTTCTTTATTCTTAATCCTTTTATGCACAATAAGAGTATTTCTCTATTGTTTTATTTCATATCATCTTTGTATCATAGCCTTAAATCTCATACCAAAAACCTTTCTTGTACTTCATTATATGAGGGGCTGCTACTCCTTACTATGGAGCATGCTATATCCCAGTTTGTCCAAATTAACCCTAAATCCACGACTAGCATTAAGTTTTAGAATAATGTTCACTATCACTGTGATAAATTCTTGATAGATCGTGATGATGTCCCCTTAAATAATGAATTTGTATTTCATTTTGGCAAAATTATCCTAAAAGGAATTCTTTGGGTAAATACGTAATTGTGGTTTTTGATGATTGAGACTTGGATCATCCCCACTCCTCCCCCCTAGGGGTTTTTCATGACAAACTATTTAGAGCCAAGTAATGTTGTGAAGGGTAGAGGGAAAACAAAAGTGTCTTCCCTTAGGTTTTGTAAAGGAAAGGAGAAAACCATTAGTGGGTCCTAGTTGGTGGGAGGAGAGGGCATAAACTCTATAATTAACAAACTCAAGAAATATATCTGAAAGGGTGTAAGCCCTACTCTTCTCTCCCTTATTTCTAAACCTTTGAATGTGGGTGATAAGAATATGTGAATTCATGTTGATATCCTGTTGGACCTGAAAAAAGACACCCATGTAGAAAAGGGCTCTTTTGTTCAAGATACTTTGAATAAAAAAAAATGTGAAGAATGTTGCAGATAGGAAGAATACCATGTTTTAGTGGATTATGATAGAAATTAATATTTTAGAAAATAAAATTACTCAAACCATCCTATCCATGGAATGGATAAAGTGATGGCCAGTATTCATGCATTGGCAAATGAGATTAATGAGTTAAAAGAGGATCATGAGACTTGAATTAAGAGTTTGGAAGACTCAATTGCTATTATCCATCACAAATTGAGGGTGGTTGTGGTTGTTCGTAAAGAGGTCATGGCAGACAGTTTGAAAGATCTTAAACAATTGAATATCCAAGTAGAAGCTTTACACAATCCATCCAAAGCAACTTTTTCTTCTCTTTCTAGTAGTGTTAAGTTGAGCAAGAAATTCCCTACTAATGACCGTAGTGTCATTATGAAGGAAAAGGATAGTCTCTCAACCTCGCTTTATAAATAGACTTTGAAGCAAGGATAAGGGGTTAACCCCTATTGACCACATTCTGGACAAAGTGAGCAAGATCAACAAGGAGATTATGCTTGAAAATGAAAATTTGATTAAATTTTTTTAATAACTTTGGGATTATATTCCTTTCTTTTTCTGGTTGTTTATTTTTCTATTATCCAATATGTCCTTACTGGTTGGTTTCTTTTTTTGGATTTTTTTTCATCTTAGGGTATCTAGTCCCTTTAGAACAAGTTTCTCCTCTAAAAAAAATTATATATTATATTTTTAGAAGTGTGTGTGAGATTTTTTTATTCTCTCTTAGGTGGAAGAGAGAGTATCACTAGTGAAATGGTTTTATTTGGTTGAGGTAACATATCATGTTGGAATCAACACTCACCTAAACTCATGTCTTTAGGTTTTCATGTAAGTGAATAAGAGTTGTAATTATGAATTTTCTTAAGTTTTAAATAATATATTATTTACTGAATAGATATGTTTAGACATTGTCATTAGGAAAAAAGATTTAAGATAGCTTTTATACTCTTATTCTTGTGAAATAATTTACTATCGCACAAGAAAAACATCATTGATACCATGATTAATGTTTCATGTTCCAATTATCAAAAAGCTCATCCAAGGGTGATGATTGAATAATATAAGAATATTTGAAGATAATTTAAATAAAATAGGACGACCAAGAAAAAGGGAGAGACTACGAGATTCCCATTTCCTAATACCCATGGTTAGAATGTCTAGAATGTCATGATCTTAAGAAGAGTACAAACAAATAACAAAGAAGCCACAAGCATAGGGGTAAATCTCAACTTTACTTGAGACCACCAGGTTTCATTGCTCTAAAATCTACAAATGTAGTAGAGGAAGCGAGGGCTACATACATTGAGACCTCAATATAAGCCCGTGTCCAAGCATCACCTCTGGAACATAGGAGGCACAATAGATGCATTTCATAGCTAGAACACAACTACCCTTTGAGTATTTGCAAAGTAAATCAGCAAACAATTTCTGTAGAGAAGAATCAACGAGGCTTCAAGAACAATAAGAACATTGATGGAAGTAAATAAAGTTTTCTCATAAGAGGAAGTAGAGTAAAAATTGGGGATGTCAACCACCGGATTGCAGGCTAGGGAGCCGTTAACCCATGTAGTCTTTGATGGGAGGCGTGAACTCGATAATAGGGAGCCAGAGGGCATAATGAGAAGTTAAAGTTATTATAATATTATTTCTAGAATAGCCCGTGAAATATAATTTTGATTAATTTAATACAAATAGAAAAGCAGTTAAAGACATTTGATGCTCGGGAAACTGATTACAAGACTAGTTAATTGACGCTAATTCTAAATGTTTTAGTGCAAGCTCCAAAAACCATAACGAACTCTTACATGGACACGAATTCGATGGTCAAACAATTTCCAATCGTGGCGTGACCTAATTCTGAATTCAATAAAATAGGATTTGGACATGAATCTGGTGCTCCAATTACTAGACGGAAAAGAAAATGATGTATGCATTAGCATAGCCGATCTGGATTACTACCATAAGCGACAAGAATGACCGCATTTTCACGATAGAAGTGATATTATGAAGTGAAATTTGAAAGAGCCTTGGAAGATTCGTCCCAAACATGAATCGGTTCATCGTATGTGGCCCAGTCAAAACATCACTTCATGGTACCATCGGATGTCGTCTTCCATAGAGGCATCTTTTTACCGTTTTCTATTTGTCTTGAGGAAGAGTAAAACACTCCTCTACCGGGTCATAGTCCACAACAAAAGGCTTCTTCACGTTTTCTGGGTCCAATCCTAGAAGTGCATAATGGGGGTAAAAGCCCATTCTTCCTCCATAATCTACGTTTAAAGGCTCACAAATTTTAAAAGTGGCCATGTGAAAATCGGCATCAACCACAAGTACGCTGTCGATGTGAAAGTTGCAACATTTTCAATGTTATGTTGTTTTCTCTTTAGAAAACCGGAGAAAATGAGTCCTCTAAGTTGGAATTTGGCATTGAAGATAATTTCCGGAACCTGAAGCAGAAATCATTTCGATTCCGAACTCTCTTTTCTTCCCTCCTTCCTATTTTCCGTATTTGAAAGAAAAACTACAACTTTGAATCTTGAGCGATAAGTAATCTATTATTGATGGAAATTTATGTAATAGAAATTAGACTATCCATGGATGTGATATTCCCATATTCAGTATTCCTTGTTTGATTGCTTTTGTTGTATAGCATTTACATTTCCTTAATTGAGATCCAATTAGGATAAGAAATATAGCAATAGATCATATAATTTTTTTATTTTTTATAAATCAGCTTATAATAGTAATATCATACTTAGCTGAAGTTTGATACATGTAATTTTATCATAATTATGATATAAACATATAGAGATTGAAGTTAATAATAGTATATTTATTTTTAAATGATTTGTCGTAAATATGTAATTTTATTTTAAAAAACAAGAAAATAATTTGTCTTATTTTCATTCATTATTTTGTAATACTTATAAACTCATATAGGACAGTGCATAAGTGTATACTTGTGAATTTGTCTCCAAATTCAAATCAAAAGTCTCTAAAAACATAGATTTATTTGTTCATTAATTAATTTATTTAAACACTTCAAAATTATTTTTATTGTGTACATATGAAATAAAATTATTTTATGTAAATAAATTTTCCTTCTAAGCAAAATAAGAAAAGTCCCTTTAATTAAATGAGGGGCTTGCAATTCATTCAAATATAAGCTCTTTTAAAAACCTTAGAAGGTTGGGGTATTATTCTAGTTCAATTTTAGCTTGTACTTGCAAAATCACACCTACCTAAATTCAAATTCATTTTCTATCTTCAAAGAGCTTAGCTAAGGAAAAATTTAATTTTTAAAGTTAGCTATAGATTATTTATATTAAAATGTGATCCATCATTCACAATTCTTTACATGCTCACCTTTGTCCTTCATTAGAAGTAACACAAAAATATTTTCCTTTTTCATAATGTTGAAAGTAATCTTCCACCCAACATGAATAATAATCATTCATATATCCCTTACCTCCCCAATAACACATGTTTTGAATCAATTAGAATTATGTTACACTATACCTTATATGTGTATTCTCCAATATAAAATATGAATTAAAACTACTCTACAACAATAAGTTAGAGTGTTTTCTCTAATTAAAGTACAATATATGGAATGGAGTGTAATTATCTTCAACCATAAATTTTCACCATTAATTTTTTTTTTATGCCTCTTGTATTGACTCTATTTATCACAATCTTATAGTAGTTAGCTCTTTATTTTTACATAGATAAAAGGACATCTTTCTCAACTAATTCTCATCATCTTTATACACATTTGAAAACTATTTTTATAGATAATGAGGTTCTTTCCAACCTTTAGATACATTATTTCTACTTTACTACTTCAACTGTAAGTTGCTTCTTCAACCTACACAACATCAATGAACTTATTAATGCACAATTACATTAATGTATTACATATATATATTGAATCACATAGGGAATTGATCCTGAAATATAAAGTAATTCTTTTCAAAATAATTGAATGGACTTTTTTCTATTTTTGTCCAGATTAAAGAATTTTCTCACATATACATGAAATAATTTCCACCTAAATAATTAGCTACTCATATTTATTCACTAACAAAATGTTATGCAATAATGTAATTATTTATAGATATAAATTGAATTGATTTACATATTTTTAGTACCATTATAAATTGTAAGCAATCCATAGGTGTGAATAATTTCATGATTGTTTATAAACTACCTTTGTACACAAAAAAGTACTGCACTTCTATAAATCCTTACATGCAAGAAAACTCAAGAATGAGCCCTCACAAATCGATCCATAGCTCTCTATGTATGGAGTTGCAAGATTGTAAAATTGCTCTCAACTAAAGCTATGAAGCTAATGACCTTGCTAGTCAACCAAACAATGAGAGATTCAAATGAAGACAAGGGCAAGAATGCTAATATCTCCAATGAAATCAAGTGAAATGCAATGCAAGTAAGCTAATAATGAAGATGCAAGTAAAACTAAATTATAACAATGCAATGCTTGAAAAGAAATCTAACCTATGAAAGGAAAGTACAAACTAGACTATGAAAGGAAAGTACAAACTAGACTATGAAAGGAAAGTACAAGTCTTACAATCTCTCCTAATTAAGTTATGTGAGATTAATCTATTGCATAAAGGAAATTTATACTAAGCCATGATTATGCAACTATGAAAGCAAATATGAAGCTAGATGAGGTGCAACAACAATATCTTCAAAGCTTGGATACAAGGCTGTCTTCAAAGAGCTCCAAATGACCTACAAAACTTGTAGCATAACATTAGTATTCCAAAATTGCATATCAAAATGAGGAAGAGAGCTCTCCTCTTATAAGAAATGAAAAGGAATGGACCATGGAGATTAAGAGGAAAAAGATTTAATCAACGTTGGAGCATCAAAGAAGAGGAATCTATGTACACAAATATCCTCCAATGAGAAAATAAGAGTTGACTTTTGTGTCCATATAAGAAAAAAATAACTTTTCTTCATTTTATAAAATAAAAATAATGTTTTATTTGTGCAACTTAGGATAAGAGGAAAAGTGGGGGCTTTTTATTTATTAAAAGGGGAGAAAATATTCCTTTTAAATAAATAAAGAGTTAGGATAAAATTGTTAGCCCAAGACAAATAATTAAAAATGATGAAATAGGACTTGATCAAGGAAATTGATATAATTGATAAAATGCTGATTTTTGAAAATCTTGATTCAGAGATTTGCTAAATGGGGGCCCAAAGTCTAGGTGACCATTTTAGGGTGCATACATTTGCCCCTCTTTGACTAATGTGTGATCAATCTGGGAACACATGCAGTCAAAGAAGAATTGAAATGTGAGATCGATTTAGGATCGCAAAACAATCTAGATGTGTGTTCATTTTGGGAACAGATTAGGACAAAAATAAGCAAAAGCTAAAAGACAAGACCAACACCGTCACTGCTAGGTGCAAATCAAGCCTTAGAAAAAACTATCACCATTGCTGCTAGGCAATAATTGAGTCTGAAAAATAGGAGATAAAAATTGAAAGACAAAATCATCACCGTCGCTGCTAGGTGATAATGAAGTCTAAAAATAAGAATCTCAAGCTAAGCTGAATGATAAAGCTGAATCAAAGATTGAAGCTGATAGGTACTGCCTCCTCATAATCAAAATCAAAATCAGGTAGAGGAGAACAAGAAATTGATAAACTTGATCAAAGCACTAGAAATCATAATCGAAGAATAGGACAATAGGATAACCATTAGGCAGTGAAAACATGCCCTAGTTTGACCAAGTCAAACTTAGAAAGACAAAGTGAGTGAAAATGGATGATAGAATAGAAGTTTTGAAAGAGACGGGGGTGAAGAAATGAAGATGCCCCAACAAAGATTGAAGGATCAGGCCTCAAATGGTCAGCCAACTGCGCAGAAGAAAGAGAAATTTTTTAAACATGATTTTGACTATCAAGATTAACTCAGATTTTGATTTCAAGTTCGAAAATGGATCCAGAACATTGAAATTAGCTAGGGGTGCAATTTTCACACAATTATGAGGTGTTTTAAAAATTAGGTCAAAAAGTCAAAATGCTATAATAGGGGCAAAAGTGTCATTTTCAAAATCATGTCATTTAGCCATTTTGAGAATTTTGAGAGCTTGGAGAGAGAAAATGGCTCAGCAAGTAGGAGTTCCCATCCACAGGCATCAATTTGAAAGAGCCCGGTTGCACAATCGGCCACCACACTATCCTGCCTCAGTATGTTTTTGGAAAACGTGCCTATTTTGAGTCATTTATTGCATTTAATATGCTTTTAGCATGTTTAAATTTATTTTTAAAAGTTCAAAATTTGAAATTAGGGCAAAGTATCGCATGATACTTCAGAAGTATCATGCCATTTGGGGAAATACATCATGCGATACTTTGCGGGTCCCCAAAGTATTGCACGCGTATAGACACCAGTATCGCATGATAACTTGCGAACTATCACATGATACCGGGAAAAGTATCGTGTGACCAAAGGTATATCACCCTACTATAGAAAGAAGTATCGCACAATACTTGTTCCAAAAGCAGTATCGCCCAAGTGTAAAATTTGATATTTTAAGTATTTTTTTGAGCAAAAAAATGACATGGGTCTAGACAAGTTTACGTTGTATATGTCTTGTACTGATTTTTAGGAATCCATCATGATATGTATTGACATCTGGTTTGGTTGAATGGTTTACAGGAGCACTTTCTAGCGCTACTCATCAGAGTGCCGAAGGTGGTGGGGTTGAAGTGCACCTGAGATCTTGATGATCCGAGCAAGGCTGACCTTCGAGTGATGGGATTTGGATATTTGGTGCAGTTTCTAGATATCCAGGTGGATCATGGGTTGTTGATTGCTCTTACTGAGAGATGGCATAGTGAGCACAACACCTTCCACCTACCCACAGGAGAGGTATCCATCACACTAGAGGACGTCTATCAAATTCTCTGAGTACCATTCCATGGAGAGCTGGTGAGTAAAATCATGCTTTAAGATATAATCATTTAAATATAATGTTTCCATATGATGAAAACTAACATGATTGTTTGATGGCATAGGTTTAATATGATTAGGATACCACTGAGGGCCGACATGCTATCCAAGGCATGTTTCAGGATGTCACTATCATTGATAGGCACGTCAGCTTGGAGCGACTGATAGATGATTTTGGTAGACTTCCCAGTGCCGTGTATTGTTGCATCCATCATCTCATAGGCCCTGATGACTGATCGTAGTTAGAAGGGATTCCCTCTCGGATGGGGCAGACTACTGGTGGACTTAGTAGGCAGACCTCAGCACATGGCATGGGGACCTGCCATACTTGCAAAGATGTATCATGAGCTGCACAAGATCGTCTATAGGGACAGTCAAACATGGGCTTGTAGTGCCATCCTGGCATAGGTGTGGGCTTGGAATCACATCGCTATGATACAACCCAGGATTTAGCTAAGGGAGTGGAGATACCCATACATATACAGGTACAAAGGATTCATATCACATGCCCATATAGGGGATGTGACATACTATCGACAGGTTCTAGATGAGATGACCTCGTTCACATGGAGGCCACATAGGGATGCTAAGGCATGGGGGGATGTAGATGATGATTTGAGCTATATGCTATGTAGCCAACCATTGGTAGGCTGACACTCTGAGATTGTTGAGAGGTTATGCATCACATGGGTCTGGCGACAGTTTGGGAGGTAGCAGCGGGTCTCCACAAAGACTACTACTTATGCCAGGGCACAGGATGAGGAGGGACATGGGTGGCTACCCATGTTGGACTATCAGAAGGTCATGGCAAAGATATATGGCATCAGGAGGGAGCCTTGGGATTACCTTCTTGATATGGTAGACATAGGATCTAATGTGACATATAGGGCTGAGCGGTAGAGGGCACCATTCCCTCATTTCATAGTACCTGACGCTCCAGTAGCAGCTTAGGGTGGGGATGAGGATGATGGGGGAGACAGAGGAGATGGAGGGAGAGGGAGAGGGAGAGGTATGGAGAGTGGGGAGGGATCAAGATTAGGATCAGGTGGCTGGAAATGGCCACGGGGACAGAGATCGGTGACCCCTAAGGATGAGGTGAGACTAGCTCGCCAATAGGTAGAGGTATAGTAGGATCAGCCTACAAGAGGGGATGACCTGAGAGCCAGGATCCAGGCTCTAGAGATGGAGATGCAGCAACTATGCATCACCATAGTAGTGAGAGAGTAGCAACTAGCTGACCTGAGGGCATAGAGAGATTAGTAGATCACTGATCTCAGAGCAGAGATAGCACACTAGGAGCAAGCAGCACAAGCTGACATAGCAGAGATCTGGAGAGATTTAGCACGAGCTACTTACTACCATGGACTCTACCTATAGGCCATACTTGAGGGACAGAGAGTGCCATCTTACTCTCAGAGGGTAGGTAGATCAGACAAGGTAGTAGCACCACCACCACATGATGGGGAGAGTCAAACCTAGGGTTAGGGCTTAGATTTAGATGTTTTTAGACATATCCTGAGACTTGTGATCCAGATTTTAGGATCTCATATTGTATATTGTATGATGACATTGATTTATGGGTAAAAGCACAATCGGGTGTCACCCTTTTGGCTAACCCGACTAACTCGGCCGAGTCATATTCGGCCGAGTAGGACTCGGCCGAGTCCTACTCGGCCGAAGAAGGGGAGGTGCCACGGGGCACCGAATGGCACCTACGTGGCCGCGGAGACTCGGCCGAGTCCTACTCGGCCGAGTAGGACTCGGCCGAGTCTACAAGGGACTACTAATAGCCCGCTCAATGGTTTTAGCCCCTCATTTGAACAGTGAGGGGCTAAGGAAAGCGGCTAAAGAGTGATAGTGCAACTCGGCCGAGTCAGAGGTAGATTTTTTTTTTATTTTTTTTATTTTTTTGTTTGTGTTTTTTAGTTATTTTTTATGTATATATGTTGTTTAAATATTTTTTAATTATTTTTTTAATATTCATATGTAAAAAAAAGTCTTTTCTTAATATGTATTGTATTTACTTTTAAAAATGTACAAAATTAACAAATAAAACTTAAACATAGAAAACATATATAATTTAAGTAAAATGTAAACTGGAACGTTTAAAAACATGAAATAGTCCACCTACCCTTGAGACATTTAATAAGACCATTAAAACTTAATAGGATGGATGTAATTATAAGATCCAATATTTAACTTAATAATATCAAAATTAAAACATAATGGACTATCTACTCTTACTGACCTAATAGGAACACTTTTAAGACTTAACATCCACTAAATATGACCTATTAGGACCCTTAAGACCTAATAGGACCACTTAAGACCTAATAGAACTTAATAGGTCAAAATAGTTCACCCTCACTTGGCTCAATAAGACCTAATTAAAACCTTTAAGACCTAATGTGACCCTTAAGACCCAATAGGACCCAAATGACAAGGACAAGTGCAACCGCTACCTAGGTTAAATGACTAAACAGTGTAGTAAGCAACTTACCTTATGCATTCAATAATCATCATTGTTCGAGTTATATTGTTTTCATGCCATTAGATCAAGTTATATATTAAAACAACTTTTCTTTATAGCATGCACTTTTATTTTATTTCATTGTTGACTCCTGATAAATTAATCCTTAAGTTTTAAGTTGTCATGTTTTTTAATATTGAACAAAGTAGTTTAATAATGACTAGATGCTATATCAATAAATGGAAAGAAACAAAATAGACTAGCATAACCAAAACACATAATAGTCACAAAAATGTTGAAATAAAGTATCATTATCCATTGTAACACTCTTTGATTTAGCCCAAATATTTAGTATATATCTTTGAAATTGCATTACTTTCTTTTTGATATTTTAGAGTTGGACCATGATATTGGCATTCATCTTTATAAGACCTATAGTTGTGAGACAGGAAAGACAATATGAAGAAAGATGTCATAGTAAATCCTAAGAATTATATAGTTATCTGATAACAATTATTAGATAACATTTGCATACTAATGTGTTTTAACTTATCACACTTTGTAATACAAAATTAATCATTTAATTATTATCAAGCCACAAGAAAACTATACCATCAATATCATATAACTTTCTATAAAGCCAAGGTAGCCAACTAAATTGATTTGAAATAGTATTGTTTGTTTGAACACTTTGCTATCATTGAACTCTTAACACTTTTCTTTTGTATTAATTTATTATTGTTAGTAGATTGAGTAATTAAACATTTTTGTCTAGTGCCAATATTATTTAATCAATTCAATTAGTTCTCTTTAATCTTAGTCATGGTCTAGATTGTCATATTTCCTTAAATTCTATTTGTCATGGCCCGTGGATGATCAAACTCCCCTATGCATTTTTTTTAGTCTAATTAAGTATAGTGCTGGATATTATCAAAACTATTATTTTCATCCTTTGCTAAGAAAATTCCTATTTATCAAAATGAATAAAGCCCTAACTCTTATTATATCTAGGATACCTTAATTATAAGGTCATCTTTATTTTTAGTTGCCTAAAGTTACCAAACTAAGGTTTTGATACTATCTAAAACTTAGGATAAAGTATTTTCCTATGAAAGTTCCATAACACATTGTGGTAATCATCACACAGTAAAACATTACAGAGTCCCTCTAAGAGAAGGTTAATACCCAATAGGACCCTTAAGACAAGCTCATAAGACCCTTAAGATGAGCTCATTTAAGACCAGGTTAAGAACCATAAAACGATCTCATAAGACCCTTAAGACGAGCTCATAAGACCCATAAGACCAGGTTACTTTCAACCTAATTAAGACTCTTAAGACTCTTAAGACCCATGAACCCCTTTCCAAATTATTATACATTTTCACCATTTCTTTTAGTATTTAATTTCAATATAATGTTTTTCCCTCTCTAGTTATGGAAATTTGTACAAATTAATTTTTGTCATGTGTGTAAAGTAAATATGTACATGTAAATATGCATTCAAATTAGTGAATATGCGTGCACATGAATTAGTTCTACTACCATGATTGAATACATGTGTAAATGCCTTCAAGTTTAAATTATGTTTTTAAATATTTAAAAATATTACACATGTGCATATGTAAATGCATGAATTTAAATGTTTAATTTAATATAATTTAATTTATATTATGTAAAAATGCATTTGAAAATTAGTTCATGTGTGTTTGTTTGAAGTTTTTAAAATGTTTTCATGTTTACTTGAAGTATTGTACAACACATGTACAAATTGAAAGTTAGATATTTTTAATTTATTTAAATTAATTTGTAGATATATATATATATATATATATATATATATATATATATATATATATATATATATATATATATATATATATATATATATATATATATATATATATATATATATATATATATATATATATATATATCAATTGATTTTCTAATATTTGGATGTATGTATATGTGCACATGTGCCTACTTGCAGCGAGCATTTTTTATCTATATCTAGATCTAGATATATATTACCTTTGTGTGCATATCACTCATGGGTTCTAGTGGTTCAGATCAGAGTGTCCATGATAGTCATTGATCACGAGCTCCCTCAGACCATAATAGTACCCAGGCCCCACATGCTAGAGATAGTCGTAGAGATGAGACTATCTCTAGGATGCAGGCTGCTCTGACTGCATTAGAGCGAACACTGCAGAATAGTACTACTCTCCCTAATAGGGAGAAATTGACAGCTATACGCACTGAGCTCATGAGTATGATTCAAAAGGCTGAATCATACAATCCATATGACGATGTATCGATTGATGTTTTTTATCATAGCCTATCTAGCACTGTCATAGGGACAGTAGGTTGGAGGACAGTTGATTCAGATGTCTCAGTCACTCAGGTGAAGAACATGTTTGGCACCCATTACATCAATAAGAGGGTGGTTCGAGCATATAGGGTCACTTTTTGTACATATGACATAGTGGCCCCTTTTATATATCCTAGATGGTTAGCAGCACATCATATGTGGCCCCAAAAGGATGAGGTGCCACTATATTTCTGCAAACAATTGTTTGCAGAGTTTCATTTGGGCTATGATGTTGACTACACAGATCTACCTCCACATGCTGGTCAGGGTCGGGGGAGATATCAGGATAAGTGTAGATGACCCGATATACCACAGCCCCCTAGTAAGAGGGCATTGGTGGGTCAAAACCTTTTGGTTCTTCCAAAAGGTTTGGAGGCCTACACTGGAGCTGGGCAGGTTGCAGCTGAGGACACATGTTTAGATATGTATTCTAGCATTGCCACCATTGCGACTCAGGTTGAGCAGTTTTCATCTGATCGTGTGGGTAGGTACATGCTTCGATCACGGACGAGTGCAGGTGTATCACCATCTAGTCCATTTTATGACCCATACATCAGATTTGATCTTCCTACTCCAGATGAGATAGGACGACTACCTGAGGATCGCGTGCGTGAGATTAGTGGTATGTTAGTGAGTGATCTCCTGGCTGCTTACCAGAGGATTTCTACATTGCATGGGATTGAGCCACGTGATTTACCTACTTTCATTGGAGGAGGACAGTGTCGTAGATCCTCCACAGGCAGCAGTCGAGGTCAGAGCTCAGATGCAGAGGCAGGTTCCTCTAGACAAAGTGTGGATGATCTTACACCGCCTCCACAGCATACACAGGCTCCCACACAGCATACACAGGCTCCCACACAGCAGACACAGGCTACGACCTCACGAGTTCATAGTAGATTCTCAGATTTGCTTATGGACGACGCCATTGATCCTGATGCAATGTCCTTGCACTCTTCTGAGTTATCCGACCTTGGACGTGCATTACAGCAGGTACAAGAATCTGGATTTAATTTCAATTTATATAGATATACATGTGTACATATAGTTCTATATTTAAATTTAAATGTATTTAAATGTGGTACAGGACATTGCGACAGGTGCTGCATATGGAGATTTAGAGGAGCCTGTTGATCCGATTCATCATGATACAGAGGTACACTTGAAATAAATTAAAAATTAAAATTTTATAAAATTTATTTACATTTCAAGTTCTTATATATATATATATATATATATATATATATATATATATATATATATATATATATATATATATATATATATATATATATATATATATATATATATATATATATATATATATATATATATATATATATATGTAACATTATATTTACATTTACAGACTCAGGTCCAGCAGGACGAGGATCCACACAGGCCCGCACATCTAGCACGTGATGGTGATCATCAACGTAGTTGATGTGTTCATTGATACATGTTTGGATTTTGTGATATATATGTATAGACACTTAAACATTGATGTACATGTTTGATTTTTGAGATATATATATATATGTGTGTGTGTGTGTGTACATTTACATTGATATGTAGGTGCATGTTTTGTATATTGATCTATTTGTACATTGACACATGTTTGGATTTTGCACTATATAGACATTTAAACATTGATGTACATGTTTGATTTTTGAGATATATATATATATATATATATACATTGATACATGTTTCCAGATTTTGTAATTGAAGCTAAAAATTAATTGATCTTTAAAATTAATATTTAATTTATGTTCAATCTTTCATCAATCTAATTAATCAATCTTACTAAAAAATCTTTTTATATCAATTGTAAGTTTAAATCAATCTTTAAAATCTAACTTTATAATTAATCTTTAATTTCAATGTTCAATCTTTTTAATCAATCTTAGAAATTCAATCTATAGGTAAACCCCTTAAGCCCTATTATGCACCCTTAAGCCTTATCTAGATCAATTAATTAATCAATCTTACTAAAAAATCTTTAATGAGTTGAAAGTTTAAATCAATCTTTAAAATCTTTAATGAATTGAGGGTTTTTAAATCAATCTTTAAAATCTAACTTTAAAATTAATCTTTAATTTCAATGTTCAATCTTTAATCAACATTAATCTTTTATGCCCTTAAGTACCTCTCATGACCCCTTAAGACCGAAAATGATCTAACATGACCCCTTAACCCCTAGCATGACCCCTTCAGCCCTTAAGTACCTAACATGACCCCTTAAGACCTAAAATGACCTAACATGACCTTAAGACCTAATTTGACCTCACATGACCTAATAAGACCCCTTAAGACCTAACATGACCTAAAAGACCCCTTAAGCCCTTAAGCCCTAAGCCCTTAAGCCATGACCCCTTAAGACCTTATAAGACCTAAAATGAGACCTAAAATGATCTAACATGGCACCCTTAAGACCTAAAATAAGACCTAACATGACCTAACATGACCCCTTAAGACCTAAAATGATCCCTTAAGACCTAATTTGACCTCACATGACCCCTTAAAGACCAAACATGACCTAATATGACCTAATAAGACTTAGCATGACCTCACATGACCCCTTAAGCCCTTAAGGACCGAACATGACCCTTAAGCCATGACCCCTTAAGCCCTTAAGCCCCAACCCCTTAAGCCATGACCCTTAAGCCCTTAACCTCTAAGCCATGACCCCTGAAGACCTTATAAGACCTAAAGACCTAATATGACCTAACATGTCCTAACATGACCTAAAAGATCCCTTAAGACGTAATATGACCTCACATGACCTAAAAGACCCCTTAAGACCTAACATGACCTCACATGACCTAATAAGACCCCTTAAGACCTAACATGACCTAAAAGACCCCTTAAGACCTAAAATGATCACTTAAGACCTAATTTTACCTCACATGAGCCCTTAAGGACCAAACATGACCTAATATGACCTAACATGACCAAATAAGACCTAATATGACCTAATATGAGCTAACATGACCTAATAAGTCCTACTATGAACTAATAAGACCTAACATGACCCCTTAAGACCTAAAATGATCTCACATAACCTCACATGACCTCACTATGAACTAATAAGACCTATTATGACTAATAAGACCTAACATGACCCCTTAAGACCTAAAATGATCTCACATAACCTCACATGACCTTAAATGAACTAATAAGACCTAATATGACCTCACATGACCTCACATGTCCTAACATGACCTCACATGACCCCTTAGGCCCTTAAGAACCGAACATGACCCCTTAAGCCCTTAAAAGCCCTAACCCCTTAAGCCATGACCCCTTAAGCTCTTAAGCCCTAACCCCTTAAGCCATGACCCCTTAATCCATGAGCCCTTAAGCCCTTAACCCATTTGGCCCTTAAGCCATGACCCCTTAAGCCCTTAAGCCATGACCTATCTAATCAATCTAAACAAAAAATAGAAATATAGACCTATCTAATATTTATCTAATCAATCTAATCTGATAAATTGAAATTAAAATTCAAGTAGAAAGTAAATTGAAAGTTCTATCCAATCAATTAAAATTCAATTTACCTATCTAATCAATCTAATCAATAAATAGAAATTTATCTAGACTAGAAAGGTATGCAATTCAAGAAATCAATCTATTCTAATCAATTGAAAAAAGAATCAATCTAATTTCAATTCAAATATAGACCTACATTTAATCAATCTAAACAAAAAATAGAAATATAGACCTATCTAATATTTATCTAATCAATCTAATGAATAAATTGAAATTAAAATTCAAGTAGAAAGTAAATTGAAAGTTCTAGTTCTAAGAGAGAGAGAGAGAGGGGGGGGAAGGGGAAGGGGAAGGGGAGAGAGAGAGAGAGAGAGAGAGAGAGAGAGAGAGAGAGAGAGAGAGAGATATAACTTTCATCAATTAAAATTCAATTAAAATTCAATTCAGGTTTAATCTTGATCCATAAATTCAATCTAATCATAAATTTCAAATCAAATTTAAAGTCTACATAGAAGTTTCAAATAGGATTTAAATTAAGTATGTAAAAATTAAAATCCTTAAACCTAAAGCTCCTGATACATGTAGTCTGGATCCTCTCTATCCTTTATTATCTCCAAAAGTTTTTCATGCTCTTCAATAGGCAACTTCCACTTTTGGTTTTTACTTGACCCTTTTTTTGACACAGTTTCAAACTGCAATTTCGTCGCTATAACCAAGTGACTATAATGTAGAACTCTCTCTCCATGCATGTATTCAACAAATTTAATTCCATTTTTTTCAATCTTATCTTGTTGATAATAGGTGCCTTCAATAACAACTGAACCAGTCGGATATTTTTGTCCATCACCATCAACAACTTCTTCAAGCAACTTGTGTTTTTCCTTGGTGCATCTTAGTAGATAATAATCTACACCTTCTATATTCTCAGGATCCGCAACCACAGCAAAAATATCACCTACACAATTTATATTTATGTGTACAAGTAAATGTTAAATTTAAACCTCAAGTTCATGTATAATATATATATATATATATATATATATATATATATATATATATATATATATATATATATATATATATATATATATATATATATATATATATATATATATATATATATATATATATATATATATATATATATATATATATATATATATATATATATATATATATATATATATATATATATATATATATATATATCATGTAAATATACCTAGAAATAAAAAATACGCACCTGTAACAACTAAATCAGAAACACGTTCATAGTCAGCTGAATATATAGGATCATGGATGTCTATGACATTGTCATCATCTTCATAAGGAGGCATTCTAATTAACACTTTATGATCCCATATTGAAACATATCCATTTGCAATATTAACACATTGACTCATTGTGTTGTTGTTAAGACAATCTTCACAAAAGCATGATTTATCTCTTAGTTGAATCAGTGGAGGCTTGTGTTGTCCCGTAGTCATCACTTGATGCAAACTTCTAATTCCAACAATTGATTGACAATTGTAGGGATTCGATCGATCGATATCTGGATTGGATGGATTGATATATAGATCTCAGTTTGAAATCATGAAAAATGTGAAATGCATTATATATATATATATATATATATATATATATACACACACACAACAAGTTAAAACACACATACATGACATACCTATATATGTAGTTTCATGAATTTGAGTTTGAAAAATAAAAGTAAATTAAATAAATACCTATCACTTCCCAAAAGTAACGTTTGTTGTATTTTGTGTCTCGAGTAGCGAAATGATTTTGACACCATTCAACAATCTTCTTTGAATTCTCTATCATGTTACCTAGAGAGATATATTTTTAACAATTTAGTTATATATATATATACATGTGTACATGTAATGTAAAGTTTTAAATAGTCTAGTCAAGTAAACAAGTTGAATATCAAATGTATGTACACATACCTTGAAGTTCATGTTGTCGGAGTGCACGCTTCACACATGCTCCTGCTCCATCATGTTCTCCTTTTCCATGTCCACTTTCAAAGAAGTTCCAAACAAACTTAACGTTGTGTCTAGCATGTTGCATGGCTAACCAATTAAAAGCTTTTGCAGACTTAAATTGACCTACAATTCAAATAAATACAAAAATGTATTTAAATGTGACACATAAATATATCTAGAAATGCTCAAAAAAAAAATTAAAATAAAATTTATAATGCATGTACGTACTTACCTGCACACCCATCAGACCAGATCCAATGTTGTGAAGCATTTATCCCACGACTTGCAAGATTGTTGAAAAACATGTTGAAACAATGAGCCACATAGCTCCTATCATGAACCTTGTCATCACTAATATAGAAATGAACCTCCTTGATGATAATGCGTTCATTTTGATCTATACCAGATTCTATCCCATCCAAATCGTATTGTGCATGTCTATAGGTCACATGCACAAATATTGCAACTTGATCAGAATGATAATATTGACTTTGGAGCTCCTTTTGAGGGGAAAATGTATAGTTCTCCGCAAAATCTACAACTGAAAGAATACAACCAAGTGGGAAACAATTTTTGGAATCACGAAACTGTTTAGCTTGCCATCATGCACCATGACAATGTTGGATATGTGGATAAATCATAGATCGAAATCTGTCCATGAACTGAAGGTACGGTAATTCACTCTCTTTTAATGTAATTTTTTTTGATTCACCTCCTGTCTTCGTTTGGTATATCTCATATTCAAATCTCTTCCACTGGACTGGTGTTGTAACATCAATATTATTAAATTGTAAAGGAAATTGCTGCAAATTTCCACAATTATTGCATTCATTTTTTATACACTAGACATTAAATTCATCTGAACCTTCTGATTTATCACATAAAATGGACTTTACAAATTCTGTTGTACTTCCAGTAACCATACCTAGATTAAGTATTGTCGTAACCTTTTTATATGATTGCAAGTATAAGTGAAACTCAACATGATTTCGACAACAACATGTTTCACGAACCTTATTTATGCGTACGAAGCAAGGGCGCAACATCTCAAACATTCTCTGACATATTTTCACATCTGAAAATTCATGTTTGAATGCTTCAAACAATTCACTTTGTGTAGTATCGACAAAATGTTTTGGATGTGAAATCTTCATACCGGTCTCTTCATCGTCCATTTGTATAGTGTCCCTTCTATTGGAAGAAACACGAGAGTGATTGGTCCAAAAATCAATGACCCGTCTTCTTACATCTTCAGAAATTTTGTCTTTACGGGGAAGTCTACAAATCTGTACCCAATTCTTTTCAATATTCATATCGAACATATTTCTCTTCCTAATATATCTCTGTATAGTTCTTCGAGATACGTTGAGTAAATCAGAAATTGCTCGAACTTGATTTCTATGTGTCAATTTCTTACTAGTTATCATAGTCATCAAGGCTCTTCTAGCTGCATTTGAATCTGGTCCTTTATGATCTGCCTTGTTAACAACATTCAGTGCATCTTGTAAATTTTGAATTATTGTCTCTTTTACTTTACCTCCTCCAACTTTCCTATTATCAATACCCAACAATTCCAAAACCGGAGTCATTTCTTTTTTCTTGAATAACTTTGCAAACAATTGTGCTTTTCCCACCAAAGATTTACTCTCAAAATATTCCATCCACATATTTTTGAGATGCAATTTAATAGTGCTTTCAGGTACCAAGTGTTCCGGTTCAATTTGACTAATAAGTGATTCCTCATTCATGTCCATCAAATTCTGCATTGTAGGAAAAAAATGTATACTTCGACTACTACCAATATCCTCCCCTAGTTGAGTTGCACCTTCTACAGCGATAGGTTCTTCTTCAACATCCATTGGTTGCTCTTGGACACGTTTCGTATGACCTTTCATTTGGTCATCCCTTTTACGATCATACTTCCTTGTTCTAGTCCTTTTATTTCCCATTGCTCAAATATTTAAGCAAGATTTTTCTTATTGTTTTACTACTTCGTCACTGAAAAACTTGTCTTCAAACTCTTTCAAAATCAAAATTTCTTTGAAACTTCTCCAAAAGAATGACTCCTTGCTTCAAAATATCCTTATATCCTAAAATAAGAATGTAAATTCGCAATTGATATATATTTTTTTAAAAATATTATGCACATATATACCCTTCAGTTTGAAAGGACCGATCGCTCACGCGACCGGTCGCGAGGGGCCGACGACTTGAGGGGACTCGGCCGAGTCCCACTCGGCCGAGTACCACTCGGCCGAGTCCCACTCGGCCGAGTCATCCCAAGTGGCATGCCAACTTGGCAGCCAAAACTTAAAAAACACAAATAATACACAATTTGCACTTGTGGTGTTTTTTTCTCTTCTGCAAATTAAAAATTTGAAAAAACTAAAACTACCCTTTTGTAGATCTCGGAATTACAATTCTAAAAATATAAATTTTATATAATTTCAATTGGAAAATGTTAAACAAATTTGTAAAAAATCACATGTAGGTATATAAAGCTTTGAGAAGTTGCCGATTCGATAAATTAAAAAAAATAGTAAATCAATTTTAAAAAAAATTAAAATTATATGAGGCACTAGAGAAGAGAATCTTCTTCAAGAATATATAATTTATTTGAATTTTAGAAAAATTTTGATAGCTGAAAAGTGGCGGGAGATAAAAACTACTGATTTCGTGTAAGTTGTACTTTGAATACTTATAACGGGCAAATTATAGATCGAAAACACTTCTTTCCTTTTTGTTGCACTAGGTATACATGTCATCTAAAACATATTTTGAAATTGGAAGAAAAAACAATGTCTTACTTATAATTATTTGACGGGAGGTAAACCCCCTGATTTGCTGTATTTTTAGGACATGAAAAATAGACTTTAAAAATTAAAAAAATATATTAATTTATGTCCAAAATAATTTTAAAAAATTATAGGCATAAAATTCATCCTATTTCACACATTTCATCAGTTTACATCATCTTCAAATTCTAAATAGAAATGTGACTTTTATGCCCTTGAAGTTTTTTCGTTTTGGTGTTGTTAGCCTCTTCCTTTGTAAAAGGGTGACAGCTTATTGTGCTTTTACCCTTATATATGAGATTACTGGATGTTCGATATATCTTGTGTTTACATCTCACTTGTGATGGATGTATCAGTTTATGTATTGTCTTGTCATTTTGCTCAAAATGTATGTTATAAATGCTCATGTATATTCTCTCTCATAGATGTATGTTTAATTCTCATGTGTATGGTATAGACTCAAGTTTCTGAAAATGATATTTTTTGAGATATAGATATGATGATATGATTAACCCCTTGTGATGACAAGAACAGGTCATGATGAAAGACAAAGATTGAAAGACATGATCGATAAAAGGGGAAATGAGCGCAGTTGACTGACAGGTCCATGTAAGATAAAAATGAGAGATCTCTCCATGTGCAAAATGCAAAAACTAAACTATCATGAACCTAGGAATGCAAGCTACTATGAATAGTGGTTGACTTGCAAGGTCACAATGCTTATAGACATCTAATTATCATCATCAAGTGTTATCGGTAGCGTCGTAAGATCATACAATACACACTAGTATGACTATGGGTATATGAATATGGTCTATATCAAATAGAAATGTGGGAATCCCACCTAGGCACCAAAGAAATGTAGGTCAAGATGACTGGCGCAGTGAGATTACCTAAGTTTACTATAGCGAGATTATGCTTGCATCAAGACATAAGAAGGTCAAGATGGCTATAAGCATGCACTCACGAAATAACCAAGGATAATACCTTGTCAATCCCTAGTGTCAAGTAGGACCAGCATAAATGCTCATGATAGTTAGGATCAACGAAATATACCCACAAGCAGATAAAGAAATAAAACATGTTCTCATACCCTTAGTCTTCTAGCTATGCATCATCGAAAACTTCTCAGGGAGAGACCACTCGTCAAAGAAATCATCATGGATAGCACACAAAAATAAATAAAGTCAACATATCTCAACAAATCAAGTGTTTAAGTGCATGTGTGTCGGTCATAGAGCCAAACTCTGATTATCACATTTGCTTAGTGAGAAATATCACATCATACTAGACTGGTAGGTAAGACATCTTGATAAGTGTTGAGAAACACTCAACGCTAGGGTAGTGTTGAAAAACACTATTTGGGTGGTGTTGAAAAACACCTATTTGTGAAATGCCCCAAGAGACAAATGCACGTAAAGGACCTATGCTAACAAGTATGCCCCCTAGACAAAAATAAAGACCAATTCCAGATTAAGTCAAATAAGGACAAGGCATGATGGAGAATGGATAAGTGTCGAGGACACATGCTAAAAGACAAGGGTGCAAAGGCCTCAAGTAGCGCTTATTTCTAGGTTTTCACCACTTGGAAGGATTTTTTATTTTTTCAATTTTTTTGTATTTTTTCAGGACTTTATATGCTTTTTAGGATTTTTTTAGCATCATATATGAATTTTTTTGGAATTTTTTAAAGATCAATAAATATGTACAAAGGATGCCCCTAGATTGAATAGACATCATGGATAGAACTTCTTGAGTTTCAAAACATTAATAGGATCAGGGAGTTGTTCCCCCTATTCATTAGATAGCAAGTAAGCACCTATCCCAAAAGTAGCAGTAATAATGTATGGTCCAAGCCAATTAGGTTCAAATTTGCCTTTTTTTTCTTAATGTTGTTGGTTCTTAGGATTCTCACGCAGGACAAGATCTCCTACTTGAAATTCCCTAGGGCGAACCTTCTTGTTGAATGCTTTGGACATACGCTTTTGGTAGTCTCTCATGTGATCAAAAGACGCTCTTCGTTTCTCATCAAGAAGTTCTAATTCTTGCAATCTCATGGCATGATAATCTTCATATGTAGTCAAACCTTTGAGAGAGACTCTAAGTGAGGGAATCTCTACTTCTAAAGGTAATAATACTTTAGCACCATAAGTGAGGGAAAAAGGAGTAGCCCTTGTGGAAGTATGAATACTCAATTTGTAAGCCCATAAGGCTAGATTGATCTGTAAGTGCCAGTCTTTACCATTCTTGTGAACTGTTCTATGGAGAATCTTAAGAATAGTTTTATTAGAAGCCTCTACTTGTCCATTTCCTTGTGGGAAGTAAATGGAGGACCAATGTTGTTTTATCTTGAACTTCTTGTAGAGGTGTGTAAGGTCCTTGTTTTTGAACTGACCTCCATTGTCAGTGATTATCTCAGAAGGTATCCCAAATTGACAAATGATATGATTCAATATGAACAAAGAAATTGTCTTGCTTGAGGCAACAGGTAGTGGAATGACTTCTACCCATTTGGTAAAGTAGTCAATAGCAGTAATTATGAATTTATGTCCACCTAATGAGTTGGGATGAATTTTCCCAACAAGATCAAAGGCCCAGTGCTGAAATGGCCCATGAGAAATAGAAGGAATAAGCTCCCTACCTAGAGCATGAATCAAGTTTCCATGTTTCTAACATTTTTCACAAGACTTGGCAAAAGCTATAGCATCCATCTGCATTGTGGGCCAATAGTACCCGTCCCTAAGCAACCTTCGAGCCATAGTAAGACCATTGGAATGTCCTCCACAAATGCCCTCATGGATGTCAACTAACGCTTGGTCAGACTCATCCTTTTCCAAGAACCTAAGAAGTGTCCCATCTAAAATCCTCCTATATAGATCACCAGAGATAAGGGTATGGTGAGAGGCATTATAGACAAGGTTTCTTCATTCAGATCGGCTAAATGATTAAAGAATGATGCCATCACGAAGGTATGAATAGATAGTGCCATAATGGGAAGACTCATGAGTGACCAAGGTACAAATGACATGGCCTTTAGAGGATTCAAAGATGGGATGGTGTAGCTCTTCCACCAAGAATTCAAATTTTGATTCGTGTTGTTCCAACCAAAGTAGTGAGGCTAATGTAGCCATAGCATCTGCAGCCTTATTTTCTACTCTAGGGATTTGTTGAAATGTTATGAATGTGAAATAGTGTTGCAATGAATCAACCATATTTTTGTAAGGTATCAACTTATCATCCTTAGTTTGGTATTCTTCATTTACTTGGTTGATAATTAATTACGAATCCCCAAAGACATGCAGCTCTGTGATCCCCCAGTTAATAGCCATCTTCAATCCATTGGTCAGGGCCTCATATTCAGCAATGTTGTTCGTGCAGGGAAATAATAACTTATAGGACTTAGGAATAGTATACCCATGAGGGGAAACAAACAACACTCCATCTCCTGATCCATTTTTCATATTTGAACCATCAAAGAACATTTTCTAGGTACGTGTGGTCATGTACATGATATGCTCATCTAGGAATTCAACTTTCATTGGTGCTTTGTCTTGGATTGGAAAGTTAGCCAATTGGTCTGCAATGGCCTGTCCTTTTATAGCCTTACGCTCAACATACTCTATGTTAAATTCTAAAAGAATCATCATCCATTTAGCAAGTCTACCCATGAGAGAAGCCTTGCTAAGAAAGTATTTTAGAGGATCAATTTTGGCAATGAGATGTATAGTATGGGCAAGCATGTAGTGACACAACTTTTGGGAAGCAAACACCACTACAAGGCAAGACTTCTCAATACTAGTATAATTGACCTCATAGGAAACAAGCATTCGGCTGATGTAGTAGATGGCTCTTTCCTTCCCTGTATCATCAAGTTGAGCCAAAAATGCCCCCAAGGAAGATTCTATCACCGAGATGTACAAAATCAATGGTTTTCCTGGGATAGGAGGCATCAAAATTGGAGGATTAGCCAAGTATTGTTTTATTTGATCTAGGCTCTTTTGGCAATCCTTGTTCCAAGCACATGTGGCTCCCTTATGCAGTGTCTTGTTAAATGGTTGTGCTCTATCTGCAAGCTGTGAAATAAACCTCCGTATGGATTGGAGTCATCCTTGAAGACTTCTCATCTGACTAATGTTCTTAGGAGGTGGCATATCTAATATAGCTTGAACCTTTTCAGGATCCATCTCTATTCCTTTGGCTAAAATTATGAATCCTAGAAGTTTACCTGAGGTAACCCCAAATGCACACTTTTTTGGATTCAATCTTAACTAAAACTGCTCCATTCGATCTAGAATTACTTCCAAATCCTATAGGTGTGTATCCCTTTGCTTAGACTTGACCAAGGTATCATCCACATAATCCTCCATGTTTTTATGTGTCATATCATGAAATATTGTGGTCATATCTCTTTGGTATATGAATCCTACATTTTTTAATCCAAATGGCATGATGTTCCAATAATAGGTTCCCCATGCACATGTGAATGCTATCTTTTCTTGATCCTCAGGAGCTATTTTTATTTGGTTATAACTAGAAAAACCATCCATTAAAAAGTATATCTCATAGCCCACAGTCATATCCACTATCATGTCTATGTTAGGGAGTGGAAAGTCATCCTTTGGGAAAGCTTTGTTAAGATCCCTGAAGTCTGTGCATACATGAATGGACCCATCATGCTTTGAAACTGGAACAATATTTGAGATCCACTTGGCATAGTCGATAGCTCTAATAAATCCTACTCCTAAGAGCTTTTCTAATTCAGCCTTAACAAGGAGAGCTATATGAGGGTGCATTTTCCTCAACTTTTGTTTTACTGGTTTAATTACTGGAGCTATAGATAAGTGATGCATAATAAGATTAGTGTCAAGCCCTAGCATGTCTGAATATGTCCAAGCAAAATTGATTTTCTTCTTTTGTAAGAACTTTGTATATGCCTCTTTTTCTTGCACTGATAGAGACTGAGCTAGATGAATCACCTATGGAGCCTCTTCTATATTCAAATTTACTAGTTTCATAGGCTCAATAAGAACTGAGGACCTATCTTGAAAATAACTCAGCAGGTTATTAAGTACCCCATCCTTAGGTGCCTTAGAGAGGTTTTCACCTTCAGATACATCCTTTCTTTTTACTTTTTTAGGTTCTGACACCGCGACATAGTGGTTTTCACCATCATAACCATTTCTCTTTTTTTTTTCTTTTTTTTTGCGACTGAGGTACTTAATATCCAACTCCATCATACTTGTTGTAGGTTCACTGGTCGAAGAGACTACGGGTTCAAGAGCATTCAAGTAGCAAGCTATCTCGTAGTCATTGTGAAAAGTGAGGAGCTAAGGCTCTTGACAAAGTTGTGACCAATCAATCAAATGATGGTTTACAAGGGGTAGGTCAATGATTGGTTCAACATTATTGATATGAAAGGCATTATCTTTGGTGATTGCATAGTTAGGATCTGTCAAGTCTCCTTCTAAGACACTCAAATTAGGACTCATCCTACGAAATGAAGCATCGTCCACTAAGGCAATTCGAGGAGTCTAGTCCTCTAGTTCTATACTAGGTTCATCGATCGTGTCGGGTTGAGTACTATAGGTATGAACAACATCCATGTCTAAATCAACTATTACATTTGAAAGTGAGTCCCATTCGAACTCATGTGACTCTATCTCTAAATCAATATTTGGGCCTCATGATGTAGAAGCCTCAAGGTTGGGAAGGATCTCCCCTTCTCTAGCACTAGCATTGTTACCATCTGTCATAGCTAGGATAGAAACATGTTCCATTGTAAATCTAGCATTCATATAGTCACTATCCGTCGCAGCTAGGATAGGAGGATTGTTAATTGTCAAATCTTTTGAATCTCCCCAAAGTAGAGCTATTAAAGGCACCCAATCATTAGACATGTCTTGCTGATTAGAAAGATTAGGTGTGTAGTCTGAGTCATTGTCACTGTCCATCGCAGTTGAGATAGGGACGCTTGTTTGTTTCTTATTTTCAAAACCTAAGCCAACTATTGACTTGGTCCTATGACCAAAAAGAGCATGGTTGAGTGGTTCAACCTTGGCATCTAACCTATGACTGAGAGGGCCATGACTTGGGTAGCCCATGTTGGTAACCATGTATCCTCTCCCATAAGTCTTAGGAGATAGAGAAAAGTTTTCATTATGTAGGTACTTTTCTTCTATGTATATCTAATCTCTAACGGCCACCTCTTCTTTCTCATCATGAGTAGATACTGAAGATTCTACAAAAATATCAAATAGAGTCATGGCTGAAGATGAGGGGTGCATCTCTTGTGATGGCTTACCGTAGGACCTAGGTGAAATTGGCAATTTTGTAAAGGAGTCAATTTGATATCCTCCCATACCAATGTCTATGGACTTGAATTTATCTTTACATTTCTTAAGAGTTGCCCCAAAATTGTCCACTTCTCTATTTAAGGGAACATGGGCCCTTGTGGAAATGGTATTAACAGATAAGGTACTGTCACCTGGCATGCAGACTTCTATGCCATTGTATGAAAACTTGACACATTGGTGATAGGTAGATGGTAATGCTTGCATGTCGTGAATCCATGGTCTACCTAGTAGGATGTTGTATGCTAGAGGACCAACATCAACAATTTGAAGCAAACTATCCTTTTCAATAGGACCAATTCTGACGGGAAGAATAGCTAACCCCTTAGAACTTCTTTCAGCCTCATCATAGGCTTTTATAGTAATTTTCTTCATGGTATCAATGGCATGCTCTGAGTAACCCAGGTTTTTTGAAAGACTTAAAGAACAAATGTTGAGCCCAGCACCCCCATCTATCAACACATGCCTAACATGGGTTTTATGGATCATGACTTCAATGTGAAGGGCAAGATTGTGCAGATGGCTCAAGGCTTTATCATCTTCTTCAAAAAATGTAAGGTAATGTGGGCTAGCCAGGTGGTTGACCATGTTTTGGAATTGGTCGACATATATATTATTAGGGACATTTTCTGCACGCAAAGTGTCCTCAAGGACACACTTGTGTCTAGGAGACAATTCTAAGAGCTCAAAAATAGAAATTTGCATTGGTGTTCACTGTAACTAATCAACAATATTGTAACTTATATTAGGACCAACTGCAGACTTGGGAGGAACACTTTTGGACACTGGTTGCTTAGGTTTGCTAGAATTAGGACCTCTAATGAGAATAGGACCTTGGGACTAACCCCTAGTAACAACATTGAGAGGCTGAGACAACCTTCAAGATTGAGGACCTCTAAGCACAACGATGGGTCTTTCATCAAATATTGGAGGTGAGTTTACCTCATAGTCATAGGGATCATTCCCTCTCATCATGTTGACATCATTGTTCACAACCTCAAGCATATTAATGACATTTTCCATAGCTATATAGGTATAATTGATTGCGGCCTTACCATTCTTATTTTGAGAGGTCTCCCCCTTCTCATACTTAGGAAAGGGCTCCTTAAAAGCTTTGTGGTCTATGTTTGTGGTCAATCCATCCACCAATAAGGTTTAGGATCTGGTATGAAAAACTTTGAAGGATCATGAGGTTGTACCAAATTATGAGCAATCAAGGTCTTAAAAATATCTGCATAAGAGTCCCCAAGTTTGGTAAATTGTCTCTTTTCTGTTTTAGGTCTCCCTTGATACTTGGGTTTATTCTCTTGTTGTTCTGAGGATGTTTGCAGCTCCATGGCTTGGACTGCATTAGAGAGATTAAGAACTCCTTCATTCTTAGGTTGTGATGAGTCAACAACTCCATCATTGACCACTTGCTTATTTTTGTTCCAATAAGAGTTCTTTCTATCCTTATTACCATTATTATTGTTGTTTTGGCCATTTTTGTTATTAGTTGTTTTGGCCAAAATACCTTTTTCTTTTAGGACATCTTCTATGTGACACACAGTCTCTACCATGGTATCAAAAGAGATGAAAACCATTTTCCTCACTTCATACCTTAGTTCTGGTATTAAATTTCTCATAATTATGTCTATTCTTTCTTCCTCAGGAATCATTCTAGGATACTTCGAGCACAACCATCTCCATCTTTGCAGGAAGGTGACAAAAGGTTCTCCTTGATTTTGTTTGAGTTTGCACAAATCAAGCATTGTGACTGACCTTGATAGATTGTAAGCAAAATGTTGGACAAATCTTTGGACAAGTTCTTTAAATGTCTTCACTGGAGGAGTAAGGTTGGTGAACCACTCCATAGCTTGACCTTTTAGACTCCTTGGGAATAATCTCATTAAATAGGAGTCTTCATGATGAAAAGAAAAGCTCATTATATAAAATTTTCTAACATGGTCATGAGGGTCACCAATGCCATCATATTTGTCATAAGTTGGGAACTCAACCTTCCTAGGAAATTCAATCATCACCACACTTTTGTCTATAGGGTTGGGACATATGGAGTCCAAATTGAATGTACTCTTAGGAGCTCTCATTTTCTCTATGTCCCTTTTCATTTTCATGATCACTTCATTGGTTGAAGGATTTTTCTTCTTAATCTTTTGGTTCACATCAAAGTTGTATGGGACTTTTGCACCCTTATTGATTAGACTTTCTAAGAGCTGATCCTTATTTTTCTCCACATACTTCTCCACATATTGTTGGAAGGATGGTTCTTGTTGCATTGTCATGAAATCAATAGTGACAACATTGGCATTACTTCCTCCATGTTGAGAGCCATGATGAGCTCATTGGGAAGGTTGTCTTGAATGTCTAGGAGGTGATTGTCTCCTATGATGGTTATACTGAGAAGTCCTTCTTCCTCTAGGACTATGTAATCTTGATGGAGTCCTTGACCTTCTTCTTGGACTTGGTGAGGGAGTAGATGGTGGAGAGTTGGTTCCACTATTGGTACCCCTATTGTTGAATTGATCATGGAGTTGTTGCGCTAGGACCCTATCTCATTCTTCTTGTGCGACTCTTCTCCTTATGTCTCACAAAGCTCGTTCCTCATCCTCCAATTGTTTGAACCTTTCTTCCTTAGCAGCTTGTTCATCTAAGAAGGCTTGTTTCTCCCTCTCAATGCACTTCAACCTATCACTTATGTATCGTGAGGTGTCTCTAAGTGGAGAAGGTTGTCCTAAATGTCTGGATACATTAGCTGCATTGATATGGGCATCACCAGATTTGTTGTACACAAAAAAGTAGTGCACTTCTATGAATCCTTACATGCAAGAAAACTCAAGAATGAGCCCTCACAAATCAATCCATAGCTCTCTATGTATGGAGTTGTAAGATTATAAAATTGCTCTCAGCTAGAGCTATGAAGCTAATGACCTTGCTAGTCAACCACACAATGAGAGATTCAAATGAAGACAAGGGCAAGAATGCCAATATCTCCAATGAAATCAAGTGAAATGAAATGCAAGTAAGCTAAGAATGAAGATGCAAGTAAAACTAAATGATAACAATGCAATGCTTGAAAGGAAATCTAATCTATGAAAGGAAAGTACAAACTAGACTATGAAAAGAAAGTACAAGTCTTACAATCTCTCCTAATTAAGCTATGTGAGATTAATCTATTGCATAAAGGAAATATATACTAATAATGCCATGATTATGCAACTATGAAAGAAAATATGAAGCTAGATGAGGTGCAACAACAATGTCTTCAAAGCTTGGATGCAAAGATGTCTTCAAAGAGCTCCAAATGACCTAGAAAACCTATAGCATAACATTAGTATTCAAAAATTGCATTTCAAAATGAGGAAGAGAGCTCTCCTTTTATAGGAAATGAAAAGGAATGGACCATGGAGATTAAGAGGCAAAATATTTAATCAATGGTGGAGCATCAAAGAAGAACAATCTATGTGCACAAATATCCTCCAATGAGACAATAAGAGTTGACTTTTATGTCCATATAAGACAAAAAGCGCTTTTCTTCTTTTTATAAAATAAGAATAATGCTTTATTTGTGCAACTTAGGATAAGAGGAAAAGTGGGGGCTTTTTATTTATTAAAAGGGGAGAAAATATTCCTTTTAAATAAATAAAGAGTTAGGATAAAATGGTTAGCCCAAGGCAAATAATTGAAAATGATGAAATAGGACTTGATCAAGGAAATTGATATAATTGATAAAATGTTGATTTTTGAAAATCTTGATTCAGAGATTTGCTAAATGGGGGCCCAAAGTCTAGGCAACCATTTTAGGGTGCATACAACCTTAATGTATTTTCATCTCAACATGCATAACAAGACTTCATATGACACTTAATGGACACCTAAAATTAAATACGGGTCATATGTTAATTTGATTTCATCTAAAATTAATGTGAGCCATTATTTATAGGTGTGCTCCTTTATTATTTATCCTCTTTAGTAATTTATTAGCATAAATGGCCACTATGGTTGTGAATTCTTCTTAGCATGTATCTAACCTTCTCATCTTTGAAATTATTTGAATACTTAACTGCATGATGTAACCCTATATAGGTGATACACTTGTATTGATCCTTCAACACCAAGTTGACATCACATAAAATGTTTGTATTGCTCATAAATTTCTCCTCTTCCTAGGCTTTCCAACTTGTATTGCACATAAGATCTTATTTCTTCAATGTGTAAGACACCAAAGGAAATGTCAGTTAGGGCACCAGTTGGGTCATTCTCCTTGGACTTATATGGATTCCTCTTAAACTTAGAATGAGGCCTCTAAGCTATAACAACTAAATTTAGTGTGTCCATCTTGAAACTTTAATCACAAGAGTAGATAACCAATTAAATACATCAAACTCTGTGAAATTAGGGTTATTCATGATAACACGATGATATTGATTGATGTCCTCCTCCAAATCACAAAAAATAATCTCTCCTTATGGAAGAGTCCTTAAAATTGGTTTGAATATTAATTTTTTATGCTCCAAACAGTTGTCAAATATGCAAGGTGAAAATGAAATGACAAAATGACCCTTTATCCATCGTCACACACATGTATTAAATGTACTCACTGATAGAACTTACTTTTTCACCAAAAGACTCCAAGACTGATACCAATTGATTAAAACATCATGAAATTCACCAAAACTTATATAATACATTCAACATTACCTCATTTCATCTTAAAATGTTGTTAGATCCAACTATGCATCTAGTGGGGCTTTTGAGATAGATTCAACTATACTTGCTCCCCCTAAGCCACAAGTAGGCTAAGTTTGATGAAGAAATATCTGCACTATATGATAATGTGGTACCATTAGATGTCTTTCTTCCATCTATTACTTTCCTCTCTCTTTTTCCATGTCTTCTTCATCTCATTTCTGACTTCCTCATCATTAACATGCCATTTTCCTTTTTGATTTTCTGACCAATTAGCTAATTGATTCTTGAACCAAGAGTTCCTAGAAACATGACATATCTAATGATAATAAAAGTATGTCATACCATTTGACCTCTATGGTCTTAAAATTCATCTTTGTGTCCTCATTCTACAGTTCACATCAAGGTGACCATGATTACCACATAATGAGAAAGTGATACTAAATTTCTTTTCCCAATTCACTGGTGGCCTTGGGAAAATCACTCTAGACAAACATTCACCATATTTTTGGTCATATTTGTTGCATGTATAATTATATCCATCAAAGATACTATTACTAGATCTGTTGCTAACCCTGGATCTACACTCTCTTGTAGTATTACTATATTTGTGATGGTTATAGAAGTATCCCTCAAAAGTATAATATCTAGAGATAAATTAATTTCTAAATATTTATTGTATGACCATGCTTACCATAGTTGTAACAAACAGGCTTTTAGGGTTTCTTGCTAAAATTACTTGGATTCACTTTCAGATCTTAATAGGCCTTTATTGGTCTAGATGATTCAGCAAATTCAAAATTACCTTGACCGGTATATCTAAGATCAGTTGGTTGCTTTTTTTTTCTAATAATCCTCAACTATTCATCAAGCTTCTAAAAAAATTCACTATACTTCTTCATTTTCTCATGTCCACTTCTTTTCTTTTCACATGACCTTTTCAAACAAGGAGGCCTATTCCCTCTAAAATTTGGCCACATATTAGAAATCCAAAACCTCATCATGTCTTAAAGATGAATAGTCTTTTCTATATTCCTCTCCAACCTTAGCTATTATATAAACCACCCTATCCCATAGTATATCTAAGGGAATTTCCTCACCTCTAAAAAAATTATAATGTTTCTTTCTATCCAAATATTTAGATGATAATAAAAGAGGCCACATTAAAAAATGAACACAAATTCAAGCACTCTTGAATTTCAACTCTCCAACTTCAAGTGAAGTGGTAACATCTTTTGGAGAAGTCTATTTCACTTCCCATTTTATAAGATAATAGAATCAAAATTGTAAATCCCTATCACACTAAATAAAAAATGATCATTTCTCTTGTTTTGAGTCTTGCACATGGCATACTGTGAGAAGCCAACCTTTCTAGACAAAAGAAGCCTATCTAAATTAAGGGATCTCCTCTTCCATATTATCCATATAAATGTGTTCATCTTTAGTATGCTAAATTTGCACCAGATCTTAGGATTATGACAATATGTTGACTTATTATAATAAGAAGAGAAAACAACCTTGAAAGTGATTTATCCACTTTGATTTCTATTCCACACACCACAAGATGTCTCCAAAACCTATTAGGAAAGGTCCCAAATCAATATAGTCACTCACCCATTACCCTCCACTACCTCCAAGTGTCTCTTCAATAGGAGAAGCTGACAATGACTAAGTAATGCATTATCTTCTAGCTAGCCATCCCTCTAAAAATAGATTTTATCACCTTTTCATAGTCTCCAAATTAAATAAGATTGAAAGGTCCTTATATAGACATCATATAAAAAAACACCACATATAGGGAGGCCTTAATGATGGCAACACAATAATCTATAAACAACCACTTAGTTTGTTCTAGGAATGAAGTAGTGCTTGAACAATATTGGTGACACCACTATTTTCCCTCTCAGAAGATTAATTATTAAAAAGTGGCATGCAAAGATACCTATTGGGGAGCATGTCCAGCTCATAGCCAAGGATCCATTGTATTTATAGCATTTCTAGTCAACTTTTCTTAACATAATTTAAATTACTAGAATTGTAAGCATTAACACTTTTCTCGAGACACATTCATATTTCCTGAGAAGTTTCTTGAAATTGTGAGCTTTATGTTTATTGGCCACACTAAAATGAAGAGTGCACCACCAAAAAAATGAAGGTGGGATAAATTTCTAATTCATGAGTAAAGACTTGAATACCATTTAGGAAACCTTTATTCCTTTTCTTAGATTACATCCAAGAACCTCTACAATAATGAGAAAGAGAAAATGGGATAGGGGGTCCCCTTGAAAGAATTCCCTTCAATCTTTTAAAATTATTTTTAGCAACACCATAAGTCAAAACATGTATGGGAGAGGAGATACAACTGAAAGCCTATCGAAACTAAGAATAGGTGAGGCCAAACCTGCTCAAAATCTTTTTCAAAAAGGCCAAATGAACTGTATTATAGGATTTTTTCATGTCTAGGTTTACTATCATGTCATCCCGATTCCTAGTTTATGTTGAATGAAGAGGCTCATGCATGATTATGATGTCATCTAAAATCTGGATATCCTTGAGAAACCCACTTTGTTGCTATGCCTAGAGGCCATCACCTTAGAAATGATATGTTATGATAAAAAATACTAAGAGTGGGGGAGTGAATTAGAGTGGCAACATTTTTAACTAATCTCAACCATTTGAAACTTAACCATGTAATAGATGAAATAATAAGAACAACACACAAATAAAATAACTCATAACACCATGGTATGTTCTCAAGGAAATCCTTGCCAAGGGAAATCCCTGGTGGGGAGGGTACCTACAAATTATGCACTAAGAGTATAATTTGATTGTTAGGAGACCTAGCCATGTTAGGAGCTGAATATTACATTTAGCACAAATCCTTGTTAAACGATAATTTTTTTTAGGGGAGATACAATGGAGCTCACTTCTCTATAAGGACATACTATCCATATTACAAAAGAAGTTATATAATAGTAAAATTATATTGTAGTAGCATCTTCTATGTTGAAATAGTTCACATAGAACTTCACAACAATAATAAAAAAATATCCACTTACTCTTCCATTATCCATACATACACACCACACTTTTTTTTCTCGCAACCCAAAAGGTTCACATATATAGATATACCTAATCAACTTTATTTCTCAGTTGGCTCATTAATTCTTCAAAAAATGAGTATGCATACTTGGCCAATAAAAAGATAAATAATATGTGACCATTCATCCACCAAGATAGGTGAAGACATATCATAAATCATAAACTAGATCAATAATATAACTTATGTTAAGGTGCCAATCATCATGTCAACTAATATACCCTATTTTAATTGTTTACTATACTTGCATGACTTTGTCAACCTTTAAATTTCCCTAGATGCAACTAATAATCTCACAAACATGAAAAAATTCATAATGCATCCCATATATCATATATCTAAGCTCACATGCCATCAAAATTAGTATCCTATGCATTTCAACCAAACCAAATCAACTGTGCACTATGAAATAACTTTATACTGATATTTTTCACTTAATTGACACCCTAAAACATATCTCCATTCCAATAGAAATTACCAAGGGAGTTATTTTCCATTAATGAAAACATAAGCATAATCATATAATGAACACTTTCCAACAATCTCCCCCTTTTGCATTGATGTCAACACTTAGTGAATAAATAAATAAGTGTATAATGCCAAACACAAACTACACTCTTTCTCTAAGTACATACTTCTTCTATACATATCTATACATATCATTTTCACCTTATCACTCCCCCTTTGACATCAATGACAAAGGTAATCTAGAAAAGAAAAAAAATAACTATGTACAGAGAAAAATTGTACAAATCTCACCATGCAATCAGACCATGTAGAGTATATCTTGGAAGTTTGTCTCCAAGCTCTATTGATTTGTTTCCCATGTCTTCTTGAGTGTCTAAGATACTTGGATCAACCCACTCAATGCATATGATAAAATCTCTACATTTTTTTAGATCTGTGTGAGGAATTCCAAGATAGGACTTCTAGGATAACTCTAAATCTTCTAGGTCTTTTCCAAGATAGAGAGTTTAGGAGTGATTATACTCCTTAACTTAGAGAATATCTTATCTACTCTCCCTTTCTCTACCTCTATAACACTGATTTTATCTACAATCCTTGTAGATTCCTTATCAAAATTTGTGATCATTTGACCAGATGATTCACATTCCTTCACCATCTTGTATTATCATTCTTTGTCTTTATGTATGATATCTACAATATTTTGTACATGGCTGAATTTATTTACATAGTAACTCTATGCATTTCTACCTTGATTGATATAGGCTTTGGTTTTCTATATGGTTATCTTAAAAAAAATTTTTTCCCAAGTGATTGATTTGTACATTTTTGCAAGCTTCTTTTACATGTACTCTTTCTCCACTCTTTATGTTGTGACCTTTTCTAAAGCTGTAAAGTAAGCATTAAAGTCATCCATGACTTTTTTTAGATTGTCTCTAGTATCATTTCCTTGAAATATGAAGGGAAAGGGTAAAATTTATTTCATTGTATTGACTACACTATCTACTAATTTTATCTTCTTTTTTAAATTTTTGTTCATATCTTTCCTTTTCCTTAGAAACAGTCATTACTGACAAATTCATTAGATCATCTTCATCCATCTCATTCATGTTAGACAAAATTAGCTTCTTATCACTTGCCAAAAATGAATCTACAAGTAATTTATCCTTAATAGGAGTCTGATTAGTACTAGTAGATAGAACTGTATCTCCTTCTTACCTTTACTCTCTATGCAAGATTTACCCATCTCTTCATTCTTCCCTTCTGCAATTATCTCTTTCAGTTATTGTTTTTTTATTAGATCAGGATCCTTTCCGTGAACACAGTCCTTTTGATTTGCAGTTTCAACTTTACTATTAGAAAAAAATTTCCCTTTGAAGGGGCCGAATATATCCTATGATGTATCTAGTGAGATAAGAATTCCTTCAAAAAAGAAGTAAATTTGTTACACAATACTATAGAATTGATCAATACTTTCATCATCCTTAGACTATTCTTCTTCTTCTCTAACTGACTTAGATGATTCACCAATTTTTATGAATTTAGGTTTAGGTCCCTTTGGAGGTTTTGATTTCTTAGGAACTTCATTCAATAAAACTTCATCAATAGCCTTATTTGTTTCTTCTTCAAATTATTCATATTTCGTTTCCATTATCTTAATTAGTCCATTTTTTATTGTCAACAAAGATTTTATTCCCTTCATAATCCTATCATTTTACTTATGAGAAATAAATCGAAGCATATTCTTTATAGCTTTTACTTAGATCTTGTTATCCTCTTTGAGAGCTCTTTGTTTTTGAACTTCTAGTTTATCAAACAATTACATTGGAATGTTTCCATCAAGCTCAATCAAATTATTCTTGAAAACTAACATATGATTAATAACAATATCTTCAATTGTAATTCTATCCTTTTCTTCATACCTCTCATAATATTTAGGAAATTGGTTCATATTTCCCTAATCTACTATCCTTTTTGCTAACATTTTTAGATCATTTTTCTACAATTGTCTCTCTAGTGGCTTCTCTTGTGCTATTACTTCAGTGGGGTTTTTAGTCATGTTCTCCTCTTCTTGTCCTTCCTTCTTCTACTTCTTCTCTAGTGATTCCTTCTTGGGTCTAGAGGACCTCATTGTTCTCACAACTGTCTCCTTTTCAATATTTAATATTACAATCCTATGAAATGTTCTCCTACAGTTGTAGCCTCATAATTTCACTCATATCATAGCGCTCATTCTCAGTAACCATATTATAGGCCATCAAGACAATACCTACAAACAAGATTTTATACTACTAGACTATAGTGCATTTTTTTGCCAAGAATCATAGAAACAAGTCTTGTATCATTCTTCTTAATTTCTACAATGGTCATCATACCCTTGTTCACTTGGATCCAATTAGGTTTTCAACTTGTTTCTTAGAATTCTTCATCATAGTAGGTACTTTACTCGCATTGTCTAGTTACCAAATGAATGAGTTCCTTGGTTATATTTATTTGTTTGTCTCTAATCCAAAAGAACTAGTCATGTATCATGCTCAACAAAATCTTTATCCATTTAAGTTCATCAAACTCATGGAATTTTTTCATCTACAGAATGTTTAGGTTTTCCAACTTTGTGAAGCTATGTTAAAGTGAACCATCCTCATTCAACATTTCCTTCATCTCTTTTTAAATGTCAAAATCTCCAATGGTTTCTAACTTATAGTTTATATAAGCCCTAATATCATCTACATCTAATACTCCATGTGGGGTTTGTGAGAAAACACCCATAGGATCATCTTCCATAGATTTAAATGGATGTTTTTTAAATTTATACATAGTCCCCTCCTTTACATAAAATATCTAAGGTACATCCATGTTTTCAAACTGTTAAACTTGAAAACCAAGCTTGCAAACAAATATAAATACATTTTTCACCAAACTAGGGTTACATCTCACGCGAACACTAGGATTTCACAAATTTCTCCAAGATTTCTCTCTACTCTTTGGGTAAAAGTACAAAGTTGTGTCACACTTTTATAACGGAAAAGGTCAACAACACAAACTTTTTAACTTTAACGAGATAAAAATGGGATTTATGTTTAGAATTTGGAGATGGTGTAAACTAATGAAATGTTTAAAAGTGGATGAACTTTATGCCTATAATTTTTTTTTAAAAAATTGAACAAGAATTCACATATTTTTTTAAATTTTTGAAGTCCATTTTTCACTTGCTGAAAAATGCTGAAAAGCAAGGGTCTTGTTCCCACCAAAAAATTATATGCAAATAATCTTTGGGTTTTTGTTTTTCAAAATATGTTATAGATGAAATGTATAGCTAGTGCAAAAAAAGAAGAAAAATTAGTTTTCGATGTATATTTTTTCCGTTATAACTATTCAAAGTAGAACATAGCTGAAATCGATAGTTTTCATCTCCCAGCAAATTTCCCCTATAAAATCTACACCATTGAGAAAACAAATTACACATTCTTGAAGAGAACTCTCTCCTCTAGTGTTAAATATAAAATTTCAAATTTTTTTGTAAGCTTTACTATTTTTTTCTATTTTTGAAGCAACTTGTTTTTGAATGTTCAAATACCTACTTGCAGTATTTTGAAATTATAATATGTTAGATCTAATTAAATAACTATAAAAATTATATGATGATAATCCTGACTCTGTGCTCTAAAAAAAGGTATTTTTATATTTGTAAAAAAATATCATTAAAAAGAGTAGGAGTTATTGAAACATCACTTTTTTGAAATAATTTTATTTCTTTAGTAATTGGTATAAAAAGTGCATTTAATAGATATTTCCAATTGGAAAAGTTGAAGCACTTATCTATCTTAGCTAGAATGAATCTAGCTAGACCATATGTTTGACAAAAAATAATTTTAGTTAGACATACTCAAATTTAGCTGTCCTGATAAGTTAGCCTGAAACATGACACAACATTGTGCTTTTACCCCTTCACAAAATTTATCGAATGGTGATTAAAATTACCAAGTATAATCATATATAACTCACAAGGACTTTATATCACATATTTCTTAATGTATTCCAATGTTTTTTTTACAAGGCTAGTGAACTATGAAACTACTGGTGATCAATCTGAGCCACCTCCTAGACCTTGCGAACATAACTCTAACTATTCATATGTCAATCTAAATTGTTATATAAATAAAAAATTATTTACCTTTATAAGATTTAGGTGATTAATTAATAACATGTCAAAACATAAATAAACAAAAATGCATCTTCTCTTTATAGAACACTATGGTCATCAGGTCATTGGTGAGGGCCACATCCTTTATAATGGAAGAATGAAACCTACACCCACAAAGTGTACACTAATGGGATGTTCAACCATCATCATTTGCATCAATATCTACCCAAACATATGTTGGATTATGGAGGGGGGAGTGAATCAGTAATCTTGGTCACAAAATACGTAAAAAAAAATTTCTCTGATTAACTCGGTAGTAGCTCGCTAACATCATAGTTCACTATTTACAGACAATGATAAATAAACTATATAAATTAGTAAAAAATACACATAAATCATTCACAATGTGTAACTCCAATATTTAACGTGGAAACCCAACTTTAGGAAAAACCACTATGGGAATTGTCACCCACTACAAAATATACTCTTCTAAAATATGCCCAACTAAGAGCCAATCTAGTTAAAGATTACAAAACACACTATTAGGTGTGACCCGATAAAGGGATTTACCTTAGATCTATTAGGATATTCACCCTATTAGGAGTGGCCTTGTTAGAGGGCCTTAAAAAATCTTTGGAATGTCACCTTTCTCAAGAATTTATAATAAGACTCTTAAGTCCACTCTAATAAGAGATTTCTCTCTTATAAATGCTAGTAAGAAACAATAATAAAATTGACCTATAGATGTGCAACTATCTTTTCTCAATCTGGTCCTTATGTGCTCTTCAATCTTCACATCAATTCTTCATTATCCACTACCATCAATACTTCATCAAATCACTATTTTTCGACTAGGAATATCTTTGTTCCTTATTCTCTACAATAGCTGGTAACCCTTCAACTATTCATTTTTCCAGCCTTTTGTCCATAGAAGATCATCCTTTATATACACAATTTTTTCCTCTTAATCTATCTATTAAATTTTTCTTTAATCAATCTTAACCGTTCATTTCATTATACATCAGATCTAGATCTTAGTAACAAATTTCCTTTTTACCTAGGAACTTGAATTTTCCTTGTAACTTGTTCCATCTCTTTTTTCTTTTTAGATCTTGCCATAAATCACCATCTTGAATTTTCATAACCATAGATCTCTTGTAACTAACTCTCCTCATCATCATGATCATCCACCTTATCATAGCTAAACATCAAATGTTGATTGTATCCATATTTAATATCTTTTCCTTGCTCGATGTTCTTCACTTAGAATTTCAGTTAACAGCTCAGTGCCTAAACCATTTCACTCTCCTGAGTGACCTATCTTTTTCTCTTTACCTTATCAAGTGACATTTCCATCTCAGTAGCCAAATTTTTTTTATCTTACCGAGTTGTCAAATCTTTATCACCATGCTTTACTGACTTAACATAATCATATGCTAGGTAGTAAACAATTATATCAATATAATCAAATCAATGTGTGTTCTATAACAATTTCCCATTTAAGTTATAGAAGTTCTCATCTTTTCATGTCTTATTCTCCTTAACTCATTCATCTTATATCATTATCGAATGATATGGTGTTCATAATATAAATCATAAATCATTTTCTTGACATCAATGACAAGACTATAACTGATCTAATTATTTTACTATCATCTATTCCTTTGATTTTGGTTGGTCTTCATCATCATCTCCATTACATAATCATTCTTCAACATTATTGTCAGTTATAATAACAATCTCTCTCTCTTTAGCATTGATGGAAATACTAACAAATTCAGTGTTCAATTGATGATGGTACACATTCACTGTCATTCATATTTTTTACTCACTTTGAGTAGTAACTTCTCAATTTATGATATTTGATATGCATTTTTTCTCACTTTCTAATTCTATAAGCAACATTCTCTTATTCATCTCATCTCTTTTCTATACTCATTTTATTGTCTCTGTCTTACTGTATTCATCTCCCTAATAATAATCTATCATGAATTACTATTCTCCAAATTTTTTTCAGCTCTATGATATTCTCCTTCTTTAGTAATATTTTCCTTCTAACATATGGATCTATGTATTCATCTCCGTCTTTGACAAAAATTCCAAAGAAAAAAAATACATCTTAGAGATACCTCAAGTATAGGTTTTCATTAGAGTCATAACCTCCCTTTTTCACAACTTCAGGCTTCAGCTAAAGACTGAAATACTAGCATCAACTCACAAGATAGATATTCTATTGAGTCCTTGAATTAATGCAGCATGCATCTTTCCTTAATATACATTGGATAGGGGAAGAACCCATAACTTACCTCAGAGATACCCAAAAGCATCCTTCAATAATGGTTTAGTAAATATATTCATGTATTCCAATGTCACATGCTAATCATGTACTTTCTCTCTCAAGTAGTGATACTTAATAGATATATATATTTTTAGAATGCGTCACATGGTTCTTTGATATGTTAGTAGCACTGGTATCATCACAATATATTATAATAGGATCAATAATATCTTCATGCATACCTTACAGTAGTTGTTTAATCCATACAATATTAGAACAATTCATAGTTGTTGCCACATACTCAGCTTTAGTAGTAGATTGTGAAATACAACTATGTTTCTTGCTTAACCATGTCATTAGCCTTTCTCATAAAAAGAAAGCCCCGTCACTAGTGCTTTTCCTATCATCAATATTTCCTACTAATTTAGCATCGGTATAAACCTTATGATCAATATTTCCTCCTCTTGTGTATAATAGACCAAAATCTTGAGTCCCTTTCAATGAACTAAATATCCTCTTAACTAAAGACAAATGTACTTCCTTGGGGTTATCTGAAAACCTTGCAAAAATGAAAACTAAATGTGTTATATCAGGTCTACTATGTACAACATATTATAACTTACTAATCATTGATCGGTAAAGTATTTCATTCACTTGGATTTAGTATCATCCTCTTTTGACAATTTACAACCAGTAGCCATTGGTGTTCCAATCAGTTTAGAGTCTTCCATATTGAATATTTTTAAGATCTCCTTGATATACTTAGATTGAGTGATGTAGATACCATTCTTTACTTGTTGAATTTGAATTCAAATGGAGAATTTAATATCTCTAATCATAGACATCTCAAATCCTTTCATATTTCCTCAAAAAAAGACTTAGAAATTATCTCATTACCACCAAATATAATGTCATCAAAAAATATCTCTGCAATCCAAATTTCATCAGATTTATCATATTTTCAGTACAAATTGTTGTTTTCACTAGTCCTTACAAATCCAATCTTAACTAGGGTATGTGCAAGATCACGAGGGGCCAAAAAGTAGCGATGTCAGTTCAAAACTTTGACAATGTAGCTGACGACTTTTTTTTACCCGAATTTGATAAATTGAAAAGGGTATCTTAAGGAGATTATCAGCTTTCTATCGATATAATTGCTGTCAAATTTTGAATTCGGTAAGTAATTATTAGTTATTTTCTAATTGAGCTACCTCTAAAGTGCTGATTTATATACTAATTGAAAAATGACTATAACTTTCAGATGGTATAACATTTTTAAAATCCAAAAAATGCGTCACATTCTATGCTTCACCTACTATAAGGAAAAATAAATAAAATTGAATTTTGTAAAGTTTTGAATGAGTTAAGGTGGTCAGACATGGGAGTTTTTTTATTCTGAAAATGTTGTAGCAAAAAATTCATAATTAATTATTTTTTTGGAATAAAATTACAAAAAAATATGTGTCACATCCAGGAATGAGTCTACTACTTATATATAAAATCTTATAATAAAATATTATAATTTGATTATGATTAAGGTGGTCAGACATACACCTACTTCTTATTTTTTTCCTGAAATTTTTGTACTGCTGCATTGAAATCTATACTTTTCACCAATCATAATAACTTTTTCTCCAAAAAGGCCTAGTAGTTTAGAAACTAAATTCAATTTTCTATAGATTCTATTCTTATAACTTTTTTATATTAGGTTCATAGCTAGTTGAAATTTCACGTCAAGTTGGCTAACCCTGATTTGCTGATTTTTCATTGCCACTTAAGGGCATAGTTTGGCCCCTCATGATCTTGCACATACCCACTAAATAATAGTTTAGTCTTTCATACTATGTTTAGGGATCCTACTTCAATCCATATAAAGATTTATCCAATTTGCAAACCATATTCTTATTTTTCTTTTCAAAAAATCCAACAAGTTGTTCTACGTAGACTTCATCTTCAAGTACTCCATTCAAAAATGAAGATTTAACATCCATTTGATAAAATTTAAATCCTTTGTAAGATGCATATGAAATTAGTATTCTAAAACCTTATAATCTAGTAACAGGTGAAAATTTTTCACCATAGTCAATACCTTTGTCTTGTGCATACCCTTTCCAAACTAGTTTAGGTTTTTTTTTTTTATCACATCTCCTTTTTCAATATTTTTTTTTTTCTAAAAATCCAATTTGTTCCAATCACATTCTTACCTATAGGTCTCGCTACCAGTGACCATGTATTATTATTTTCAATTTGATCAATTTCTTCCTTTATTGCATTTAACCAATCTTCATTTTTTAGTGCATCCTTTACTAATCTAGGCTCAAATTCTTAAATTAAACATGTGTTATCTCTTAACTTACTTCCTTTGAAGACTCCTACATTCTTGGTTCAAATAATTTGGCTGAGTGAGTGGTTTCTTCTCACATACCTTTCTAATATAGGTTTTATTGATTAATCATTAGTGTTCTCATCTCTCAGTGGAGACTCATCCTGTCCATCGGTTCCTTTAGGTTGCTACTCAGTTGTATCAACTAAATTACCCTCTTGTACATAAATAAATATGTTATAATCCTTAGGTTCCTTTTTTCTATCCTCTTTATTATTTTCTACAAATTCATCAACTCTTACATTTTCACTTTCAACTATTTTGTTAGAATCCTTGATTAAACATTTATATTCTTTTCTCTTTGATGAGTAACCAATAAATATTCCTTTATCACATTTAGAATCAAACTTTTGATTTCTAAAAAATTTCAATACATAACACCTACTTCCATAGATTTTGTAATAAATTACATTTGGTGTGTGCCCAAACTATAGTTCATAGGGTGTCTTGTTGGTACCTTTCTTCAACTATATTTAGTTGAGAGTGTAAAATGTAGTACTTATAGCTTCCCTCTAAAATATTTGTACCATATTGTTTTCAATCAATAAGGATCTAGCACAATCAATGATTGATTTATTTCTTCTCTTAGCTATCCCATTCTATTCTAGAGTCCTTAGTGCATACACTTGTATTTTAATTTTAGGCTTATTACAGAAGATGGTGAATTCATCAAAGATAAATTCACCTCCTTTATTAGATATCAAAAACATAAGCTATTTACCTATTTCATTCTCAACTCTATCCTTATACGACTTAAACATTTGAAATGCATCATATTTTTCTTTTACAAATATAACTGACATCATCCTTGAATAATCATCAACAAACAAAATAAAGTATTGATCTCCATAATAGCTTTGAACTTTCATAGGATCACAAAGGTCAATATGAATCAATTACAAAATACCATTTGTAGACTAAGATTTTATTATAAAACTTGACTTGGTCATCTTACCAACTTGACATTCCTTACACATAGCTTTATTAGGTTTTGTTAATCTCGGTAGTCCTCTAACTCTACCCTTCTTACTCAGCTTCATCAAGTTATCAAAATTTACATGACACAATATCTTATGCCATAACGATACATCTATAGATTTAGAAAATAAACAACTATTTGCATCAGTGTCAAGATAGAATAAATTACCTCTTGATTGTCCTCTTGTGCCAATTAGATTTCCATCAGCACCATAGATCTTACATTTTCTATTCTTAAATTCTAGTTGGTGGCTAATATTGTTCAGCTGTGCAACATTCAATAGATTATAGTTCAGTCCTCTAACCCAGCATCCATAATTAAATTTCATCTTATCATTTAACACAATAGATCCTTTACCTTTCACAAGGCATGGAGCATCATTTCCAAATCTGAGAAATCCTCCATCATATTCTTCTAGGCTCTCAAATTTATCAATATCACTAGTCATATGATGTGAACAACAACTGTCAATAATCCTAGGGTTTGGTTTACTTAAATAAGGAACAACTTCTTTTCATATTCAAAATTTCCATCATCTAATTCTTCCTTTACTACAACAAAAATAACTTCATATCCTTCCTCATTATCATCAAATTCATCATCAGTTACACCTTCATCATCTAGGTAGCAAGACTTATTACCTTTCTCCTTAAAGTCTTTGAATCTTTAGTTTTGGTTGTCTCTTTTATCATTCTTATCATTTTTTTTTTATCATTTTCAGGACATCTAGATGAAATATGTCCAATCTTATTACAATTGAAACTTTTCAATGGTAACTTACCTTTCTACTTTGCTTTGCCTCTAGGTAGTCGATTAACTAGTAATCCTTCAAATTCCTCTTGTTATTTCTCTTTGGTCAGGATATTGTCATACTCATTTTCAAATGAATTAATGTGACTTTATCTTTCTTTTCTTGATGTTCCAATACTCATAGATGACTTGAAGGTTGCCTCAATAGTCGATAAACTATGATAATAATTACTTAACCCAAATGCAGACAACTTACTGATTAGGGCTTCAAGAGTAACAACATTATTTGGTATAGAACTGAATTCTTGAATTGAAGATAATCTAATAGCATACTTATAAGACCGAGTTCCCAAGATTTTACTTACGACTTCTTCATTATTCAGTGATCCACCAGCACATCTGATGGCACTAACAAGGGTATGTGTAGGATCATGGTATGCCAAACTAGGCCCTTAAGTGGCAATAAAAATTTAGAAAATCAGGTTTAGGAAAGTTGACATAAAAATTTGAACAAGTTATAAATATTATATCAAAAATATGTAAGAAGAGAATCTGTAGAAAATTGAATTTATTTTTCTATGATACTAGGCCTTTTTGAAAAACAATTATTCTATATGTTGAAAATTTTAAATTTTAATGTAGTAGTACAAAAATTTCAGGAAAATAATAAGTAGTTGTATGTGTGACCACCTTAAACACAATCAAATGATAAATTTTTTATACAAGATTCTAGATATAAGTAGTACACTCATGTTTGGATGTGACACATATTTTTTTGTAATTTTTTTCCATGTAAATAATTAATTATAATATTTCTTCTACAACTTTTATAGAATACAAAGACTCTCGTGTCTAACCACATTAACTTAGTCTAAACTTTATCAAATTAAAAACTTCTTTTATTTTTCTTGTAGTAGAGAAAGCATAGAATGTGACGCATATTTTGGATTTTAAAAATGTTATACATTTTGAGAGTTATAGGTATTTTTCAATAGGTTTATCAATCAGGACTAGAAAGATAACAAGTAAGTGTATGTCTGACCACATTAAACAAAATTAAATGATAATATTTTTTTATAAGATTCTAGATAAAAGTAGTATACTCATGTGCGGATGTGATGTATATTTTTTTTCCAAGTAAATAATTTATTATTATTTTTCAGCTACAAATTTTCCTAAATATTAAAACTCCCGTGTCTTACCACCTTAAATTAGTCTAAACTTCATCGAATTGACAGAATTGTTTATTATTATTGTATTAGGTGAAGCATAGAATGTGATGTATATTTCAGATCTAAAAAATGTTATATTATTTGAAAGTTATAGTTATTTTTTAAAGAGTCTATCAATCAAGACTTCTTTTTCACATTGCCACTTTTTGGCATACCATGATCCTGTACATACCCACAACTCCCTTGATTTGGTTTCTATATTGTGTGATGTTCTCTTCATCTTTCATCCTCATCTCATGATATTTTCCTCTCAAGCTATCAACTTTAGATTTTTGTATATGTTGATCTCCTCCATAAATAAGTGTAATCATGTCCCACATCTCTTTTAAATTAACACAATCCTTAATATCATTAAATTTAACATCAAATAGGGAATAAGAAATTTCTATCATAACTGACTTGTGTCCCTAATTTTCTCTCATCTGGTCATCTCTCAAATGTCTAGTAGGTAGTGGTGTGTATTCATTATCAATCAAGTGCACTAACGAATCTCCAATCCTAGATAGATACAATCTCATTCTGCTTTTCCATGGTGAGAAACTTTTCTTGTTCAACTTTGGCACCTCTCTCCTATACATCTTTAGATCTTTTACTCAAGTCTTTAGACTTATATCTTAAGAGTACTTAGCTATAATACCAATTTTTGGATTACAAAGAGGGGGGTGAATCAGTAATCTTGATCATAAAATACCTTAAAATAATTTTCTTTGATTAACATTGTAGTAGCTCAGTAACAATATAGTTTACTATTTATCAAAAATAGTAAATAAACTATATCAATCAGTAAAACATACACACAAATCATTTACAATGTGTAACACCAATATTTAATGTGGAAACCCTGCTTTGGGAAAAACACTATGGGAATTGTCACCCACTAAGAAATATACTTTTCTAAAGTATGCTTAGTTAAGAGAGAATCTAGTTTAAGATTACAAAACACACTATTAGGTGTGACCTGGTTAAGGGATTTACCTTAGATCTATTAGGATTTATATCTCTCCTATACAATAAGACCATCAAGTCTATTTTGTTAAGAGATTTCTCTATTACAAATGCTAGTAAGAAACAGTAATAAAATTGACTTGGTTATGTGCATCTATCTTTTCTCAATCAGATCCTTATGCACTCTTCAATCTTTACTTCAATTATTCATTATCAATTGGCATCAACACTTCATCAAATCACTATTTTTCCACATAGAATCTCTATGTTCCTTCTTCTCTTCAATAGTCAGTAACCTTTCAACTATTTAGTTTGTCAGCCTTTTGTCCATATAAGATCATCCTTTATATAGACAATTATTTTCCTCTTAATCTCATCTATTACACTTTCCTTCAATCAATCTTAACCTTTGATTTCATCATACATCAGATCTTGATCTCGGTAACATGTTTCCTTTTTACCTAGGAACTTACACTTTCCTTGTAATTTGGTCTATCTCTTTATTACGCTTAGATTTTTCTATAGATATTCATCTTGAATTTTCATAACCATAGGTCTCTTTTAAATAACTCTCCTCATCATCATGATCATCCAACTTAGCATAGCTAAATATTAAATATCGATTCTATCTATATTTAATATATTTTCCTTTCTCAATGTTCTTCACTTAGAATTTTGGTTAACTGCTTGGTGTCTAAACCTTTCCACTTTACCAAGTGACCTATCTTTTTCTCTTTACCTTATTGAGTGAGTTTTCCATCTCTATAGTTAAAACAACTTATCTTACTGAGTTGTCAAATCTTTATCACCATTCTTTACCGATTTAATATAATCATATGTCAGGTAGTAAAAAATTATATCAACATAATCAAGTCATTGTCTGGTTTGTATCAGTTGCCCATTTAAGTTGTATAACTTCTCATGTTCTCATTTCTTCTTCTCCTTAATTCATTCATCTTATATCATTACCTAATGATATAGAAACATAATATAAATTAGAAATAAATTTCTTGACATCAATGACAAGACTATAAATAATCTAGAATCATTCTACTACCATGTATTCCTCTTATATTTGTCAGTCTTCATCATCAAATCTGTTAGATAATCAATCTTCAACATTATTATTAGTTATGATAACAACACATATACTCTAGAATTTGGAAAATATAATCTCAATGGGATAGGCTAATCCAAATGGTACATCTAGTTATGACATAGGTCCCATAGGTGTTGATCTATCAATGGTGAATGTTCTTGAAAAGTCTTTAACTCCATAGACTCATTTAGGACTATTGGGACTTTGATTTGAAGCATATCTTTTTTAGATACATGCCTCCTATGTTTTGGTTCTACCATCCTATGGGCCCTAGGTCTATCATGCATAGAGCATCTCCCTCTACCCTAGAACTATGGGATGTCAAATTAATTCAGCTTCAAGCCAAGGATAAACTCATAATACAACTTTCTTAAAAAATATAGAGGCACCTTCAAATTCTTTCCTATATTGCAAATTAAATAGTTCTAGTTAGGAAATTTTCATTACTGAGTCCAATTATGTCAGAGAATTGTTGAAGTAATTTGGTATGGAAGATTTAAAACTAGTAGGGAATCCTAGGGTTAATTTTTGAAAGTTGACTAAGGATGATAAATTTCCTTGTGCAAATTAGACAAGATATAGATAAATCATTGGAATATTACAATATATAGCTCATACTAGACAAAATATATGAAATTCAATTGGAATTATTGCAAGATTTCAAATAGAAATGAAGGAATCACATAGGATTGTTGTTAAGAGAATTTTCAAATACATAAAGGGTACAATTGACTATGGATTATGGTATGGAACAATGATGATTTTGTTGGAAAATATAATTGGAATAATTGTTATATTGTCATTGATGTCAAACCTTAATTGGTAAGACAATTGCTATCTAGTAGAGTACCATATCTTTTGATTAATGAAGAGGATTTGAAAAGAGGAGATAAGAAGAGGACCTAAGGAAAGGTTGAGTTATGTGATACTAAAATACATACTTGATTAGTTGGCACACTAAAAAGGTAATGTGTTGTTTAGCTCTAACACTAAGTAAAGATTGAAATAGATTTGAGCCATAGGCTTAACTGAGAAAAAGAGAAGAAATTCGGTTTAAGTTGAGAGATGCTAGTGTTGATCGAGTGCCAGTACAAGCCGAGTAAAAATTTAGTATTGTTCATCTGGACTCGAGGATAACTGATTCACCCCCTCCTCTTAGTTGTCATCTGGACCTGAGGATAATTGATTCCTCAAATTGATTACTTTTGGATAATTGATATATTCTATAAAGATCGAGTGAATTGATGAATAGATCTAAGTTTGTAGAAGAGTTTAAAATTTATGTTGGTGCATATGGACCTGAGGATAACTGATTCACCCACCCCCCCCCCCTTCCCCTCTCAATTATTCTGAAATCATTCTAATAGATTTTACTTTGAGTGCATAGACTAATGTTGTTTGGGAAGGTAATGTGGATGATTGGAAAAGTACAAGTGGCGGTACATTATTTTTCTATAAGAGACTAATCTCTTGCACTAGCAGGAAAGAAGATTGTATCTCTTAATCTACTGCTGAAGCTAGGTATGTTGTTGCTTCTATAAATTGTAATCAAGTTGTTTTGGATGAAGAAAATGTTGAAGGATTGAAGGATAAAGATTGATGAACCTATTATTTTTTATTCTAATAAATCAAGTGCTATAAATATTTCAAAGAACCCTATGCAACCTTCAAAGGTAAAGAATATTTATATTAAGTATAATTTCTTGAGGGATAATGTCAGTGAAAAGGAAGTTAAATTGGAGTGTGTAATGCGAACTTATAGAAATTGCATGCAAGAATTCCAAGAATCTTATAAACGTTAAAAAGAAGATTTAACAAAAAACTTCAACAATGCTACGCAGACGACAAAAAAAAGGCAAGATTAAGAGAAAAAAAAGGGAAAACCGCTTCAAAATAGAGATCACAGAGAACTTTGATATCTGATATATCAAACTTAGATTGGGCTGGTATATATTACTTACATGCTTGTACGTTGCCTTTACTACTATTTAAAGAATGTACACTATATTAATAACCGAATTTATAAAACTAGAAAGATATAAAGTATCAGATTATCAAGCTAGGAACGATAGGAAACGAAAAAAATATGCAGAGAATAAACAAAATAACTATTGATGTTGCAGTAGAAGTTCGCATACACAATGAGAGAATGATCTGATTATCAATCAAAACCTCTAATAAACTAAAAATATTAAACCTAACAAGCAATGAAAAGAAAAGAAAATCCCTAAAAGAGACGTTGCATGCAGGGAATTTTTTTTTTTTTTTTTAATGATAATAATAACAATGCAGAAACTAATACAGAATCTGATGAGAGAGCTAAAAACAACATGCAAAAGGAATCAACTGAGAGATAAATGAATATAAGCAACTGAAGGCAACTCGCTAAAAGGGAAAATTAGAAACAGTGAGGAACGATATTAAAAAACGTACGCCAAGTAACTAACTAAACTTAGAAAAAATACAAGTTAATAATTAGAATTGAAATTAGAACCAAAAGAAGAGTTGAAACCGCATGCAGGCTAAAAAGTAACAAAGGATATAGTTTTTTTATTATAAACGTATGTAACCTAACACATGTAATGCTAGAAATATATTATTTTTGAATCCTTTTTTTTTTTTTAAATAAAGATATATTTATAATATGGAATTTAAATATTAATGAAAGTGTATAATAGGGAATTTGAAATTTTGAAATATATTATATTTATCCTGCACAAATACAACAAGGTTAAAATATTGATTTTTTGATAATAATGGAATTGCATGAAGAAAATTAGTTAACTATAGAAAACGGGTTTGGCGGTAAACCAGCTAAACTCAAAAAAATTTCAATTTTTTCAACTTAAGAAGATTATAAAAAAAGTTAGTAAGATCTCTCTCAAGAGTCTCCAAATTGGAGTGCTACAAAATATGATACCTCCTTTACCTGTACACTCAAAATGAGATTAAACTAACCTGCTCTGATACCATGTTAAAAATGATAAAGAATAACTATGGAAATGCAGGAAATTGTTTAATCCAAGAGTGAGGAGTTAGGAAAAATACCATGAATTAGCACAAGAACTAGGAGCATACACCAAAAAGAAAAGAGGAGACAAGAATTTGAAAGGAGAAAGCAAAGAAAACCCCTTGTGAATTATGAATGAGGCATGAAAAGCCTAAAGAGAGAGAGAGAGAAAGAATATGAGCACTTAGCTCAATACAATATGATAGAACTACAAGAGAGAAATTGTGTGAGAGAAATGTGAGAAAATTGGTGTTGAGTGTGTGGAGAAATATCTCTATAAGTAGAGATGAGTGAAGGAGTTTGCATGTAACTCCCTATGTGAATGAGTGCCACATCCATACTTGTTTGTGGGCCAAGTGTGAAATTCCTCTTAAGGAGGAATAAACTAATTTACAAATTACAATAAATATTTGTCCTCACATATTCCACTAGAGGACGAAATAGAATGAAGTGGAAAGAAGACAAAAAAGAAGTATATTAGGATACCTTGTCTTATATCCTAATATATTACAGCAAGAAAAGATTAATAGTCTAACCTTGGTTTATAAATACACCAAGGAAAGATTACAAATTCTAACACATATTTCTAATATCTTTACAAAGCCTTTACCAAAAGGATACATTTGAGTATCTTAGAGATAAGATTGGGGTTTTATCCCATCATTCTCAGAGCTAATGATGCTAAGGATGGCATTAGTCCATATATTTATCATTATATCATTCTATAGATTGATGAGTTTGGGGACTTTTCATCAGGTGGAGTGGTCTTATGATAAGCTGATGTGAAGTAGTTACCTATTATGAATTTTTAGGTGAGATCAGTTCTTTTGGCACTTTTCCATTGATTTTAAAGGGGGAGAGATTGAGCAAAAAATAAATAAAAGATTGTGCTATGGAGAGATTTTGTTGAGGGGTTTGATGCTAGATAAATATTCAGAGTGATCAGGTGGATATATTTTTCAGATTGATTAGGTGGATATATTGATGTCTTAATGCACTGATCATTTTTTTACTTCATATGTTTCCATTAATGCCAAAGGGGAGATTGTTGAGAATTCCATAGATTGTTGATAAGACCTTGTTTATGTATGTTGACATTAGTGTTTTGTTATTGATGTCAATATACTATTATTTTGAAGGGTCCCTAGTACCCTTTACAGGAAGATTTTGATGGGGATCTGGAACCCCACTAGAAAGAAACACTACTATAGATCAAAAAAGGAAAACCAATAGCCTAAAATCATAAAATAACCAACATCGACAAAAAGAAACCAACAGAGAACCAATGACCCAGCACACAAAGAACAAGTCCAAAGCCTCACATCAAATAAAAAACCTCAAAAGATAGGATATCTTAGGGTTATTAGGGATACCCCTACCCCACCCTAACCAAAAACAACCATAGATAAACTGGTTGAAAAAAAACCTGGGTTTTAACCTAGATCCAATTACTAAAATGAGGGTTTTCAAAGGTACCCATAACCTTAAAAATGGGTTTATTAGTGGATCTCAAAACCACCAGCCATATAATATTATTCAAGGAAAAAATGGCTAGGAAAATTGGGTTTAAGGAAGGAACACAGAAACATCTTGGAGTTTTTAAAGGCTCCCCAAACTTGAAAGACATCATCTAGCCTAAAATATTACTCACCATAAAATATTTTGGACCAAGAAAATGATTTTTACGTGGACCCAAAAACCATTTTGTCCTTCCACAAAACAAGGAGAGAAAAGAGAAATTGAAAGGAAAGCCCTATTGTAGTTCCAACCTTTCAAAAGACATCCAAATGAGATAGAAGACCACCTAAAACCACTAAGCACAATCATACAGGAGAAAAAATACATCTTCATATGATGTGCCTCTAGCTCAATAGGATCTTCCTCCTTGATAGGAAACAAGAAATAAGGTCTCCACCACCATAAAGCCATATGATGAATCCCCACCTCATGAATATGGGTAAGATCCACCTTGAACGGAGTAATGAAAGGAAGGAAATAATCAAAGAGAAAAAAATTTCAAGGAGAAACATCCAGGAGATAAACCCATAAAGAAAAAAACACCCAAATAGAGTTAACTTGAAATATCTTTACTAGCTCCATTTCCCCTCTAGAAAGACACACTAAAAAAACCCAAATACAATCTTGGAAAGAACAAGGAGAAATATACTTCCCCATCCAAGATAAGACAGGGGAAGCCATCGATCTCATAATCCACCAAGCCTCTACTCTGAAATTTCCAAAGTTGCATAGAACTAGAGAAAGAGGCAGTTCTGAGAAAGAGGAGCCATCCACCACAAATAGAGGCCAAAATTTTTTTTATCAAAATCTCCAACCTCGACTAAATATCACAAATACCCAAAACCTCATGGCCACTGCAAAAGAAGAGAGCATTCCCAAAAGAGGAAAAACCCTGCATTGAAAAAATAGGGGCCAAACGAATCCTAGAGAGAAATGAGACTACAATGAAAGACCCCAATTTCATTTTTGTAGTCTTCCATCATAGAAGCTTCATCTACAAAAGCCCAAAAATGTCTCCCTCTCGCACCATGCCTTCCTCCCATAGGTAGTAAAAATACTACAAAACCTCCCCAAAACCCAGAATGAAGGGGGGAGAACCCAAGACCAACAGTACAAAGGAGATAGGACCATTCACCACTGACCATGCATAAGGTGGCTCATCTCTGTCTCCATCCTTGGATCCTTCACACATAGAGATACAAGGGTTTAAAAATCCTTAACCTCACTTCTGGCTCATTGCAGGCTTGATAGTAAATATTTTAATGGATTTTATTTCCTCCTCATCAACATACTATTATTGTTGCAGAAAGTGTGTTTAGTTTATTCAGAGAAGATGATTTTAGTTATTTGGGTGATTTGTTGAAGATATTTTTCTCTTATTCTAGTTTTTGTTTCATATATGTTTTTAGTTGAATCTACTCAACTTACACAAAATAGCAGGACAAATTGAGTGAGCTAGGATTTATTTATCAGTTGACTAGATACTTTTGTATTTCGGTGTTCTAAGGTAAAAAAATTTCTTCGATGAGGATCAGTGTGGTTGATTCAATTGGTACAAAGCTGGTGGTAATGTTGGGATTCATTTTTTTCTCAATTTGTGTTGTTCATGATTTAGAGTCCATCAAGTTATATTATTAGTGTGATAGAGTTTTGTGTTTTGTGTTGCTAGTATTCACTATAGAGAAGAGTTTAAATTTTGGGATTGAGTTGATACGAAGGTTCAAGAATCTATTCTTTCTCCTTGTTTGTATTCTTGGATCATGTTGTGATGGTGTTGATGGTTCTCATTGATCGTGGTGATCAATTTTTTTGATTTTCTAGCATGTTGTCATTTCTTCATTTAGGTTCTAGAAAACTTGGTGAAGTAACATGTTGTGATTCTTGGTACATATTTGGAAAAGTTGTTGCATGTTCAAAGATGATTTTTTGAATCTTATCTAAGTCTTCAACAACTTGGTTTGGATCACATTTTAGTTTGAGCATAATGTTTATATCATATATTCTCATAGGTCTTAGGATACCTTGTCATAGACTATTTATTATAATATGTATAAATAGGCAATCATTTGTGATTTTAGAGTGTTGATAAAAGAAGAGGAGGATATTTGTATTATGAAATTTAAGAAGAGATTATACTTTATCATAACTCTATTAGAATTTTAATGTTTTGATTCAATTCAATCATATAGGATAGTTTGTCCACCCTTGAGAACTGTTATCAGATATTGATTAGTGAACTTAACTAATGACTAGATCATTGTATTGTGAACAGTGAGATCGAGGAAGTTGGTCTATGAATGCATGTGCATTCCTTTTTTATTTTCATTTTCTCTTAAATGGGTATTAATTTTAGTAGAGTACACCTATCTAGTGGTTTTTATTCCCACCGCGATTTTCTCTTAACCAAGTTTCCTCTATAACAAATTTTTGTGTTGTTTGTTACATATTTTGGATCTTGCAGTATTTTTTATCTTTTGGATCATTAATTAGGTTAAGTGAATTAAAATTTTATTTTTTAGTGTACAATTGATTCACCCCTTCCTCTTAGTTATAATTTCCTCCTTTTGTGCCTAACACAAAACTCGTGCCAACAATAATGTTATAATTTAAGAAATATCTTCTTACTCTTTGTTTGCTATAGCAACAATTTCTCTTACTCTTTAGTTGTCACAACAATGGCTGAGACTGTTTGGAAACCACAATCACATTCTACTTACTCTTTGTTTTTGAACAACAATGGTTGAGAACATTAGGGAGCCAAAATTTCTTTGAAACTTCACTAGAGGTTATTCCAATTCTGTGTGTGGATCATCTAAAATGTGTTTTCCTTCCTTCTCTAACACTATTTTTTAGCATTTCTTTCTACATAGATCAGGTCTTTCGATCTCTCTAGTACTTTCAATCTAATCAAGAAAGATATTATCTAAGGATTTCTTCATAGGCATATATCAACTAGACTCATTAAGTCTTTTTCTGATACCATAATATAATCAAGAAATAGAGAGAACACAGTTTGTACTATAGTATGAAAGAGATACATTAGTACCAAATTAATAGAACATAAAATGATAGTCAGTTGGTTATATAATTGATAACCGATAACTAGCTATTAATTAAGTACACCTATTACTTTAATGTATTATTGTGCTACCAAAAAATTCCTCCATTTTGTGGCTATATAAAACATCTCTCAGCATAGTTATTATCTTAAAATAGTTTAGAAAGAAAATTACTATTTTTTAATATAAATTTTACTTTTTATATTCTTATACTAATCTAAAAGTTTAGCTAATATTGTTGGTCTTTAGTGACTGATTAGGGAAGTACTATACACTTTACATTTATCCTCATCAAGGTTCAAGGGCTAGCTTTAAGCTATTTTTGGGCCAACATGTTGTAACTAATTGTAACCCTAAAGAGGCAAAAAAAACTTATATAAAAATGGCTTAAGGTTAGGGATTTCATGATGTATGGTTTTAGTAGCCTCTTGTGGTAGTATTGAGCTACAAGGGAGTGTGGATTGTAATCAAGTTGTAATCACTAGATAATAAGAATATTAGACTCATTTTTGGTAGATGTGGCCCATGGATTAAGTGAACCAAGTTAAATCTTTGTGTCTTGTGTTCTCTTCTATGTGGTTTATTATTTTTTTATATTGGTTATATTTGTATGTAACTGTTATTTCTATCTTGTTAATCCTAACAAGTGGTATCAGAGAGAGGTTGTTTTTTTTTAGTTATCCTCTACAAGAAGGTCTCATGACTTAGTGGGAGTCTCACAGTTGAGTGAAAGAAATGGAAGATGAGGGTAAGTTGAAGGTTGAGAATTTTCATGGGTAGAACTTTCAGTTATGGAAAATGCAAATGAAGGACTATCTCTATTAGAAGGAAAATCCAACAAATTGACAACAATGACTGATGTGGACTGAGATATTCATGATAGAAAGGCACTTAGAAGTATTTAATTATGCCTTAAACAATTATTAGCTTTTAATATTATGAAAGTGAAGACAATTGAAGAGTTGATGGAAACCCTAGAAAAGTTGTATGAAAAGACCTATGCTTCAAACAAGGTATTCCTCATAAAGCATTTATTTGAGATGAAGTTGGAAGAGGGTGGATCTATTGCTAATTATTTGAATTAGTTTACTATGGGTACTAGTCAATTATCTTCTGTAAATTTTATTTTTGATGAAGAAATTAAGGATCTCTTAATTTTGTGTTATTTTCTTGAAAGATGGAATGACTTTATAATGGCTATTAGTAACTCTACTTATGGTTCTAATACCCTAAAATTTGATGATGTTATTGGTGTGATTATGAGTGAGGAAACTCATAGGAAAAGCTTAGGTGGATCTACATTCAGAAGTGTCTTGAATGCATAAAGTAGAGGCAGAAAGAATGAGAGAGGAAAACATTTTGGAAATAATGGGAATCAAAGGAAAAGTCAAAAGGAAAGAAGTTTCAATCTAGAGGACCAAATGGTTTCTGGTAGTGTGGAAAATTGGGTCATAAAAGGAAAGATTGATGGTCTCGAAAAAATAAAGGAGACAAACAAGAAGGTAAAAATGAGGAAAATGTGGTAAGCAGTAAATCTGAAGAGGATGCTTTGATTCTTTCTTTATAAAGTGTTGATGATTCAGGGGCTTCATTTCATGCTACACCCCATAGAGCTTATTTTCTTGATTATATCCAATGGGATTTTGGGATAGTTTATTTGGGGGATAATGAATCCTATCAGATTGTTTTGATTATGTAAAAATAGGTTTTGAAAGGACCCGAAACCTTTTACAATGAGAAAATAGATAAGACATTTAAGCTCCAATAGTTTAAGTGCAACAACACCAAAAAAATAAATACAAACAAGTCCTTAAACACAAAGACCAGCCAAAAGACAAAGGACAACAAAAAAAGGAAAGCAAGACAACAAGCTGTTGTCTAAACACATTTCATCAGTTCTGTAGCCTGGTCCGCAAGAATTTGCATGTTTGCAGCAAACAACTTTAGCTCTTCCATGTCGTTCTTGTTTCCATCTTCCACCATCCTAGACATGGATCTCATACGAATCCTGTCAGATTGTTGGAAAGGGAAAAATTAAGAATAAGTTATAGAATGGGAATCATTCACTACTACAAGAGGTAAGGCATGTTCCAAAGCTGAGTAGGAATTTAATTTCCACAAGTAAATTGGGTGATTAGGGTTGCTCAACTACTTTTAATGATACAAATTGGAAGGTTTCAAAAATTTATTTAGTAGTAGAAAAAGGTGTGGAAGTAGGAACCTTATATATTTTTATAGGTCATACTGTTCCTTCTACAAGCCAAATTGTTTTAGAGAAAAATGAATGTTCAGGAATAGTTGTTGTAGTTGAGAAGTAAGAACATCAAATAGTTATTGTAGATTCTAACACATTACTATGACATAATAGACTTGGGCACGTGAGTGAAAAAGGTATGAAATTACTTCATTCAAAGAAAGTTTTACCAGGTTTAAAATGTGTGAATATGGATTTATGTGAAATTTGTGTATGAAAAATAGAAGAGAGTTAGTTTTGTGAAGAGTGGAAAGGAAAAGTAAAATGAGAAATTAGAGCTTGTGCATAAAGATTTATGAGAACTAGCTCACATATCTTCCCTTGGTGGCTCTCTATATTATGTTATATTTATAGATGATGCAACAAGAAAAGTATGGATTTATTTCCTTAGACAAAAATTTGATGTATTTCAAACTTTTAAGAAATAGAAATGATTGGTTGAGAATAAGATTGGTAGAAGGCTAAAATTTCTTAGATCTGATAATGGTGGTGAGTATTGCAGTACAAAATTATAAGACTATTGTTCCTCTAATGGTATTCATAGGTAGAAACCATACCAATGACTTGAGAAGAAAATGGAGTGGTTGAGCCTATGAACAGGACAATAATGAAGCATGTAAGGAGTATGTAGTTTCATACTGGCATACCCTTCAACATGTGGACAAAGCCTATTAATAAAGTTGTATATTTAATCAATAGAGGTCCCTCTACTCTTTTGGGTTGGGGTATACCAAAGAAAGCATGGATTGGTAAGAATGTGAGTTATTCTTTTCTCAATACCTTTGGTTGGAAAACATTTGTACATATAGATTCTGAAAATAGAACCAACTTGGAAGATAAATCTAATAAATATTTATTTTTTGGATATGGAATTCAAAATTTTGGTTATAGGCTTTGGGATTTTGAAAATCATAAAATTTTAAGAAGAAGAGATGTCATCTTCAATGAGAAAGTGTTGTACAATGATCTGTTGGAGTAGCATGAGAAGAAAGAAAATGATTATGTAGTACTAGATGATACTCCAAAAGATGATGTTCTTGTAGGTCCATATGTTCCACAATAATAGAAATAACTAATACCACAAATCCTAGTCAATGTTAGATGGTCAACAAGCTTAAGTAGACTTCTAGAAGTATTTTTCCCTTCTTTGTATTCTATTTTATTAACAGATGTTGGTGAACCAAAATGTTATGATGAAGTTGTGTGAGCAGATATAAAGATTTAGTGGGAGTCTATAATGATAGAGGAAATTGACTCCTCGCTGAAAATGAAACTTGGGGCTTATGTAAGTTACCTGGAGGTAAAAGGGATTTACGGATTAAATGGGTTTACAAGTTGAAAGAAGGGAATGGAGGTAAGAATAGATTTAAAGACAAGTTAGTTGTAAAAGGATTTGCATAGAAAAAGACCATTGATTTTGATGAGATATTTTTTCTTGTTGTTAAAATGACTTCTATTTATATTATTTTAAGTATTATAGTTGTTGAAAATTTACATTTAGAACAACTTGATGTTAAAACAACTTTTCTTCATGGTGATTGGGATGAAGAAATATATATGTAATTGTAGACACCTAAATCTGATTACACAATTAAGTAATCCTATTTAGTTCTCTCCTAAGACATTCTATTAATTATATATTATTATTTGGTTAATTTATGTCACCTCCTGGTTAATTAATTTAATTAATTAATTATAGTCCAATTAATTATCTAAATGAAAAACCTATAGTCTGATAATTAATAAAATCCTCATTCCTCTATTAATTTAAATGGATACATTTATCTGTTTGAGTTAATTCATAAACCTTCATTTTCTGCACACTTGGAATTAAATAATACATTTAAATCCAATTTGAGCACATGGCCCCTAACTTTAACCCTTAATCAAACCCATCTAAAAATCCTAACATGGAGTTCATACTCAACCCAACCCATTCACACATACTAATGACCCTTAATTAGCTAATGACCCATGATTAGCTAATCTAACCCTCCACTCATTTTCTCTCCTCCTATCACATCCTCCTAAACTTCCCACTTGCCTCCTAATTGAGGTTTAATCACCTCCTAAGAACTTGTACAATCTTAATCCATGGATTAATAAATCCTAACCCAACCCAGGTCAACTCCCATGTCACATCCTCACATCCATCAATTCCCTCACCTCATGTCAACCTTAAATGCTCTTACACATCCTTTACACACTCCATCCTTCTCTTACACATTTGTCCCCTCTCACATCTCCTAAAATGGTCACATTCCCCCATTTCTTCCAACCTCTCCCATTGTGACACTTGTCACAATGAGATGCATTTGAGAAAGCACAATCTGTGTGCTCTCTCTCAAATGCATCTTGACCCTTCCTCAGGTTTGCATCTTGACCATTCATTCATGCCTCCTCTTTCCTATAAATTGAGCCCTCATCTCCTTCATTTTCATCCACCATCAAAGAAAAGTTATCATGCCCATTTGAGAGCCAAAAACAAAAAAAGTAACCTCATAATGCCAAAATCATCCCATACTTTGAAGCTTGAACAATATAAATTTGAGCACACATTCAAATCCTTGGACAAATCCAAAGATCAAGAAGGCTTCACTTGGGAGTTTGCACTCTTTTATCTTTTTCTTTCTTTTTTCTTAGCATAAGTCTAGTTTCTATTTGTTTTGTTGAATTTTTAACTTGTTTTCATATTCCTAACAACTCATTTCATAGCTTACATTTTGGCATGCCCGGTGGGACCCACATCTAGGGTTATTTCTTCATCATTTTCATTTGTTTTACTTTTCAAAACTAACTAAAAACTAATATTTTTTGTTGTTTGAGTGTTGTTGCAAGTGTTTTTGAGTGTTTTGCAGATTTGGGAGGAAAGAAAACACATTTATGCCACCATTCTCATCCTCAATTTTTAAATAGCAGGAAAAACATAGTTTTACAGGAAAATAACTATGGTCGACAGGATTGACTGTACAGTTAGTGGGATCACATTCCCATGAAGGATCCTTCTCTCTTCTATCTAAATATTTCTCTTTGTCCCAAAATTTCACCCGTAATTTCTTTGTCATAGTCTGTGGGGTCGCATTCTTGCAATGCGGGAACATTATTTGATCAAGTGGGATTGCATTTGTATGACTTGTAAGCTATAAGGTATTTCTGAATCTTAAAATTTGTTCCTTCATTCCCACATTGCAGGATCAATAGTTGACCCTACGGGATCATGTGTTGACCTTGCGGGATCATGGCCACATGTATCGCATTAATCTCGGCCTGTCCTATTCTATGTAATTTTTTTTTCTGACTTATCTGTGTGATCGTGGGTACAATCCATGAGAACACTACTTTTGTGTCTATGAGATTACAAGAAGTATCGATGGGAATGTAGATTAATTTTTTTAAAATATAACTTGCACACATTTTTATTTGGTGCAGTAAAAAGAATAGTGAATACATAAACAACACCTAATTTTTTTGTTTGGGGCTTGAAATGAACAAAGGCTAAAAATGAACAATGAAACTTTACACTTCACATTAACACTTAAAAATGAACAACAATCAATCTTGAATGCATAAGGGACAAGAGATCAAATGCAATCAAAACACTTCAAATTGCTACCTAAAAAGAATCAAAATCAAGTCTTGAATGCATAAAGGGAAGTAACAGTTATTGTTTTTGCAAGAATCAAACATTATTCTCAAGCATTTTTATTTTCTTTCCAAAAAGAACTTTGTATGCTAAAAATGAGTGTTTGATGTTCTAGGATAGAAAAACACTTAGTCTAAATCTAGGTTCAATTTGGAATGAACTCTTCTTGGTGTGTTTGAAGGAGTGTTTTTCATTACTTCCTTAGAGATTTTATTTTGTTGTAAATCCTTGGTAAAGCAAGCGATGTAAAACAAATTTACTTGTATTTGTATCCTCTCCCCTCACCTTCAAAAATCTTTGGTGAAGAGAAAGATCAAGTCCAATTGACTTCACTTCTAGTGAGGCCTGTTTATAGAGAAGCACTTCCTCTCTAGAGAATGACCTCAAATTGGTAATTCCCCGATCGGTGTATAAATAAGATGTTGAGAAAACTCTTTCCTTATCCTCTCAAGCTCAAGAGAGGCATGTTGATGGTCGTATGTGGTAGGTTAATATCCCAATGATTTTGGCATGGTCAACTTGGCTCTTAAGTGAGTCATGCACATACAAACTAGTTGGGGGGATGCCACAGATCTTACTAGAAGTCATTAATCAAAATCCTACCTAATGTACTCTCGAAGGTATCAAAATATTTGTTCAAGGACCGATCCAAGATGTCTCCCAAATCACTTGAAGATTACTCACCATCTGTATCCTATTTTGGGATACAAATTTGTGGGAAAAGTATTTAATACTAGATTATCTTTTAGGTAGAAATTGCTTGTGCGTGTTCTCAAAGTTATCAGATCCAGTGAAAAAATTTGTTCGAACATATACAAATTGAGGTTACAAGTTATTTTCCAAAGAGATCATCTGCCTGCTCTCCCATAAGATTCCTTTGTCTCTTGTGGGACTGCTTGTCAATCATCGAAAAAGAGACCCAAGTTTGTTCAAAACAAAGCCAAGGTACACTTATCGTAGTCACTTCCTAGCTTGACCTTTTCTAGTATCCAGGGAGTGAAAATATTTTTAGACCTGTGATCAAAACAGTGACACAAAAGAAAGCTAAGTTACCAACACCACATGTGTATCGAGAGAACAAGGTTACCGAAAGAGAGCTCAAAGATCACCAACCCATTATCACTGTAACCCAAGAAGAAGAGAAATACAAAGCAATACTAGATAACGTGGAATACAATGCAAGAGTCAAATAGTTTGCATTTTTAATTCAAGTGAATCGTCAATTTGTCAGACTACAAAGTGAAGCCTAACGGGCATAATCTCATCCCTTCTCAAAATTTGTGAAGTTGTCTCAACATCCCCTCACCTTAGGTCATTTCTTAGGTGCATTTATGTCATGCCCCTAGAAATCATAAGAATTAGTTAGCATCATCCCCTATCCAAATCTGAAATCATCATCCTAGATCCACATCACATCCAACAAATAATTTTGAGTTGATCGGACCTTATCAAAAGAATAAAAAATCTTAGCTTCACTCATTTAACTGAGCATTTGTCTAGGGTAGCTAGTACTTACTCTTGTGGACCTCATCAGCTCGATCAAGAGATTGGCTCACACTACTAAAGATCCTATCATTTGAAGATCACAAGTCTATCCAAGGATGGCCATCCTTCATATTTTGATCCCACATCAGGAAAGGAAGCTCATTTCGGCCTTTAGCCACCCATCTCTAAGTACATCACTAAAATCCTGCATCATCTAAAAATCTTTTTTCATCTAGGCATCTCAAATCCTACATCTAGGTTATCATCAAACTCATTTAGATCTAAGAGAATCATCCCAATCATCCTCTTGACATGTTTGCATCTTCCCCCATCCTAGGCATTTACATTTCATGTTAGTTGAGACATGTCAAAGAAGAGGAAATGAATGGATCCCAACCAAGCCACTATTACAGCAGACCCAAATGACCCTACGAGCACTATGGTAATGTATGATCCTCAACTGTTGTTGGTTCAAAATGTGTGGGAAGACCCTACTAAAACACCTACCACTTATTCCATGGAAGCATTCATGTTCCTTCTAGGAAATGCACAAATGGTGAGCACAATTATTGCACAAAACCATATCACAATCTTGGTGTCACTATGCGCAGGAGGGTACTCCCATTCCACCACATTTATGCCATTTTGATCCCAAAAAACTCATCCATATCCCCACCAATGTCTACCCCTCTATCATCCAACAAATCCATGATCCCACCATGCAGATATTCCATACATCTTCATCCATCCCTCATCTCTTGCAGTTTGGCTCAGAAACTCTGACAAGTCAAACAATAGCCCAATCTACCCCTTTATCCTTCATAGGTGCACCACCTCCACTTTCCTCTTCACAAATGACCACATAATCAAAAGCTTCTATACAAGAACCAGCAACACCCCCTACACAAGTTGCTATGCAAACAATAATCCACCTATTGTAAGTCAAGTTGCCACATCAACATAATTTATGCAAGGAGCAACACAAGCCACACAACCCATATTCAACCAATCTATTACACAACCTACTTCCACTCAAGTTCCTCCCCTACCTTTTGTCACCAATACATAGGCTCAACAAGCTGCCTTCACAATAGGAATGTCATTCATGGCATCCCAAAAGCCTCTCTCTGCATCAAAAAATCCCACTTTCACTCCCACATTCATAGTAGCCTCCACATCGCAACCCACGATAAGGATTCATGCTACTTGGAGCTGTTATACACTAAGTTTGCACTGTTCGTTCAACCTCTCATAGTCTTGATAGCCTAGTATAACATGGGAATCATCTCCAGGTTGTGGGACCTATGCTAACTAAGATGAGACCTCCAGGTCCTAGACTGGTTCATCTTGGATAATCACCCTAATTTCCTTCTAGACATGAAAGTAAAACATTTGAGGGAAAGGGATAGAAGGAGTGCTTGAAAAGGGAAATGAATGAAAGAAAACTACCTACTAGGTGATACACCAAAATTAGGGTTTGGATCTCAGTATAGAGGAATAAAATCAATGAAAGGTTTAGGTCTAGTAGGTCACAACTTACTGAATAGGCTTGCATAAGTGTTTCATAGGAGGGCCTGAACATAAGACACAACTTATGACCTGCAAGCAGACATTCACTTCTGCAACTCGGTGTAGGATTGAGACAAGACTGTTAGGGGGTTGAAGTATACCCACAAAAAAAAATCTAAATCATATCAAACACAATAACACAAAAAATTGTAGAAAGTAAGAGGGATCAAGAACCCTAAGTTGTCATTGAAAACATAAATATACTTTGATTCAATAAGAGAAGACTCAAACAAGGAAGCATAGGGACATGAAGAATTGTGACAAAATACCTCAACAATATTTGAATCATCAATGGGAGAAATACAACTATAGAAGCCAGAGGGTAGAAAAAATGCCATAGATAACTCTCAAGAAAGGTGAATTTCTCTACAATTATCCAACTCTCCTTTTATAGAAAAGTCCATTCTGAGCTCAAAAATCTCCAAAAATACATTATATACATCCCTTCTTGCACGCAGGAAAGAGTCAAAAACCTAACTAGGGTTATAGAATATTTTCATTAAAATAATGGCTAACCCTAACTCAATCAAGTCTGATCATGAATATATCTCTGCAACATTATGGCTGATCAGACCTCAAGTTTGCATGCCCACCCTTGTACTACATCAACCTGCAGACAAGCGACCTAGATTCATCTACTTTCTGCACAAAGTCTTTCCATGAATGCATAACTGGTACCTTTCTGAGATAAGAAATGACCCATCACGGCCACCCAGACCTCCTCGTCATCCTCCTTTAACTAGGAATGTCCTAGAGACATAAATTTTTTGAGCTACCATGCCGCTTGCAGCCTACAAATCAAATACTAGAAAAAACCCTCTTAGAACCATTTGAATTTGAAAACTAACAGCTAGCTGGTCATTTTAAAATGTGTCCATCAATATCCTTTATCTCCCAAAAAATGAATGGCTTAGATTAACTTTTAAATGGTCATGAAACCCCTTGGAAAAGTTTGAGTCCACATCAGGAAGTCTCGACCAATGAGCATTGAGCATGTTAGCATATTTGGACCCGCTTTGACCTTTTCTCTTTTAAGTTACTTGGCGACTGTGTGACTAAAGAAATCTAAGTAGAAAAATACATTTCTTAACTCCAGTTGGGTCAAGCAATTCAGAAAACACTACAGTCGCTGAATAGCTAAATCTTTTAATAACCCCAGGTTACATTAACCGAACACGAGAAACCCTTAGTCATTGATTCACAGAAAGCTTTGCTAACCCTAGGCCCAAAATTTCCACATGTCAAACCCTTATTCACTTCATTTGCCTCATTAGTAAACACCTTAGCTATTTCTAACATCGGACCCACTGAGAATGAGATTCCAATCTAATGGCGGGTGCATGATCTCATGGCCCCTGAATATTCCTTCAGATCAAATGCCCGCCATAGATCTTCATTAAGGGAGGACCCCTCTGACAAATGGACCCATTAAGAATCTAGGTCATCACCATGTGGACCAATCACATTTGAGCAAGTCAGCATGTCTGATAGACTTGGACCCATGACCTACAGAAAGAGCATCAGATGGTTGTCGCAAGATCGCAAGGGCTTGGAAGATCCCTTGCAATCAAGCGAAAACAATAGATCTTCGGTCTACTGACATCCTTGCAGACCTTCTGACATAGCCCCACTGACAAATCCTAGCTATGTGCCCATCAACCAATGAAATTTGAACACATACACAATATGAAAACCCACCTGACAAGGCCCGGAGATAAAGCAAATCAACAGCGGTCGCATGATCGCATGTGTCAGAAAAACTCCTTGCGGACATGCAATAGCCATTAGATCAACATCAATTGACAACCATTAGGCCTACATTGACATTCATTACAAATCATCATCTCTCGATCAATCAGGAGCCTCCACATAGGATGACATGGCAAACGGTCGGCACATGATCTGATGCTTTGACACAAACCTTTCAAATCATCAGACAACCATTGATTTCTTTAACCGGGACCCCACATAAAAAGACTATTGGACCTCTTAGTGAACACACAACTGAAGGTAGGTTAGACCACCCACTAAATCACTAACCACTAAGGACTTAACCATGTAACACTGGGGTATTATGTGAACAAGGCATTCACTGAATCACCAGAAGGAAAAGACAACCGCCGACTAACTTGGAGAACTAGTGACCAGACAATGAATGAAAAGTGCACATGGGTATTTGAGGATTTTAAGTGGCTGATAAAGTAACTCAAAAATAGAATAGAGCCTTAGGGTTTTTAGAAACAAGGGCTAGTTTTTATGAATTTTTTAAGGGTTTTGAACGTAGCCAGAGACCTAGAAACCACTGCAGAGACCAGAGGGAAGCAGATAAAGCCATGAAATTTTTTGGAGCCTTTCATAGGACTAAGGACATGAAAATATGACATAAAACCAAGGCCAAATTTGAATAGAAGGAAAATTAGGGAAACATTTTGGTGATTTCTACTGGATGTCAGCCTACTAGACATGGAAAACTAGTGCCCTATAAATGATCAATTAGGCATGGGGTCATCAAAAAATAAAAAATTCTCACAGGGAGACAGAACTTGTGCACAGGAACTTCTTGGAAAATAGGGAACTAACCTAGGAAGCAAGGAAAGAAAATAGGGAAACTTAGATACAAAGATTCACAAAGAGAGATTAACCTCAAAAAAAAGTTTCAAGTGGAAACCATTGACTAAAATTGGCAGGGGAACTCCTTCCAGAGTTGCTAGTTGAAAGGCATTATGGCCATTGCATTCTGTGATTACAAATGGTCCACCCCAAAATGAATCAAATTTGGTATTTCTACCAAGCTTGGATCTGAACTCATCCCATTTGAGGACTACATCCGCAACTTTGAAATCCTTGACCCTAGCTATATTATCAAAGCTCTTCTTTGTCTAAATCTGATGGAGTTCCATATCCTGCATTGATTTATCTCTGAGTTCTTCTAACTCCATCAACTGAGCATATCTAATCTGTAAGGGATATCTTTCTTCAAATAGGGCGTACTGAGCAGCCAAGTCTGAAGCTGGCAATTCTGCAAAGATGGACAACTTAGCCTCTATGTCATACACTAACACATAAGGATAATTACCAATAATCTTCTTTGGAGTAATTCTGTCCAGCCATAAGGCAGACCTTAGTTTGGTATGCCAATCCCTCTAATTGTCTTGAAGAGTCTTCTTGATTATCCTAATCAAGTTCTTATTGGTGAATTCTGCCAAGCCATTGCCTTGGGGGTAGTAATTGGAACTGGTATTCAGATAAATGCCATTCTTGACTGCCCACTCTGAAACTTTGAGGCCTATGAATGCTAATGCATTATTTGAAATGATAGAATCTGGAATGCCAAACCTATGAATTATGTCATCATAAAAACTCAATACAACATTCTCATTGGCTTCTTTCAATGCAATTGCTTCTATCCATCTGGTGAAGTAATTATTTGTAGTAATTATCCATTTATGGCCTACACTAGATGGAGGATTGATCATTCCAATGAAGTCTATACCCCACTTCATGAAAGGTTTCTTTGTTTTGATTGGTTGTAGGGGCAAGGCTTCAAGCCTTTCTTTTCCTACAAACATGGCACACTTGATGCATTTTCTCACATAATCATGGCTATCCTTGAAGATAGATGGCTAGTAGTATCCAGCCCTCATGATTTTAAAAGCAATGGTCCTAGGAGAAAAGTGACCTCTAGAAGGTCCATCATGAAACTCAAATAGGACATTAGCTATCTTTTCTGAATCTATGCATCTTAAAAGGACACCACTGTGATCCTTTCTGAAAAGAACTTCATTTATCAGCACAAAAGGGACAGATTGTAACCTATAATACCTTCTTTTTGTTGAATCCAAACCTGCAGGACATTGTCCTATCTTCAAGTAATTGATCATACTAGGCAACCAACTTGTTTCCTTGGCTTGTTCTTCTATAGAATGCACCACCAGAGATGCATCCATTTGTTCCAATTTCTTTGAACTTTCATCCTCTGCCAAATTCTCACAAAGACCTCTTCCTCTAACCAGCTTGGTAGTTTGGATATCTATGTCATATTCCATCACCTTGGTGGTCCAACCAACTCTTTTCTCATTTAGGTCTTTGGAAAGGAAAAATTCTTTGACCCTTGGATGAGTAACTTTTAAGTGTACCCTCCTATGCGTCAACAAATATCTAAACTTTTTAAGGCTCTTTACCATAGCAAGTACATGTTTCTCTACAAAAGAGTATCCCTGTTCATACTCCTCTAAATCTTTGCTAAAGAAAGCAATAGGCTGCTCCAATCCATTTGAATTTTCTTGGGTCAGCATAGCAGATATAGCATCATGACCCCCATAAGCATAAAGGATAAAGTCCTTATTGAAATTTGGGTTTAGGAGAGCAGGAGCTTCTATTAAGGCCTCTTTGATAGCTTGGAAATTAACTCTCCCTTATTTGGTCCAACTAAATCCTGAACTCTTCTTTAACATGGCTATCAAAGGCTTTAGTAAATCTATAATGTTAGGCAAGAACCTCCTAACAAAATTAATCTTTCCTATGAAAGATTAGAGACCTTTCTTATGGTGTGGTAAGGGTAGCTCTAAGATGGCTTCAATTCTCTTATGATCTACTGTGATCCCTTCTTTGGATACTACATATCCCAACAATTTTCCTTCATGAACTGCAAACACACATTTCTTGGGATTAAGAGATATCCCAAATTCTCTACATCTTACAAAAATCTTCCTTAAATGTTTGATGTGATCTACTGCATGTTTAGAATAGATAGTTATGTCATCTAAGTAGACCAACACAAATTTGTACATGAGGCTTTTAAAGGCCATATCCATTGCCTTTTGAAATGTAGCACCTACATTTGACAAACCAAAGGGCATCTTTTGATAAGCCATGGTTCCCCACTTGGTTGTAAATGTAGTCTTGTATTGATCCTCTTTATTCACTAAGATCTGATTGTATCCTGAATAGCCATCTAGTAATGAAAATCTCTCAGATCCAGAGACACATTGTAAGATTTGTTCCATAGAGGGTAGTGGATGGCGGTCTTTTAATGAGGCCCTGTTAAGATCCCTGAAGTCGACACATAACCTCAACTCCCCATTCTTCTTCTTGACAAGAACAAGGTTGGAAACCCAACTAGTATGCTTGATAGGGTAGATGATACCACTTTCTATTAGTTTGAGCACTTACTTTTGCATAAGTGGCTCAAGCTTAGGATTAACAGGCCTTTGCTTCTGCCTTACTGGTTTGGCACTAGGCTCTAATTCAATATTGTACTGAGCAAGGGAAGGATCAAAACCTTTGAGATCCTCATATTGCCATGCAAAAAAATCACTGAATTATTTGAATAATTGGGTATAAGCTTTCTTTTCCAATTTAGTGTTCACTTTTCCAAATTGTAAGCTCTTACCTGGTTCCAACTCTAGTTCAACACAATGTTCTTGTTGGACTACCAGGCCAGCTTTGTTCTTCTTGACTTCATCATCCTTGTTGAAGACTATCTCTAAGGTGACAAGACCTCTAGGCATCTTAGTGGACTTCAGTTGTATCACTTGATCACCATAGTTTTGTGATAGCCTATCTTGATTATGCTCTGAAAAAACATCTTCTTCAAGCAAGAACTGTAGAATTTGTTCATCATTGTCAATCACTTGCCAATTGACATCATTGTTAGGAATAGAGGGTCTGACAATCACTTTGATATGTTGCTGATCCATTTCTCTTGAAATGCTATTTGGAATATCATACTGAGATCCAATAGCAGCTAATCTATCTGCATTTTGGTTTAACTTTCTAGGGATGGCAACAATATTGAAAGCATGGAAATCTTTAATTGCATCCCAAATTCTATGTTTGTATGCTTTCATGGTGCCATTCTTGGTTGCACTTATCCCTCTCACTTGGCTGACAAATAACTCACTATCACCATAAAATTTTAGGGCCTTAAGACCTCTTTTTCTAGCCCACTCTAGTTCATTGACAAGACTTTCATACTCTAAAGTATTGCTAGTGCAGGAGAAACTAAATCTAAAGGTAGTATAATACCTTTCTCCTTTTGGGGACACTAACATAGCACCACCACCAGACCCATGTCTACTTCTAGCTCCATCAAAAAATAGTTCCCCAACTTGATTGCTTTGATCCTCTAAATTAGTCTCTTCTTTGAGAAGGCTTGGCTCTATGGATCCACTTTCTAGTATCAAATAACTTCCCAAACCAAAATCCCAAACAAGATTTTCTTAGGCCACTAAAGCTCTTTCATCTAGAAAAATATCAGTTATGCTTTCTATCTTTGTGCTTGCTTCACTAATAGTTTGGAAGTCATTGTCATCAAATATAGGTCAATTTGCATTGATGGTATTGGACACATATGGTTCTATATGGTGTGCTACTAATGGTTCTAACTTAATGGTGACCTTGGTCCCATACCTTGTATGAAATAACATGTAAGACTAGTCAGAAGATAGATAGCCTCCTATCTTTGCTGTAAACTTGCTTGAAAGACATAGAAAATATTGCAAGGAGATCTATGATATATATATATATATATATATATATATATATATATATATATATATATATATATATATATATATATATATATATATATATATATATATATATATATATATATATATATATATATATATATATATATATATATATATATATATATAGACACACACAAACACACACACACACACATATAGATGTATGTATGTATGTATGTATCAAGGAGGATGGAAAAATTAGGACTAGTATGCAGGATTAAAATGGTAACCTTGGCCACACCTATAGTATTAACTGAGGATCCATCAAGTCGGGTAACCTTCTTTTGGAAGGTCTCATATTTTAGTCCTAACTGGTCAGCTACTTTCTTGGGCATTACAGTGCTAGTAGCCCCACTATCTACCATACAATTATGCACTAAAGATTTTCCAATGATTAAAGATACATAAAAGGGAGGTGGCTTTGAGTTCCTACCTTGAATGGCATTGGCCTTCGAGTTGCTACTTGGAGTCTCCTTTTCTTGACCAGTGTTAACCAACACTGGCTTTGTGGCTTCTTTTGTAGGTTGAGGAGTTGCTACTTCTGTCATGGCCTTCTTCAAAATTTTAGGTTGTCTTGGAAGAGGCAAAGAGTCCCACATAGACATGGTGACATTCACCTTCTTCATGTTGTCTACAATATTAAAAGGTGTCATAGTGTGTACTCTTTGTTGTTCTTTCACTATGATGGGCTCCACCTCTTTGGAATGTTGGCCTTCTTTTCTTGTAATGATAGGAGTCTCCTTTGGTGTGATGGGAGTAGCTTGCTACAGTGGCTTTGCAGATGTAGTGGCTTTTGCATTGGAATATTCTCTCTCCATGTCTTGAGCTCTTCTCTTTGCTCTTGTATAGGCAACAAAACCAGCTTCATCATTGACTCCATTGAAGTCTGGTTGCTTCCAATTGAAAAGAGTAGTCTCATGCTCTTGTGATTCTTGTTGAGGAACTAACACACTAGATGAAACCTCTGATTGAGCTTGTGAGGCATTTTGAATGATTAGAGCTTGGTTCATCCATCCATTTGAACATGTAGCCCAATTATGAGGCTGATTACAAGGAAAGCACCATTCATTCTCCATCACCATATTATTTTGACTAGGAACCACATCCCTCACTGGATTTGCAGAATTTAGAGGTGTAGGGTTATATGGTTGGAATGGTCTCTGATTAAAACTTTGTCTTTATCCTTGATAGCCTCCTTGGTATGGTGGCCTATTTTGTTGATAAGGCTGTCCTTGATTTTGATATTGCTGATTAGGACCTTGGCCTTGTGATTGAAATGGTGGTCTAATTCCTTGACCTTGTCTCTTTAGATTTTTGACCTCTTTAGTCAAGGTCTGTAGCAAGCTTGTCATTTCTTGTTGACTACTTTGTTGGCTATTCTTTATCTCTTATAACTCTTGAGAGAAACTAGCTGTTAGCTCTTGATCAATGGTACTAGCCCAAGGTGCTAATATGGTGGGGATAGGGGAAAATGGGGGTACTTGGATAGGTGCAATGGGTTGAAGGCTAGGAAAAATGGACATTAGAGGCCTTCTAGCAATCATTCTTGCTTGAATTAAACAATTTTCAGCCCTGACAACTATGTCAAAGGCTTGGGGTAAAGAAGTACCACCCATAGACTAGATCATGATAGAAATTTGACCATTCAGACTTTGCAAGTAGTAAAGAAAAGCATGGTTAGCTGATGGTCTCATAGAAACTGGAATTCTATTCCATGTTTTGAGGAACCTACTATTGTAATCTATCATTTTCTCTTGAGGGTCTCTCTTAATAGTTGTTAACTACTCCACTAGAGACAAATTATCTAATTTATCCTCAAAATGCTTACTTAATGCATCCCCTAACTCATCCCATGAAGTAATAGAACCAACAGTTAAATTTTTAAACCATTCAAGAGCCGTACCTTTTAGAGAGGTTGCTAATAATTTTTTGGCCACATCCTCTTGGGTTATGTTGTGTATGTTGCAGATGGTGGTCACATATCTTATGTGTTCAAAATTAGTTGTCTTCCCTTCACCTGTGAAATTAGGTATACTCTTAAGTGCCACCAAAGGCACATCATGATGTTGAGAAAAATTCAATGGACTACCCTGATTAAAGGGTACAAATGCAAATGGTCTGGCCATTGTAGGAGTTGAAATGTGCAGATTGATAACTATGTGAGTTGTATTTGCTGTTGGATTTGAATCCTCTTCTAGATCTCTGGTTAGAGATCTACCTCTTCTTTTGGAATGAAAGAGAAAAGGTCTCCTTTCTGAAGCATCAAGAGGTGTAGACTGAACTCTCCTTGCAAGGGATGTTCTTTGAGTTGACCTACCTTTATGACTTCTTCTTGAGAGAAACTCCAAAAATTTAGTGGGCTTTGAGCTCCTAGTCTCAATCTTTCTCATAAACCTTGAACAAGGTTAGCTTGGATCTTTGAAATTAGTGGAGTCACTAGATATACTTAATAGAATATCCTCTAAAGGTCTGCATTATGCAATCTTTATATCATAGATAACATAACCTTCAAATAATGAACTTCTTGTGTAGTCCAACTGGGTGTCCCAGAATTGCTATACACTAAGTTTGCACCCTTGGTTCAAGCTCTCGTAGTCTTGATAACCTAGTATAACATGGGAATCATCTCCAAGTTGTTGGACCTATGCTAACTAAGATGAGACCTCCAGGTTCTAGGCTGGTTCCTCTTGGATAATCACCCTAATTTGCTTCTAGACATGAAAGTAAAACTTTTGAGGGAAAGGGATAGAAGGAGTGCTTGAAAAGGGAAATGACTGAAAACAAACTACCTACTAGGTGATACACCGAAATTAAGGTTTGGATCTCAATATAGAGGAATAAAATCAATGAAAGGTTTGGGTCTAGTAGGTCACAACTTACTGAATAGGCTTGCATAAGTGTTTCATAGGAGGGCCTGAACATAAGACACAACTTATGACCTGCAAGTAGACATTCACTTCTACAACTCGGTGTAGGATTGAGACAAGATTGTTGGGGGGTTGAAGTATACCCACAAAAACATCTAAATCAGATCAAACACAATAACACACAAAATTACAGAAAGTAAGAGGGATCAGGAACCCTAAGTTGTCATTGAAAACATACATATACTTTGATTCAATAAGAGAAGACTCAAACAAGGAAGCATAGGGACATGAAGAATTGTCAAAAAATACCTCTGCAATATCTGAATCATCAATGGGAGAAATACAACTGTAGAATCCAGAGGGAAGAAAAAATACCATAGATAACTCTCAAGAAAGGTGAATTTCTCTACAATTGTCAAACTCTCTTTTTACAGAAAAGTCCATTCTGAGCTCAAAAAGCTCCAAAAATACATTATATACATCCCTTCTTACACATAGGAAAGAGTCAGAAACCTAACTAGGGTTATCAAAGATTTTCATTAAAATAATGGCTAACCCTAACTCAATCAAGTCTAATCATGAATATATCTCTATAACATTATGGTTGATCAGACCTCAAGTTTGGGTGCCCACCCCTGTACTACATCAACCTGCAGACAAGCGACCTAGATTCATCTACTTTCTGCACAAAATCTTGCCATGAATGCATAACTGGTACCTTTCTGAGACAAGAAATGACCCATGACAGCCACCCAAACCTCATCATCATCCTCCTTTAACTGTGAATGTCCTGGACACATAAAATTTTTAAGCTACCATGCCACTCGCGGTCTGCAAATCAAATACTAGAAAAAACCCTCTTAGAACCATTTGAATTTGAAAACTAATGGCTAGTCATTCATTTTAAAATGTGTCCCTCAATATCCTTTATCTCCTGGAAAATGAACAGCTTAGATTAACTTTGAAATTGTCGTGAAACCCCTTTGAAAATTTTGAGTCCACATCAGGAAGTCTCGACCAATGAGCATCGAACATGTCAGCATATTTGGACCCACTTTGTCCTTTTCTCTTTTAAGTTACTTGGCAACTATGTGACTGAAGAAATCTAAGTCGCGAAATACATTTCTTAACTCTAGTTGGGTCAAGCGATTCAGTGAACACTGCAGTCACCGAATAGCTAAATCTTTTAATAACCCCATGTTACATTAAGCAAACATGAGAAAGCCTTAGTCATTGATTCACAAAAAGCTTTGCTAACCCTGGGCCCAGAATTGCCACACATCAAACCCTCATTCACTTCATTCACCTCATCAACAAACACCTTAGCTATTTCTGACATCAGACCCATTGAGAATGAGATTCCAATCTAACAGTGGGCTCATGATCTCATGGCCCCCAAATATTCCTTCAGATCATACACCCACCGTAGATCTTCATTAAGTCAGGACCCCTTTGACAAATAGACCCACTCAGAATCCAGGTCATCACCATGCGGACCAATCACATTTGAGCAAGCCAACACATCTGATAGACTTGGACCCATGACATGTAGAAAGAGCATCGGATGGTTGTCATAAGATCGCAAGGGCTTGGAAGATCCCTTGCAATCAAGTGAAAACCGTATATCTTCGGTCTATTGACATCCCTATAGACCTTCTGACATAGCCCCACTAACAAATCCTAGCTATGTGCCCATCGACCAATGAAATTTGAACAAATATGCAATATGAGGACACACCTGACAAGGCCTAGAGATAAAGCAAGATCAATGGCCATTTCATGATCGCATGTGTCAGAAAAGCTCCTTGGGGACATGCGACAGCTGTTAGATCAACATCAACTAAAAACTGCCAAGCCCACGTTGACATTCTTTACAAATCATCATCTCTCGACCAATTAGGAGCCTCCACATAGGATGACATGGCATCAGACCCACTGACACACTACAATGCTTCATTGAAAGGGAATCGGTGGTTGGCGCATGATCTGATGCTCTGACACAAACCTTTCAGATCATCAGACAACCATTGATTTCTTTAACCGGGACCCCTCATAAAAAGACCGCTGGACCTCTTAGTGAACACACAACTAAAGGGAAGTTAGATCACCCACTGAATCACTAACCACTGAGGACTTAACTGTGAAACACTAGGGTATTATGCAAACAAGGCATTCGCTGAATTGCAAGAAGGAAAAGACAACCACCGACAAACTTGGAGAACTAGCGACCAGCCAATGAATGAAAAGCACACATGGGTATTTGAGGATTTATTGTGGCTGATAAAGTAACTCAAAAATAGAAGAGAGCCTTAGGGTTTTTAGACACAATGGCTAGTTTTATTAAATTTTTAAGGGTTTTGCACCTAGCCAGAGACCTAGAAACCACTCCAAAGACCAAAGGGAAGTAGATAAAGCCATGAAAAATTTTAGAGCCTTTCATAGGACTGAAGAGATGAAAATATGACATAAAACCAAGGCCAAATTTGAATGGAAGTAAAATTAGGGCAACACGAGCCTCAACCAAGAACAAATGAATGCCTCAGGCATACCCATGCACTCACACCTTTCCCAACTAGCTTACCAGCAAGGAACTTTTCCTCAAGCAACACAACAACTACCACAACCTCTTCCTTTCATTACATACTTTCCCACTTTCACTAACTACTTATCTATGCCACCCACCACTCCTCAGGCCGTTCCCCCATAATCATAATAGCTTAGTTCTTCCCATCCTGCTAACTCCCTTGCGCAACCACCCATAGTACCTATCCAAGCTACCATCACCCCTCTTAGTAATATGAGGATGCATCATTCATATATAAAATAAACCCAACACCAATCCCAACAACAACCATTCTACCAACCTTCTCCATAGTAGATGTACTTCCCGGTGCAACAATCTAATCCTCTCACCCCACAACAACAACCCACACCATATGCTACACAATAGCATACCTCGACACTAGAACAAAAATACATTACCCTGCAAGCCATCCAAAATCAATGTCAAACCATATATGCAGCAAGACAATCCCCCTATCCAATCCCACAATATCCTCTACACATCCCCCTGTGTTCACCTACACCATCTAATCCATTCCCAATGGGAGTACCCACTTCAATGCCTATTAACTCCGAGTGGGAAGAGATGAAGAATGCTCTCAAGGAACTCAAAGCTAGTATTGAAAGAAAAGCATTTCAAGTTAGAAGAGGTGTGTCCTTATCCTTTTGAAAGATCCATCATAGCAATCCCCTTCCCCAAGAACTTTGAAATGCCAAAATTTGACAAATCTCAAGGGAAGGGAGATCCAGTCAGCCATGTTAAAGAGTTTTACATGGCATGCCAAGAGGTGACATACAGTGACAACTTCCTCATGAACCTTTTCTCTAAAATTTTAGGAGGGATCACCATCGAGTGGTTCTACAAAATACCATATGGCTCTATCTCCACATTCATTGATCTTTTAGAAAAAATTGTGGTCCAGTATGCACACAATATCAAGAATGAGCCTTCCTTGTTAGATCTATGCAATACCAAATAAAAGGGAGGTGAAACTCTAGCTAACTACCTACCAAGATGGAAAACCCTCACCATGAGGTTATCATACCAACTGCCAGAAAAACACCTCACAAAGATATTCATCAATAATTTGCATTTGAAGTTATCCCACTTCATGCAAATGAATTTCATATAGACCTATCACAACATAAAAGGAAAATTAATGGACATCAAATGAGGAATTTTAGATGATGGTACCATTAAACATTACAAGGAGAGCTCACAAGATAGGCCCAACAATGATTGATCTCACTACTATAACAAGAACAAGAATGTGGTACAGATGGAGCCATGAATACCAAGCATGTCCAAGTTGTTGTAGCTGGTCCCAATCCCCCTCTCCCAACATAACAGGTGCAAGCACCCATATACAAACAACAAGAGCCTGCCTATCAACAATTTCATTGCCCACCACCCGCTAATCAAACCAAAGCTATATTTATCAGTCAGGAATAGAACAAAACACGTGTCCAAATTATCTAGAAACACACATTCACTCCCCTTGGAGAACCCCTGAATGCCATCTTCCATCACATGGCTAGCACTAATCTAATTGCCTACCTTAAAACCTAGCTATTTGATGAGTCATCCCCTAAACCTACTTGGTACAAGAATAATGAGTATTGTGACTATCATCATGTTAAGGGACACGCCATCGTGAAGTGTATGAAACTCAAGAACTACATCCAAGACCATTGTTGGTTCTTCAAAATATTTTACACTCGAAGAGATACCAGTATGCCTAAGACTGATGTGAAGGATTGGTTAATTCCAAATATGAGAAATCTCTAGGCAACTAGACCAACTATAGGGACAAGACTACCCTCTTCACTTTTGGCTCTGCAAAACTAAGGTAGGTACACTTGATCCAATAGTTTTAACTCTGTTTCTTATCTAATACTGGATCTTACAATAGATAATAGTGAGAAAGTACTAAGTACTAAGATAATAGGTTGTTGACCAGTGAGCACCTTCAAACTAACACTTTTTTGATGACCATCGGATCGACATGCATCCCAAGGTGGCCAACCATCTACTCAAGGCTCTGCTTTTTCACTACCCTTTTCTAAGTGTCACATTCAGATTGGTCCACAGATCCATTTGGCATGAATTTGTATCTACTAGGCCACATCATCATGTGACATGTTTTAGAACGTTGCTATACCGCTATGTTAATTGGTGTGCAACTCCTCCTTAGTGCTTTGGTGATGTCCACTCAATCAGCATGCATCTTGAGGTATCAACAGGCCTACATATTTATTTTTCATCAAAATTACTATTATACAATGAGTTTTGTGCCTCTGTCTCAAGCTCTCATAGTATTGATAACTCAGTATAACTTGGGAATCATCTCAAGGTTGTGGGACCTTTGCTAACCGAGACAAAACCTCTAGGTTCTAGGTTGGTTCCTATTGGATTATCACCTTAGTCTGCTCTTAAATAGGAAAGTAAAACTTTTGAGGGAAAGGGATAGAAGGAGATGCATGGAAAGGGAAATGAATAAAAGAAAATCTACCTACTAGGTGATGCACCAAAACTAGGCTTTGGATCTCAGTATAGAGGGATGAAACCAGTGAAGGAAATAGATCTAGGAGATCACAACTTACTGAATAGGCTTGCATAAGTGTTTCATAAGAGGGCCTGAATAGGAGACACCACTTATGACCTGCAAAAAGACATTCACTTCTGCAACTTGGTGTAGGATTGAGACAAGACTGCTAGGGGTTATAACATACCCACAAAACATCTAAATTAGATCAAACATAGGAAAACACACAAAATTGCAAAAAGTAAGAGGTATCTGAAAACCTAAGATATCATTGAAAACATCATACACTTTAATCCAATAAGAGATAATCCACACAAGCCAAGCATAAGGACAACAAGAATGTCACAAAATACCTTGCATTATCTAAATTATCAATGGGAGATTACAAAGAGTAGAAAACCAAAGGACAGGAGAGTGTCTTTGATAGCTTTCTTAAGAAAGAATCTTTCTTTTACAAAATGTGAAATCTAAGCTTCAAAAGCTCCAAAAAACAAATTATATACATCTCTGCATGTAGGTAGGAATCAAACCTAATTAGGGCCACAAATATCTATAATAGAATAATCAAAAACCCTAAACTAGTCGTGTTTGATCCTAAATGCTTTTCTGGAAATATCACGATAGATCAGATATATCTTCCTTTGTGTGTCCATTCCTATACTGATCTTGCTTGCAAAGAAAAATCTCGACCTGACAACCTCCTACAAGCCCACTGAGTCATGAATGCTCAAAATCTGATCTCATTCTGAAAGGACCCAAAACAGCGGCCTAAAATATTTGTAAAGTTCTATCCAACTACAACCACCTCCAAAGTCATAAATTCTTTAGCTATCTGCACTTGCAAACATCCCTGTAGAGGACAACCATGAAAAAGAAGGCTGTACTACTTTGAAATAACACTGGTTGCATGATCTCATGAGCTCAAAAGCCTTCATGCGATCATGCAACAAGCCCTTTTGAAATTGGCCTTTGCTGCCATGCAAGACACCTGGCCTTGTAAAAAATCCACCTGTCAACCACGGACCGCATGTCACATGGTCGCATGCGGTCAAGAGATAGCATGCAATCATGTGACCAACTATAGGATGCTGCACGCAAGATACCTCAGGCTCATTTTGACTACAACTTCTAACTCGACGTCCACCGTAGGTTCACCTTCTCCCTTAGTCGCCAAGTTGCTAGGACTCTTCCTTAACCCTGGTTCCATTTGGTGACTACATGAAATCCTTAACCGTGCAACCGCACTCTCATTTTACCAACCCCGAGCCCACCTACACCACTTGGCATTCTATTATTCATCCCATTCACTTAGTCATCAAAACCTCGGCAACCCTCTGATAACGGACCCACTCCAATTTCTAGATTCCCATCTAATGGTGGGCCTAAGATCGCATCACCGAAGAATATACCTTATGCTTTTACACCAACCATAGATCTCCTTTCAACTAGGACCCGACTGACACATCGGCCCACCTGCAAAAGAGCATCAGACGGTTGTCTTTATACCATGATGCTAAAAGTTGAGCATCTTGGATCCTCGGTATAAAGACAACTGCTAGATCAAATCGGATGTTAAGCTCTTTAGAAATCCCTGACCCCACAGACCCACTGAAAACCACCACGTAGCATACCAACCAGCCCATCAAACACTACCAAATGGATATGTTGTAGACCCTTCTAACAACATGACCCATGATAGACTAAGATTAGATTAGATGGTTGTCTTTATACTGCTAGCTTAAAAAGGCATTAGCTTTCCTTAGCGGTGTAGCGATAGCCACAAGATCTTGCCAAGCATTAACCTTTGAAGATGAAGAATGGGCCCACCGATAAGTGTCATCCTATTGCATGATCACAAGGGAAAGGAATATTCCTTGCGAACACACGACAACCACAAGATTTTGAGGAAAACTAGCCACCGGGTCCCACCAGGTCAAAGTTGCACACTTGGGGAAATGACGACGCCAGAGAAGAATTCTGAAACATAGAAAGGGTCGAAAACACAAAGGGTTTTCGAGTGCATGTCAAAAACACACTGAGCTTTCAGACCAAAAGGTAGAAAACACAGAGGGTTTTTGACACTTTCACAACTTTTTTAAACCCTGCAACGGTATTTCCTATAACCATTCAAACTTGAATAACTTCCTGGGTTTTGTGAATTAGCACATGTGATTAGGGCTGGAGCATGGTGACACATTGAAGAACATAATGTTTAAAGCACAAAGCATAAAACTTCATGGATCTATTTTGCATGTGAAAAATAGGATTGTGGCCAAAAATTTCAGAGTAGGAAATTTTGGGCAACAATTACATTACTTGATGTGTGGGCCCACCGCCAAGTCACCATCCACCTCGGTCTCCACATGTATGAAGTAGCTCTTTTGACTTGCATCCACTTAAGACAACTTGAATGTGTGTGCTTTTCTTTATAAATAGCTCATGCTCTGTTAGCAGTGTCAATGTGGGATTAAGTTTCTTATTGAATAATACATTTCCTTTTCAAAAATAACTCCTCCATGACAGGCGCCCAACTAGGCCCACTAGAAATCAAGAGGCCCACCTCGAGCCTTCCCTCTTTCTCTCTTTACTTCATAAGTGAGTGCCATTTCTTTTAAACACATGATGCACATATAATGGGCCAAATGTGGGATATATCTGCACAACACACAGTGCAATGTTCCTGACTAGTGCGTGCATGGAAACATTTCCCTATATCTTTTTACGCAAAGAACTCACCATGTTTGGGTGATACCAAGTAGCTCTGGCCACTCCCTCTTGGTCCATATGCACAACACTCGAACAACATTACATGCAACCTCCTACCAAATATGTGCACCATCCATACTACCATTATTAATTCACCCTTAACTTTTTTCTCTCCCTTCTAGTACACACATTCACTCATCCTTTGTATTTCTTTTGAGTTGAAAGGGTCTACGTAATCATAAAGGGGTTTTCTTAGCACTTGGAGGTCTCCATTTACCTTCCACAATAAGAGTGATGCGCGAGTCCTAAATCTAGTCCGTACACTCCTCCATCACCTATGTATTCTGGGGGAAGATTTAACAACACCCTTGATTGGAGTATATGCGCTCATCCCCTAAATGATTTGCAAGGACATTGTCAGCAAATGCATGCCCTCTAGTAGGCAGGGCAGTTTGGATGTAAGGAAGAATCTCTTCCCTCATGCAAAACATTACTTGTAGACATATATCAAATGGGGATATATTCTTTGAAAAACCTATGCTGGTTATGTGCTTGGCCCATCATTTTACAACTTCAGCAATAGTCATGAGATGCCCCTCACACTCTGCACACCCACAATCTCCTAATACATAAGCTCCTTGGTGACTGGCAACCTGTGCAAGAGTAAGCCCCAAAATTTAGTGCATGAAGCCTCCATCATGTGCCTCCAAATTGTATATGTGCAAGGCATTTCTTTTCCACACAAGCCACTATGTATATTGAATGTCATTTGAATATTTTCCATAGGCATCGTCTTATTAGTGTGACCCCCTTCAATGTCTAACATAGGCCCCCTCACGCATTGGCTTCTTAACCTTGCATTTGATATTTGTTGAGTGTTGAAAAAGTGCATCTTCCAATGAAATTCAACATGCTGGCAACCTCCCAATTAACACTTTTCATAGGCACTGTGAACATATAATGGAGCACACACATAGTCCCAAGAGAAGGCTCATGCATCATATTTAGTGTATACGAAACTTAGCAAATGCTAAAAGTCTCCAATTCCAAATGCTGGTCACTTCTATTGCACCGACATCCATTGATCTCATGTTGGTCACCTTTGGACAGATTGGCATCCTGCAAATCAAAAAATGTGGTGCTTACATTGCTCATGCTAGCTTTGTTCACCTCCTCATAACACATCATCCAGGCCATGCCCTTTTCAAGTATCCTGCTGGCATTTTGCTTCATCCCTATCCCAAGCATATCAGCAGTGCTTATTACCGCTTAGGTTGGGAAATCTAAACTCGGTATAAGAGACCTCGAAATACTTTGGACCTCATGTTATTTCACCTATGCCCCCCTTTTATTTCAAACACTGGCATCTCTTTTCCAAGAGCCTTGTACTTCCATTCATTTCTAAAAAGAATGAAATCAATATTCTATGATGTTAACTGTGCATCCATAGATGCCAGCTCTAAAATATTAATATCTAGATCTTAGTAGGTTTGTGATTGATAGGCAAGCGGATAACTTCTTCGAGATCTCCAAAAAAATAATCCTCAAATGCCAAGGATAAAGAAATAGAGTGCAATAAAAAAGAAAAATTATCATAATGCAAATGCCATAGTGCAGGTTCAAACTCCTTTGCCTCAGCAAAAATCATCACATAGGTCGGGCCCCAAGTGGGTCCGGCCTAAAAATTTTTTGAACTCAAACAATCGGCCTCGAAAATGATCCAGAGAAACTTGCAATGACAACTGGATCTGATCTGAACAACCGGGCAACTTGAAAAACTTTAATTTTTATCACTCTGCTAGTCCCCAAATTTGATTAAAACACCTCCAGTCACGCTATCAAATTACTGATGAAAACTTATTTCTGGAAGTTGAAAGATGGCGGACACAAACCTTGTTCTATAGATAACAACATTCTCAGATGGCTTTGCATAGAAATGAATGAGGTGAGAGATTTTAAAACTTGAAAACACCACTCAAAATTGTCGGTAGATTACAAACTGAAAACACTACTGATTGCCTCGAAAAGAGATGAATGATAAATATCAAACGGCGAATTGGAGATGAGCCACTAAAATTGGAAAAAGCCTCATTAACAAAGATCATAACAAAACAATCCTCAACTAGAGATGATCATCCATTCAAAAGCTACGAATTTCTGAAAATAGCCACTTTGTAAAGTTTTCTATCCGTACTTTTCAACATTATAAACACATTTTTACTGATCTTGCAATCTTATCAAATGGAAACCTCAGAGTCTGAAACCATGGAAGAAGATTCTCTCTCCCACAAAGAAGACATGTCTATGATCAGATTCATCAAACAATCAACTGATTATCAATTATTAATCTCCAAAGTTGGCCACTTCGAACACCCTAAATTGAAAGAGCCAAATTCATAGAAATTGGGTTTGGAATTGATCGAGAAAAGTCATCAATCAGATTCATCATGGTCTAAAAGTTATCATATAAAATTATTTTCATGTCTAGATCATGGAACACCATTCAATTATGCTTGACCTTGAAATGGGTGCAAATGGAAAGATCTCAAAGTGAGCCACTTAGAAAATTGAACTATGCACTGTTGGAGAAACCTAAAAATCTGCAAATGGAAAGGCCCTGACAATCATGTCAAACAGGCACATGAGGAGCTAAAAATTGGCATGAACATTCTTTCTTATGCCTACAACATGAGGTAACAACTGGTACATCTTGATCAATCACAGGGCACTTAATGCACTTATCCGAAGAGGGCCTCCAACTAAACTGTTCAACTGACCTTCATTAAAATGTTAGAAACTAGAAATAGAATCAAATTGGAAAACTAGGCAAACAGATTCATCATGGCCTGAAAACTAATACACAAGGAGTATTGGACCCCTGGAATATGATGGAAAAGGAAATTTCTCAATAAGGTCACAGGGTCAAAATTTATAACTAGTTAAACGGAGCCACTGACTAAAATCAGGCATATTAGAGAAATAGGACAAATTTGGAAAGTCAACTTTGGGGGATTCAAAGTCTTATCAAACAAACTCAAAATGACTTAAGCTTTGAAACATAAGCTCTCTGATATACATTGTAAACATTCCCAAAGTGGTAGGCCATGAAACCTAACAGGACACAAGATATTCAAATGCAAACATTGCCTGCTACAACGATTTGACACTTAGGAAAAAATGCAGATTTAGGTGAACACCTCAAAATGGCTACTCCCTAAACATCTTCAGATTCTTCACTTAGGAGATGGAACCCTTTGCATATGTCAAACAAAACCTATTCCCCAAGCTGTATCTCATGAAATTCATCAGGCCCATCTTATATGCTCATGAATTCAGGCCTTTTCAAACTGTTCTTTGAAGGTCACAAACTTTGGCATTAGAGAACCTTTTGATTACGGGCTCAAAACTTTATGGATTTTTCATAGTACCAACAACCTCATTGACAAAAAGGAGATCACAGTTGACACCCCTTTCTAGACATCACCAATTGCCAACCTGCAAATCTATCAAAATGTGTTTCTTTAACACAATGTACGTAAGAATCAAACCAATGCTAACCCTCCCCAGAACCAAGGCAAGGGAAAATAATGTGACCATGATGATGGGAAGGATTATACCATAGCTTACATCAACTATGATAACATTTTTGGTTGTATCTCCTAGGTCGAACCAATAGTAAATGTAATCCATGTCAAACATGTTGATAGCTAATGCACCATTACTTCCCGTAGAGGCCAGATTTCTATTGTTGACACTAATTCCATAGCTATCCCTAGTGTGCAATACAACCTCCTAGAACACCTTGGGAACACTCCCGCACAAATCTTCATCCTCAACCTCCTTTGCACATCACCCCTTCATCAAGAAGTCCCCAATAACACCCACCAAGAGACTCATGTCCCTGTAGATATTAACACCATCTAGTTCAAGAACATTATGGGACACCTATCCACATCCTCCACCCTCTCTTTCAAAGCCTTCAACATGCCACCTGTTGAACCAGATCACAATCTCCCACTCTGTATCTTCATCATGGTTAATGACTTCATCATCAAAAGAGTCATGATAGCTAATGGTTTGGCACTAAATCTTTGTACATTAAAGTTGATCTAGTAGGTTGGTCTTGCAGAAGTAGACATCTCCCACGAGGTTATCACCATAAAGGCTTACAACAACTTGGAGTATACCTTAGAAGGTACCATTTTTTTATGCATCAAGATTGACCCCTTAATCCAAGAAACTATGTGGCACATTGTTGATCTTGACCTCCCATCCAATATCCTCCTCGATCATATGTGGATCCACTCTATCAAAGCCATCCCTTCCACCTATCATTAGTGAATCAAGTTCCCATATCAGGACACTGAAATCACCATCCACACAGATCCCTAACCCTTCGCATACTATCATGCGATCAAAATTCTTTCCCCCACTCCACTCATTGTCTCAAAATCTTCGTTGGCACATATATCATGAGTTCATCCTGATCCCACTACAATCTAGAGACAATCCTAGTCTCCACCCTTTCTTCCATCAAGATAAAAAATAGGGGCTATGGAAAATAAAGCCTCACTGATGCTTTTTTAGTAAGAGCTCTCCCTTTGGATCAACACACTCATGGATGCCCATGTCATCAAACCAAGACCTCTCAGGAGGGTCCCAAGATCAAGAGTCTAGGTTCCTCTTATTTCATCTCCAATGGAATTTTGAATGGCCAAGAGCTAGCACCTGATATCAACCAATTTCTATACAAGGATCCCCTTCCTCTTGATACTACACTTCTAGGGTATTTCAAGGACAAATACCCCATATTCCACAAATGGGCCACTGAGAAATGGAACTATCAAGGTGGTGGCCTTGGACCCGCATAGGATAGAACAAAGGTTCCTATGGAGGCATCCAAGAATCCCCAACATCAAGGTCTTAGTTTTAATACCCCTTTCTTGCACATACAAGGACCTAATGTTGTGACTGGGGACACTAATTTTCCTAGTGTAACCCTCTTTAATATCCAAAAAAAACTCATGGAAGTCGAAGACATTTTGGAAGAGGAAGAAAACTGATCTTACAATGATATCTTCGATGAAAAAACCTTCCTAAGAATATTTATCCCCTGTCAACTCACTATTAACCTCATTGACCTCCCACTCCTCCATCCTAACCTCATAGATTGGGATCAACCAAGCATTGAACATATTAATGAGTTCCAAAGTGAGAAAGCACTCCTAAAATTCATGGGCACCATAGGTCAATAGTCAAATTGGGGGAATGAATTAGCAAAATTTTATCAGCTCAACCCTGAAGGAGTGTGGAAGAGGAAGTCTCCAGTCACAAAATAAAAACTAAAAAATCCTTATGTGAAAACCCCTCTCTCGCACATACTGATTCCAAAATAGTAAAAAAGAAGGGCTTATCCCCTAGTGAAAACCTTTCTAAGGTGCTAGAGGATGGAGACTTACCTCTTTCCCCCATCTAGGACTACTGGCCAAAATAGTCATCCATTCTCATCGAGGAAACCAAAGCGGTTAACTTGGGCACAAAAGAATGCTCATGAATCACCTACATCACCACATCTATAATTAAGGTTGAATAAATAGCTCTCATTGTGCTTCTCCACAAAGCCATTGTCAATTTTGCATGGTCATATGTGCACATTCATGGGCTCAATCTTAGTCTTGTTGTTCACAATCTTGCAGTGGAACCTAACATTGAACTAGTCAAATAGAAGATGAGGAGGATGCATCCAAAAGTATCCCTTTTGGTAAAAATAAAACTAGAAATACTCTTAGATGCCAAGATCATCAGAGCTATAGATTATGTGGAATGGATTTCTAATATGGTACCCATCACAAAGCCTTCCAGTGAGATCAGGATCTGCAGTGACTTCAGAGACCTAAATAAGGCATGTCCCAAGGATGGCTTTCCACTGCCCAACATTGATATGATTATCAATCTTATGAAAGGTCACGAGATGTTATCACTCATTGATGGCCTCTCTAGGTATAATCAAATTAGAATAGTAGAAGAAGATTAGCATAAGACAACATTCACCACACCCTAGGGAACCTTCTATTATAACATGATGCCATTTAGCCTCAAAAATGTGGGATCTACCTACCAACAAGCAATGACCACCATTTTTCATGATATAATTCATAAAATCCTTGAAGACTATGTAGACGATATCCTTGTAAAGTCCAAAGCATGGTATGAACATCTTGACATCCTCGAGTGTGTATTTGATTACATCCATTAGTATGACCTAAAAATGAATCCAAAGAAATGTGTCTTTGGTGTTACATCTAGAAAGCTATTAGGATTCATTGTATCTGGCTGAGGCATAGACCCACGTTGCTGCCCTAGGTACGGTCACCAAATGATGCTATCTCGGATCCTATCTAGTGTCTCTATCTAATGATCAATATCATCTATAGTTTGGTATGCTAGTAGCTCTCCCTAGCTATACATTGTAGGCTCATATGGCTTCCTGTCTATCCTCCCAAGTGGTCTCACTATTGCTATGTGCTCTCACACCTATAACTATAGGAGGGAGGCAAAGCCAAAAATCCTCCCCATGCCACCCCCACCATGATACACAATCTTGTGTAGATTCTTGTAAATATCTAGCAACATCAGTATACTCCAAGCTGCTAGAACACCCGCGTGAACTATCTGTATAATCCCTAGAATGATTACTAGTGTCACTCTTGTCCTTCCTATTTTCAAGGAAATGTACCCTGAAACTAGACCACACACATAGAAGTATAGTCATCATGCTGGCAATGCCAGTACTACATGGTGCACTAGCACAAACTTCCCATGGCATAAGATGGGTGCTACACCGAGACCTCTTAGCGGGGCCACCGCCTGCTGCTGTGTATGTGACCCTACCACTACTAGTGCCTCATCCAGATCAGCAATTTGAAGATCTGGTAAACGTCCTCCAAAGTCACTATCATCTCCCTAATAGGCAGGTGGAACATCCCTATCTTAGAGTACCACTGCTCACATAGCCAAGTGACCATCTTCATAAAGGTCTATCTCTGTGACATCTAGGCCAAGTACCCTATCCCTAGTTTATCTATCGATGCCCACTCTACAGGAGTGAAATGATCTCCCACTGATAGCACCACTACATACCTCTCTCAGCTAGTCAACCAATATCCAACAACCACTACAACCAAAACCAATCAACCATGTTAGTTTTTTTTCTAGCCCAGGAATCCTCCCCCTCCCATCTCTCTTTTCCCCCTATCCCTATCTCTTTTTCCCTTCATTCCGGCCCACCTATCCATTCCCACATTCTCGCAAACCCTAAAGTTCTTACCATCATGGGATTACATAATTACCCCATCCTCATCTCTGTGTGAGAATGCATCCCCGTGCCGTCCAACCTAAATCTAATTACACAATTAACTAATCCTATTTAGTTCTCTCCTAAGGCATTGTATTGATTAAATATTATTATTTAGTTAATTTATGTCACTCCCTAGCTAGTTAATTTAACTAATTAGCTATAGTCCAATTAATTATCTAAATGAAAAACCTATAGTCTAATAATTAATTAAATCCCCATTCCTCTATTAGTTTAAATGGATACATTTAAATGTATTTGAATTAATTCATAAACTCTCATTTTCCTCACATTTGGAATTAAATAATACATTTAAATCCAATTTAAGCATATGGCCCCTAAATTTAACCCTTAACCAAACCCATCCCAAAACCCTAACATGGATTTCATACTCAATCGAACCCATTCACACATACTAATCACCCTTAGTTAGCTAATGACCCATGATTAGCTAATCTAACCCTCCACTCATTCTCTCTTCTCCCAGCACATCCTCCTAAACTTCCCACTTGCCTCCTAATCCAAGCCTAATCACCTCCTAAGCACTTGAAAAGTCATAATCTATGGATTAATAAATCCTAATCCAACCCAAGTCAACTCCCATGTCACATCCTCACATCCCCTAATTCCCTAACCTCATGCCAACCTTAAATTCTCTTACACATCCCTTATACACTTCATCCTTCTCTTACACATTTGTCCCCTCTCACATCTCCCAAAATCATCACATTCCCACTTTTCTTCCAACCTCTCCCATTGTGACACTTGTCACAATGAGATGCATTTGATAAATCATAATCCATATGCACTCTCTCAAATGCATCTTGACCATTTCTTAGGTTTGCATCTTGACCATTCATTCACCTGTCCTCTTGCCTATAAATTCAGACCTCATCTCCTTCATTTTTATCCACCATCAAAGAAAATTTATCATGCCCATGTGAGAGCCAAAAAAATCAAAATTAACCTCATAATGTCAAAATCCTCCCACACTTTGAAGCTTGAACAATAGGAATTTGAGCACACATTCAAATCCTTGGACAAATCCAAATATCAAGAAGGCTTCACTTGAGAGTTCACACTCTTTTATCTTTTTCTCTCTTTTGTCTTAGTATAAGTTTAGTTTTGATTTGTTTTGTTTAATTTTTAACTTGTTTTCATATTCCTAACAACTCATTTCATAGCTTACAGGAACAACCATTGGGATTTGAGGTCAAAGCTAAAGAGCACTTAGTGTGCAAATTGAAGAAAATTTTATATGACTTGAAGCAAGATGCTCGACAATCCAGTATCTTAAATTTGATTGTTTTATGCATGAGCATGGATATAATAGGTGTCATTCTAACCGTTGTGTTTATTTTGAGAGGTTTGAGGATGATAGCTATATTATTTTATGTTTATATGTTGATGATATGCTTGTAGCTAGGTCTAACATGGATCACATTAAGGGATTGAAACAATGATTAGCACACTCATTTTTTGTGAATGATTTAGGGGAAGCAAAAAAAATCCTTGGTATGATAATATGAAAAGATAGGAAGCACCAAAAATGGACTCTATCTTAGGCTACTTATATTGAGAAGGTGTTGCAACGTTTCTCTGTAGAGAATGTCAAAGTTGTCAGCACACCTTTTCTTGGTCATTTGAAATTGACTAAGGAGATGTGTCCAAAGACACTAGAAGAGGAGATGAAATCTCCAAGGTACCTTATACTTCAGATGTAGGAAGTTTAACATATGCTATGGTATGTAGTCAACTAGATATTGCACATGTAGTGGGAGTTGTTAGAAGGTATATAAGTCATCTTGAGATTGACCATTGGAATGTAGTCAAATGAATTCTTAGATATTTGAGAGGAACATCAAGAAAATCTTTTACATTTTGAGGCTCTACTATTGATTTACAAGGCTATGTTAACTCATATTTGGAAGGAAATCTTGATTCTAGGAAGAGTACTATAGGATATGTATTTACTGTTGGTGGGATAACAGTGAGTTGGATTTCTCCATTATAGAAGGTTAATGTTTTATCCACTACCGAGGCAGACTATGTTTCTACTACAAAGGTAGACAAGGAGATGATATGGCTTCAATTCTTCATGGTAGAATTAAGACACCCACAAATAGACAATTATTTTTTTACAGATAGCCAGAGTGTCATTTATCTTTCCAATAATTTTTCTCTTCATTCAAAGACTAAACACATACATTTGTGGTACCATTTCATTCGGTCAATGTTTGGATGATGGACAGTTAAAGTTGGAAAATATACATATAGATGATAATCTAGTAGATATGCTTACATAGGTAGTAACAAGGGAGAATTTGAACTCCTCTTTAGCTTCGTTTGGTATTCTAGACTTAACAAAATAAAGGAACAACTGAGTCCAAGGTTGTTTGATCCAATGGGATCCTCATGTGATAGTGATATTTCTACAAGATCAGTCTCCAAATGGAAGATTGTTGTTTATTATGGATCCCGATCAATCACCAAGTGGGAAATTTTTGGTCTTTGGTGATTGATCAACAAAGTACTGTACACTTTCCATGTATCCTTGACGGGGTGCGGGGCTGGGTCAGGTCCTGAGTACAGGTTTGGGGGCACAGATCCAATCTTCTAATCACTCCAGTACTTTTGATAGTCACAAAATACATTGTTTGAGGACTTCTTCATAGTCATATATCAACCAAACTCATTCAAACTTTTTCTAATACCAGAATATAGTCAAGAAATAGAGAGAAGAAAGATTGAAATGTAGTGTCAAATAGATACATGAGTACTAAATTAATAGAACATAAAATTATATCTGGTTCGTTACATAATTGATAACCAATAACCAACTATTAACTAAGTACTGTACACTTTCTATTTATCCTCGTCGAGGTTTGGGGGCTAGTTTTTGGCTATTTTTGGGCTGCCATGTTGTAACCAATTCTAACCCTAAAGCAGCAAAAAATGATTCTATAAAAATGCCTTAAGGTTAGGGATTTCATGATGTATGGTTTTAGTATCTTCTTGCAGTGGTATTGTGTTACAAGGGATTGTGGATTATAATCAAGTTATAATCACTAGATAATAAGAATATTGGACTTGATGTTGGTGGACGTAGTTTAGGGATTGGGTCAACCACGTTAAATATTTGTATCTTGTGTTCTCTTTTGTGTGGTTTATCATTTTCTGATATTGGTTATATTTGCATGTAACTATTATCTATGTCTTGTTAATCTTAACAAATATCCATATTTCCTTCCTTTCTAAAAGATCCAAATTATAATCAAACAAATTGATATCATAGAGATTATCCATAAGTATTGATATTTCTCAAAATTTCCTCTTACTACTTTGTAGCTCCCCTTGCACACAATCTTTATTTCGCACTTATAAATAAACATAAGACTTCACCATAAACTTTGGCTTATGAATATTTTGACTCACTTTATTTTTTGATATACGATATCATTTAAGAGATTTTTTAATTAATTAATTCATGAAGTTTCTTACAATGGAAATAAATTTGGTTATAGTATTTTTTTTTTAAAAGAAAATTAGCGTCTATCATCTCAAGAAGCAAGAATAAGTAAGAAATTATCTTATTGAGAAATTGGAAGAGCTAAAAAATGATAAATAAAATTCATAATAAATAAATAGTAGACAGTTGCAATGTAAACAATTGAAAACCGAATGGATGCGATAATATAAAAGTCAAGTAAATTCTTTAAAACTATCTCCTCCACCTTCACTGAAACCATGTATGTCTTTTATGAAAAAATATTGCTATTTATGCAATAATAATAAAAAATGCAACATTTTCTATTACATCAGTAACAAAAATTAGGATTATGGCTAAAGAGTTTCGAGAGGATATTTTTAGTGTAAATATGAAAGAATTTGACAATCGTTATTCCAAGAGAGCCTATCTGACTTTCCTGGCTAGATGAGAAGATTATGTTATAGGCATTGTGTCTTGCAAAGGTACTCTGAAAGCTAAGAGTTTGAATCCTTTGGTCATCGTGGTCTTACTGGATGTTCCAAAAAACCACGAGCTATATTTTCTTACACAAGATTTACATTCATTTCACCCTTTGTGTAAGCATCACTGTGAAAATATATTATTCTTGAAAAAATAGAGTACTAGTACTAATGGATGAACAAGAAGATAGCATACAAAATTTTCATTTCTTTTAATTTTTTTATTTGTAATATTTATAGTGGATCATGATCTAGATTCAAGATCACATTTTTCTTAGATCTTTGATAGTTCTCCTAGTGAGAGTTTTTAGTAAATATAGCTAAAATTGTGTAGCATCCCTCTTTGTTTTCCATTTATCACAATGATATTTACATGAAAATAATCTCCTCAAACTTACTACTGTTACTCTTTACTTCATGAAATATTTAATTATATTTGAAAGTTTCACATTGTTCATCTTCTTTTGTTGTTTAATATTTGTGTTTGTCTTATCCTACATTGAACAAACATAACCAAATATTCATGTGATCGAAGATTCCCTGTCTACTAAGAAATTTTTTGAATGAAAACATATTATTAATTGTATGATCATACATTTCAAAAAGCATCATGCAAAATTATGTGTGTTTAAATGATATATTCACCTATAATCTTTTTTTTTTGTGGTTCATCACTTTTCATTGGATCTTTCATGCTAGGTGTATCATGTTTCTCAATCATTCTATCTTCAAATCCAGTCTAATCTACTAACCAAAATTTTGAATAAAAATATATCTAGGATTATGCGGTCGTACATTTTATAGGATTTCTTGAATATATATTTTCAAAATTAATAGAAACCAATCCTTTAGTGTACAATTTGGTGTTGGGAATGCTATGGTTTCATCTTGAGAACTTAAACCTAGATACAATCAATTTTTTTCACTATTGTGCATCTATAAGTTTTCATCAAGCCATATTGTTGATGAAATAAAGGATATTTGTTATCTTTATGGATGATAAATTATATGGAAAATTGGTGCATCTATGTAGGGTTCAAAACTCGGGAGGATCATTGGTTAGGAGTAAAATGTATAGATAGAGAAGATATACAATTATGAATTATTGGATGAAGTGAGAAGATGTGAGGTCTAATAAATCACTGTGAACACTCTAGAAACTATAGCTAATGTATTTCCCTCTCTCCCTGTAGCTTGAGTGAAAGTTATACATGAAAATCTATAGAATATATTATAATGCATTTTATTATATACTCAAAATTATGTGTAGCTCTATTAAAGAATGGTGTAGGAGGCCCCAAAATTCCTTCAATAATCTGATTTTGGGATGTGTAGGAGTTTTACTTTGATGTATTAATGTCCCTTGGACCAATTCTAAATGTTTCTCAATCTATTTCTTTGGTTTCCTAGCCAAATTAGCCATTGTATCTATTTAGGATATGGTTGGTCAAACCATGGTGAAAGGGGTCAAAAGGATGGAAATAGAGTTCCTTTGATTTTTTTCATATGTGTAATTGTAATTTTGAATATTGGCAACATGTTTAGAATCTAGGAAGTCATTATGACAAGAAATGACCAAATTGTCAAAAATTGTTGACCTTTCTTCTCACAAGTTGCAAATTGGCTATCCAATGGTCACAACATTAAAAAAGTGGTTAGATCTAGTTGGAAAAGTTGTAATTGGATTATATAAGCCTCCTTCGGTAATGAAACACTATTTTTTGAATACTTGGGACATGAATGAGGAATTTTTTCTTTTCTTGATAGTATTTTCTAAATATTTAATTGTAATGAGTTCCCTTGTGCGACCTAGCAAGGATTTTTAGAAGGTCGAAAGCCACATGTATGTTTCTAGATAATTGGCATGCCTTTCATCTAAAATTTATTCGGGAAAAATTAATTTACATATGAGATATTTATAATCAAATGAGTACCTACAATTAAAAAACCTTACTTGTCTAGGGTTCAGATAGGAAAATGCCCTTAACTTTGCATTCCACTATAAGAAAATTCTAAATTTTGGTGAAATGTTACTGTTAGGGTTAATGTCTAATTTTACTAAACTTGCAAAGTAAACTATATTATTATCCTTTTCTAAATGTGAAAATTGAGGTCTATCATCCATATGTGAGAGATCTGGTAATGAGGGTTTGAGAGAAGAGTAAATTATAAACCTAAATTTGAGAGATGTAGGTACTAAAGTTTGTTAGAATTGGTGGCTTGGAGATCTGACAATAATTTTCCAAGAGGTTTTAAGTTGTTTAATTTTTTTGAAGGGTGTTTTCTTCATAAACTAGACCTATTAGCTCTATTAGGCCTTGGCAACCAGAGTTGGTTTACTAATCAGTTGGTTGCACTGAATCCTAGTTTTGAAGTATATTTTAAAAATTACAAATGGGTGTTTGGAATGACCATTAGTTTGTCCATACAATCAAGGATTCAAAATTTATCATCCAAAAACTCATTAGGTGGGGCTAATTGGGACTAGTAGGCCTTATTTAGGACTAATAGAAGGATCTGTCAAAAATGATGTTTTGGGGTTGAGAAAATGGTTGAGTCTTGTTGTACAAAAGAATTACATATGTCTGAAATTATTTTAATAGTCTCCAAAACCACTGGCCCATAGTTGTGAGGTAAGCCCTATGTTGAGTGTTTGGCACACAAAGGAGTTTTCTGAACAAGATAGCCATTATTTCTTTGAAGTTTTGGGGAGAATTTTGTAAGGTATCTGTGAGTCCTAGAAGCATGCAAGGAATTCAATTATTCATGTTTCAAACCTTTGTGTTAACATTGGTATCTACAATGTACAAGAAGTCTAGAGGAGGTCTATATGGTTGATTGGGTCTTTTGAGGATAAATGTTCCTCATTGTTTTGAGTCATTGAATCAAGGAGTAAGGTAACTTTTTGGGTTATTTATGGGCCTATTAGGAACCTTTTCATCATAGTGGTCTCATGGAAAGTTTAATTGTTTGGAACTAGGTTTGGTGTATGTTAACATAAGAGAGTGAGGTAGAGGCTAGAATAATGCCTCCAAAGGGGATGACTGCAGAAGTCACCAAGAGATTCCAAGAAATAAAAGAGAGATTTAGATCCATGGAGGCTAAGAAGGAAAAATAATATAAGGGAAGGATGAGATGACTTTGAAGAGGAAGAGGATGAAAATTTTGAAAAACCTCCCAATGAAGAACATGGGGAGGGAGAAAGTGTTGATGACAAGAGAATTAATAGGGTCTTACAATCTGTAAAAATGAAACAAATGATATAAGGATGGATCTCCTTGTTTATGGTGGAAAGATGGACTTTGAGGAATTGCTTGAGTGGTTTGATGCACTCAACAATTATGTTGACTATAAGGAGATGCCAAAAGATAGAAGAGTTAATTTTGCTAAAATAAAGTTGAAGGGTGGTTCCCTAACCTGGTGGAATTACACCCAAGGAGAGAGGATTAAGGTAGGGAGAAACATGAACAACTGTTTGGGAAGGATGGTGAGTAAGATCAATGTCCAATTCTTAGATGTAGACCATGAGATATAAATTTATAAGATCTTGCAAAACTTAAAATGGAAGGATATGGATGTATCCTCTTGCACAAAATAATTCCATAAACTTACACTAAGATGTGGGGATGCAAAAAATGAAAAGGAGAAGATTGATCAATATCTCAATAGACTAAGATTCAATATGCAAGATGAGATGAGTTTGATAAACCTATGGAATGTTGATGAGTGATTCCAAAAGGCCTTGAGGGAAGACAAGAAGCTAATGATAAATATCGAGGAGAGGTGGAGAGGTAGAGGTGGAAGGAACTTTAGGAGAAGAATAAATTTTATACGTAAAGGATCATCTTAGAGATCTCAAGGTGAATAAAGTCACAATGAGCATGGAGGAGATGCAAGTTTTAGGGGAAAATTCAAAGGAAGGAGACCTAATGGATGAGGTAGATTTTTGGGGTAGAAAGAGGTAAAAATACTTTAACTAGAACATATTATACCTACAAATATATAGGACATACTACAAATAAGCTCTCTAAGAAGTAGTCATCAAACACCCATAGAGGAGAGAGAAGGACCACCGTATTTCAAAAGGATGAAGGAAGTGTGGCTTATCCAATGGTGAACCTTTCTTAAGAGGTTGGAGAAGGATAAATGATCAGGATAACACTCCTCAAAGTCCCTATCAATAGTGAGCCACCTCAAAGGAAGGTATTATTCCATATAAACTACAATATCCAAGGTAAAATTTATAAGATAATATTTGATTCTAGCTCTACTAACAATCTTGTAGATCATTAGATGTAGTAGAGAAGTTAAAATTCAAAATGATCCTTTATTATTTTCCATATTAAGTATCATAAACAAATAAAGGGTAGTATGCCTTAGTCAATGAATAGTCCTTGGTGGGTAGCCCACAATAGTGGGTTACACTTTTTTGCTTGAATAGACATTGAACTCTACATTTTGAAAAAAAAAAAAGATTTAGATGCATATTATCATTGAACCATTCGAAATTAGAGGATGAAGTAAATTAGAGTCTTTTAATATTTTTTGTCTAGATTCTAAATATATTTTTTATTTATTTATTTGAATACTTTTTTCTTTCTCCCACAAAAACTAGTATGGTGCTGAAAATGTCATTTTTAAATGGTAACATTGTTTTCATAGAGCATAACTTTTTTGTAAAATTTATATGAATGTGATATTTTTGAATTTAGTTTCGTAACATCTATACATATGACATACAATTCGTTTGACAACATTATCACTATTATTGTATATTTTATTAATGTTTGAAGTTGACTAAACCATAATTTTGAAATACCTTAACTACATAGCTTATAACTTGTTCTATACTTATTGAATTTCAAAATAATTTTTTATAGAAAGTAGACTCAAAGATGGAGGGCACTATTATTTTTCCAAAAAAAATTCCCTTTTTTATTATTTTTCATTGAACATCAAACTCAGAGGTTTATATTTGATAAAAAACCTATATTCGATTAACGTCAAAAACCAAAAAACATAATAAATTAAAAAATAGTCGAATATATAATCATTAGAAAGATAGTTCCAAGTTCTTATTGTATGCAAAAGGATGTCTTCTTATTCTTCCATTTGATCGACACGCTTGAGGCCCAAAGCCATGAAATTCTCAGAATTTCTTCATAGCTTTCAAACATGGCCTAAACCAAGTACTTTCAATCGAAACTTTTGAGTTTTGATCGAAAGTACTTTGAAGTTTGATGCCTGTTTTAACCGTCACTAACTTAATTTCGATAGAAATTAAGTTACTTCCGATAGAAGGTCAACTTTGACTTTCGATAGAAACCTAGGTTGGCTTATTTGGTGTCATTTTGGGTTAATAACAATTACATATAAATAAATGTATATATTTTTCTCATTTCATTAACCTGAAAGTTGTAAAATAATTTGCATTTAGGAGAAGGAAGACATTTTGGCATGAAACAATTTTGTAAGTTGTGATAGGAAATAAAAAGAGAAGGCTAAACAAGAGTACACGACATTATTCAGAAGAGGCTGAACAAAGACTATGTGAAGAATCACAAGAAAGATATTATTGTAGGAAAAAAGGTATTTCTATGTTTCCCTCTCTATATCTTTAAAGTTGATGGTCAGGACTTGTCTTAATGAATCATGTAAATGTGATATTGTAATACCTAATTTTAGAGCTAATTGGACCTAATAAGACTAATTATTAGCAATTAGGACCTATTAGGACCAATTAGAGGACTAACTAGACCTAACTGGACCTATTAGGACCAAGTAGACCTAACTAGGACCTATTATGACCAACTAGACCTATTAGGACTTATTAGTTTGAGAAATTAGATGTATTAGGACCTATTAGGTCCAAATATACCTAGGTAAACCTAGCTAGACCTATTAGGACAAATTAGATAGGTAACTAGACCAATTACGACCTATTAGGAACAATTAGGACCTATTAGACTTAACTAGACCTAACTGTAGACCTATTTGGTCTTATTAGACCAATTAGGACCAATTAGACCTAACTATCTACCTAACTCTAGGACCTATTAGGACCTATTAGACCAGTTAGGACTAATTACCTAATCTATTAGGACCAATTGGACATATTAGGACCAATTAAAGGTCTAACTAGACCAATTAGACCTAACTAGACAACTATTAGGACCTATTAGGACCTATAAAACCTAACTAGACCTAACTATGACCTATTAGGACCTATTAGATCTAACTAGACCTGACTAGGACCTATTAGGACCAATTAGATCTAATTAGGACCTAATTAGATCCAATTAGACCCAGTTAGACCCAATTAGGACCTAATTATACCCAATTAGACCTAATTAGACCCAATTAGACCTATTAGGACCAATTAGGACCAATTAGGACCCGATTAGACCCACTGAGACCCAATTACGACACAATTACACCCAATTAGACCAATTTTATTTAATATGAACCTAGTTAGACTAATTAGACATAATATGAACCTATTATGACCTAATATGACCTATTAGAACCCAGATACACTGAATTAGACCAATTACAACCCAATTAGACATAATATGAAATTATTGGGATCTACTATGACCTATTAGGACCCAATTAGATTTAATTAGATTAATTCAAGGACCTAATTAGACATAAAATGAACTTATTAGGACCTAATCTGACTTATTAGGACCCAATTAGACTTAATTAAACCAATTAGAACCTAATTAGACTTAATTAAACCAATTAGGACCTAATTAGACTTAATTCTAGGCCAATTAGGACCTATTAGGACCCAATTAGACCTATTAGTACTAATTAGGACCAATTAGTCCTAATTAGACCCAATTAGACCTAATTAGACATATTACAACCAATTAAGACCAATTAGGACCCAATTACACCCAATTTGACCTATATTAGGACCTATTAGAACTAAAATATGAACCTATTAGGACTTATTTTGACTTAATATGAACCTAGTTAGACCAATAAGACATAATATGAACCTACTAGGACCTAATATGACCTAATAGGACCCAATTAGAATTAATTAGACCAATTAGGGCTGAATTAGACATAATATGAACCTATTAGGACCAATTAGACCTAATTAGACTAGTAATTAGACCAATTAGACTCAATTAGAACCAATGAGGACATAATATGACCAATTAGGACCCAATTAGACTTAATTAGACAAATTAGGACCTAATTAGACTTAATTCTAGACCAATTACGACCTATTAAGACCCAGTTAGACCTATTAGGACCAATTATAGACCTACTTAGACCGAATTAGACTCAATTAGGACCAATTAGGATCTAATTAAACTTAATTAGACTTATTACACTTAATTAGAATCAATTAGGGCCTAATATGACCTATTACAACCCAATTAGACTTAATTAGACTAATTAGGACCAAATTATACATAATATGATCTGATTAGGACCAATTATATCAAGTAGACCCAATTAGATTGGAAATTAGACCCAATTAGACCCAATTAGAACTAATTAGGACCTAATTAGACTCAATTAGAACCAATTAGGATGAAATTAGACCTAATTAGACCAATTAAAACCAATTACAACCAATTAGGACATAATTAGACCAATTAGACATAATATGAACCTATTATGACCTATTAGGACCCAATTTTTCTTAATTAGACCAATTAGGACCCAATTAGACATAATATAAACCTATTAGGACCTTATATGACTTATTAGGACCCAATTAGACTTAATCAAACCAATTAGGACCTAATTAGACATAATATGAACCTATTAGGACCTAATATGACCTATTAGGACTGAATTAGACTAATTAGGACCTAAGTAGACTTAATTAGACCAATTAGGACCTAATTAGACTTAATTCTAGACCAATTAGGACCTATTATGACCCAATTAGACTCAATTAGACCTATTAGGACCAAGTAGAACTAATTAGGACCTAATTTGACCCAATTAGACATATTACGACCAATTAGGACCAATTATGACCCAAATAGACCCACTAGGACCCCATTAAGACCCAATTACACCCAATTACACCTATTAAGACCTATTAGGACTAAAATATGAACCTATTAGGACATATTTTAACCTAATATGAACCTAGTTAGACCAATTAGACATAATATGAACCTATTAGGACCTATTTATACCTATTAGGACCTATTTTAACCTAATATGAACCTAGTTAGACCAATTAGACATAATATGAACCTATTAGGACCTATTTATACCTATTAGGACCTAATTAGACCTAATTAGACTTAATTAGATCAATTAAGACCTAATTTGACATATTAGACCAATTAAGACCTAATTAGACTCAGTTAGACTAATTAGGACCTAATTAGACTTAATTCAAGACCAATTAGGACCTATTAGGACCCAGTTAGACTCAACTATACCTATTTTGACAATTTAGGACCAATTAGAACCACTAGGACCCAATTACACCTAATTAGACCTATGAGGACCTATTAGGACTAAAATATGTACCTATTAGGAATTATGTTGACTTAATATGAACCTAGTTAGACCAATTTGACATAATATGAACCTATTAGGACCTATTTATACCTATTAGGACCTAATTAGACTTAATTAGATCAATTAAGACCTAATTTAACTTAATTAGACCAATTAGAAACTAATTAGATTCAATTAGATCAATTAGGACCTAATTAGATTTAATTTAGACCAATTAGGACCCAATTATACCTAGTTGGACCTATTAGGGCCAATTAAGACCAATTAGGACCTAATTAGACCTGTTAAGACCTAATTAGGATCTAATTAAACCTAATTAGACTTAATTACACAAACTAAGACCTAAATTAGACTCAATTAGACCAATTAGGACTTAATTAGACATAATTAGACCAATTCTTACCTAACTAGACTAATTAGGGCCCAATTACACCCAATTAGAACTATTAGGACTAAAATATGAACCTATTAGGACCTATTTTGACTTAATATGAACCTAGTTAGACCAATTAGACATAATATGAACCTATTAGGAGCTATTTATACCTATTAGGACCTAATTAGACTTAATTAGAATTAATTAGATCAATTAAGACCTAATTTCACTTAATTAGACCAATTAGGACCTAATTAAACTCAATTAGACCAATTAGGACCTAATTAGATTTAATTCTAGACCAATTAGAACCTATAAGGACCCAATTAGACCTAATTAGACCTATTAGGACCAATTAGGACTTAATTAGACCCATTAGGACCCAATTAGTACCAAATTAGAATTAATTAGATCAATTAAGACCTAATTTGACTTAATTAGACCAATTAGAACCTAATTAGACTCAATTAGACCAATTAGGACCTAACTAGATTTAATTCTAAACCAATTAGGACCTAATTAGACCAATTAGAACCTAATTAGACTCAATTAGACAAATTGGGACCTAAATTAAACTCAATTAGACCAATTAGGACCTAATTAGACTTAATTAGACCAATTAGAACCTAACTAGACTTAATTAGACCAATTATGACCTATTAGGACCCAACTAGACTTATTAGGATCTATTTTGACTTAATCAATGAACCTAGTTAGACCTAACTTCTTTTAAAAGTTTTTGTTTAATAATTTTTACTTTGTATGTAGGAAATACTCAAGAAGCACAACCTTCTGAAGTTGGAGAAGGGTCACCACAAGCTCAAAAAGCCCAACCTTCAAAATTTGGAGAAGGGTCATTGCAAGCTCCACAAGCACAACCTTCAAAAGATGAAGAAGGGTCTTCACAAGCTGAACAAGTACAACTCTCAGAATATAAAATAAGTACACATCTCTTTCTCTCACTAACTCTCTCTCACTATTTTGATTTAGTCTCTTAGTGGTTAATATGCATTTTAGGTCTTTCCCCTTAAGAAGTTATTGTTTATGATGATGAGAATGTTTGTGTTATACACTAAGTTTGCACCCTTTTTTCAAGCTCTCGTAATCTTGATAACCTAGTATAACTGTTATACACTAAGTTTTCACCCTTGTTTCAAGCTCTCATAGTCTTGATAACCTAGTATAACATGGGAATCATATCCAGGTGTGGGACCTATGCTAACTGAGATGAGACCTCTAGGATCTAGGTTGGTTTCTCTTGGATAATCACCTTAATTTGTTTCTTGACATGAAAAGTAAATCTTTGAGGGGAAAAGGGATAGAAGGAATACTTGAAAAGGAAATGACTTGAAAGCAAACTACCTACTAGGTGATGCACTAAAATGATGGTATGAATTGTAGTATAAAAGATGGATTCAATGCACAAACTTAGGTCTAGGAGATCACAACTTACTGAATAGGCTTGCATAAATATTTCATAGAAGGGTCTACAAATAAAGAGGGTATTCAGGGAAAGAAAGAGATTCTTTCACAAACAATAACACTCTTTGGAGTTAGACAACAATCTATGACTTGCAAACAAACATTCACCTCTGCAACTCGGTATAGGAATGAGACAAAATAGTTAAGGGGTTGAAGTATACCCACAAAAGCATTCACATCAAATCATCCACAATGATACACAAAATTGTAGAAAGAAAGAGGGATCAAGAACCCTAAGATATCACTGAGAAGCATGTAGATACTGAATTCATTAAGAGATAACTCACACAAGAAGGCATAGGGACACAAGAAATGTCACAAAATATCTTCAATATCTAAATTATCAATGGGAGGTTACAGAATGTAGAAAACCAGAGGACAAAAATGTCATAGATAGCCTTCAAAGAAAAGAGACTTTTCTTCTTTACAAAATGTCAACTCTGAGCTCTAAAGCTCTATAAAAAACACTATATATACATCTCCTCTAATGCACACAGGTAGGAGAAAAAAATCTAATTAGGGTTACATGGATTTTCATATAATAATCTAACCCTAATTCTATCAAATTCAGCCATAAATGGAAATGAAAAATATCCTAGCCGATCAGATATATGTGTTTGTGTGTCCATTTCATCTTTATACCCATAAAAAATCTAGCCGCCATGATCCATCTACCTCTCTGGAACTCGGGCTTGCCATAACTGCTAAAATCTGATACTTTGGGATATTTGAATTTAAAAATTCATAAAATGGTCACAGGTGGTGCTAAAATTCCCTATCGATGGTTGGCATTTGAAACTCAATCTCTCTTTAAAACGTGACCATCAGATCTTCCTTTTTTCCTGGCCTCAGCACTTGACTGCAAAACTAACTGAACATTTACCTCAGGTTCCAATTTTCCTTCAGTTGCAGAATTGTTTAATACTTTAGCTGACCCTGGTTAAGTCTATGAACAAGAAGATAACCTTTTTGTCACTGATTCACAGAATACTTTACTAACCCTGGGCCCAAAGCTACCACATGTCAACTTTCCATTCACCCCAACTACTTTGTAAGCATACACCTCGATGACCCATCTGACATTGGACCAACTGAAGACAAGATTCCATTTGAACGACTAGTGCATGATCTCAAAGCCTTCGAATATCCTTTCAAAACATGTGCCAGCTATAGATCTTTATTAGACTAGGACCCTCTGACAAATGGACCCACCTGAAACCTTGTTAGCACTTAGCAACCAATCATGAACCAGAAAATCAGCACACATGGTAACACGGACCCACCTAACAAAGGCTTGAACACTTGGAAAAATGGACGGTCAATGCATAATCTCATGGCCTCAAAAGATTCCATTAGAACATGCACCAGCCGTTGATTTTTATGCTTCTGACATCTTGGCCGATACTCTAACATGGCCCCACTGACTATCCCAATCATTGCTATGTGGACCAATAGAATTCAAGCACATCAGCAAGAAAGGACCCACCCACTAGGTTCTGACAATAGAGTGAAATCAACAGTCGGTGCATGATTACATAAGTCAAAAAGATCTCATGAGAATACATGCCAGCCGTTGATCTAGAGGCTTGAAAATTCACTGGGCCCGCTACCAGATTTCCACATCATTATTTCTGACCAATCAGAAACCTCCACATAGGACAACATGGCAGTGGACCCACAAAAGCATGAAGCACCTAGAAAAAGGGAAGATCAACGACTATCTTGAAATCACAAGCCTCTGACAGACCCTTTGCAAATTCATGGCAACCGTTGATCTTCTTGTTTGGCACCCCACATAAAAAGACCATCGGTCAATTTAGTGATTACGCGACCAAAGGAAATTTACAGAGTCGCTAGATAGAATTCTTAACCTTGGTTAAGTCTGAAGAATAAGCGAATAAGACATTTTCATAATTGCTAAACCAAATGTTGACCTAGGGTTTCATTAAGTGAATGCCCAACTGAGGGAAAATCACGAAGTCGCTAAATGTTTAGAAGCTTCACCATTTTATCTCACGACTAAGAAAAACACTACAATCGTCAGTTTGCCAAAAGGAAAAGGTAACCACTAGAAGAATAAGAGAACTGGCGACCAAATGAAGAATTACGCACATGGGTATTGAGGAAATATAAGTGGCCTATAAAGTAACATGAAAATAGAATGAAGGCTAGGGTTTGCAGGGTTACTTCTTGGCAACGACTACTTTTTTCAAATATTTAAACTATAGACCATAGAATAAAAAAAATTGCAGAGGCCAGAAGACAAGGCACAATTTCATGAAAATTTTAGGGATGCTTAGCAGGATAAAAATAGAGACCTTGGGATAGATATTAGCCAAATTTGCATGCATAGGAAAATTAGGGTAAGAATAACATGGGAATCATTTCCAAGTTGTGGGACCTATGCTAACTGAGATGAGACCTCCAGGTTCTAGGCTGGTTCCTCTTGGATAATCACCTTAATTTTCTTCTTGACAGGAAAAATAAATCTTTTGAGGGAAAAGGATAGAAGGAATGCTTGAAAGGGAAATGACTAACAGTAAACTATCCTACTAGGTGATACACTAAAAATAAGGGGTTTGAATCTCAGTATAGAATGAAATTAGTGAAACAGACTTAGGTCTAGGAGATCACAACTCACTAAATAGGCCTGCATAAATATTTCATAGAAGGGTCTGCAATAGAAAGAAACTATTCAGGGAAAGAGAGAACTTTCACAAACAATAGCATTCCTAAAAATTTAGACACAATCTACAACCTACAAAAAAACATTCACCTCTGCAACTCGGCATAGGAATGAGACAAGATTGTTAAGGGGTTGAGGTATAACCACAAAAGCATTCACATCAAATCATCCACAATAACACAAAATAGTTGCAGAAAGAGAGAGGGATCAGGAACCTTGAGATATCACTCAAAACATACATATACTTCAATTCAATAAGAGATAACTCAGACAAGGAAGCATAGCGACATGAAGAATTGTCACAAAATACCTTTGCAATGTTTGAATTATCAATGAAAGAATACAACTGTAGAAGCCAGAGGGTAGAAAAAATGCCACAGATAACTCTTTTAAGAAAGATGAATTTCTTTTAAAATTGTCAACCTTTTTTTTCTTTAAAAGCTCCAAAAACATTATATACATCTCCTATAAGCAAGTAAGAGAAAAACATAACTAGGGTTACATGGATTTTACTAGAAAAATAACCAACCCTAACTCAAACAAGTCTGATCATAAAATGTATCTTTTCAACATCATGGTCGATCAAATATTTGTTTACGTGCCCATCCCTGTACTACACTGCCTACATACAAGCAACCTGGATTCATCAACCTTCCTGCACAAAATTCCTACCATGAATGCACAAAATGGTACTCATCATGGACAAGAAATGACCCATGATGGCCGCCCAGACTTCTTCATCATCCTCCCCAACTGAAAATGTCTTGAAGACATAAATTCCTAAGCTACCTCTGCAGCTGCAACTTGTTTGAATCAATCGCTGGCAAAAAACCCTCTACAAAGATATTCAAATTTGAATTATAATGGCTAATCGATTATTTTAAAACATGTTTGTCGATATATAATGTTTCCTGGCAGATGAACAGCCTAGATCATCCTTGAAATAGTCATGAATCTCTTTTGAAAAGTCAATGTCCATAGATCAACACTTTGCAACCAATAAATATTTAGCACGTCAGCAAACCTATCATCTTGGACCCACTCTAGCGTTTCCTCTTTTAAGTCATTTGGCGACTGTGTGAGTAAAGACCTCTTTTTTAATTCATGAAATCCTTCTCCTAACCGTAGTTTGGTCAAGCAATTCAGCAAACAAGGCATTTCGCTAAATCACTGAGTCTTTTTACTAACCCTAGTTTCATTAAGTGAACAAGAGCAATCCTTTAGTCGCTGATTCACAGAATACTTTACAAACCCTAGGCCCATTTGCCACATGTCATCTTTCCATTCGCTCTTGCCACTCCATTAGCAAACACTTCGGCACCTCTCTGACATTGGACCCACTAAAGTCTAAGATTCTAATCCAACGACAGGCGCATGATCTCATAGCCCCTAAATATTCCTTCCGATCATGCGCCAGCCGTTGATCTCTTCTTTAGCCGGGACCCTTCTGACACATGGACCCACTGCAACACTAGTCATCACTACGTGGACCAATCATATTCAAGAACATCAGAAAATGAGGACCCACCTAAGCTTTCTCTGACATCAAAATAAGATCGACAATCGGTGCATGATCTCATGGCTCTGACACAACCCATGAGATCATACACCAGCCATAGGATTATAAGGGATATATCCTATTAGGCCCACTCTGACATGCTTTAAAAATCATCACCCTTTGACTAATGAAAGCCTTCCACATAGGATGACAAGGAAATGGACCCACATAAAGTTGAAGCATTGTATAGAAAGGAAGATTGACGGCTATCGTAAGATCGCAAGCCTCTGACAGACCCTATGAGGTCTTATGATGGCTGTCGATCTTTTGAACTAGGACCCTCGCAAGTATGAGATTGCTGAATCATAAACCAATTTTGTGACTGAATAAAGGGTAACTTCACTGAGTCACAAGATATTAAGGAGTTAACCACCAAACATTTAGCGATTATGAGAACTACTGCAATTGCCCAGTCGCTGAAACATTTGGATAACCACTAGATAACTTAGAGAACTGGCGACCAAAGGCACTCATCGAGTTGTAGAATAAAATACTAAACCTCAGCTTGACCTAGAGAATACATGAATCACTACAATCGCGTAGTTGGGGAATGAAAGGTCCAACCTGCCGGGGATTAAGATATTACGCGACTGAAGGAAGAGCCTTAAAGCGCACATGCTAAATTTGGGGACTTAAGTGGCTGAAAAATTAATAGCCAAATAGAAAGAAGGCTAGGGTTTACAAGGTTTTTAGGGCACAATGACTACTTTTTCAAATTTTTAAACTTGTAGACCAGGGAACAAAATAAATTACAGAGGCCAGGAAACCAAACATAAAACCATGAAATTTCCAGGGATGGTTGGCAAGGTAAAAATAGAGACCTTGGAGTAGATTTTAGCCAAATTTGTATAGAATAGGAAAATTAGGGTAACAGTTTGATAAGGGGCATCCCAAGTTGAAGTAATGGACTTTAGAGAAGGGTCAACCCAAGATCAACTAAGTATGTGTTTCTCTTATTAGTTTATAAATTATTACTTCTGATATTCAATCTTGTAAATACTTATTTCATGAAGGTCCCCTTAAGATGAGATATTAAGATATTTTTTATTTTATTTCTAGTGGAAGTGCAAGAAACATATGACAAAGATAGTTTACTCCAACAGTTGAAGAGAAAAATTAATTGTAAAAGCATAGACCATTTAATTGAAATGGATGTGGAAAAATTGAGAGATTA